>VDFB02273615.1:0-448274 GCA_007258455.2 Sequoia sempervirens | reverse complement strand
TCCTTGATACAAATCATCCATCTATCATCATCATTTCTCATCATCATCATCATTTATCATCATCATCATCTCTAATAAAGTCTCGACCAATCATGGACTTGTTGGATCCTCTTTTCATCATCTCATTTCCACGCTAACATCGCATCATGAATAGTCCATCATGCATCCATCCATCCTGCATCCATCTTGCATCCACGAAACTGTCAGCATACCACATATCATTCATATCATACATAATAGGAAACATCGATCATTTCGCATGCATTGCATAATCATCATCATAATATAGATCTGTTAGTCTAAGCATCTCATAAATCATCCATTGCATAATCACAGCATATCACACAATCAATCTCATCCATCTCACATCATACCATCATTTAAGTTGTTTAGGATAATATAGATTTGTTATTCTAAGCATCTTGAAATCATCTCATTTGCATCATCGTCCATAATCACTCATTTTGAACCTCTTTATCTCGAGATCGACCCTCAAATTGAATCTTTTCGCTCGATCTCTCGAGGGGGCAATGTACTAGTGTACTTCTTTCCGCTAGGGCATCCAAAAAATCAGAAAATTTTTAAATTTTGATCACGGAAAGTTTATTCTTTGAACCAACGCAACAAGTACATTGCTTCAAAGAGGGGAAAAATGTAGACACGTCAAATTTGCATTATGCATATTCATCCGCTCAATAAATAAATCAAATGCATCACATACATTCATCAGGTAAATCAGGTCAATCCAAAGGTTTAATCAAATAATATCATTTCATCTCTCATAAATCATTTTAACCTTCATCTTGCATCATCCATTTAATTAAATAAATCAAGACTTTATTTAATTCAAATCCAAATCATACTTCATCCTTTTCTGAATTAAATAAATCAAGTATTTAAGTCATAAAAGTCAAAGCATCCTAATCATCATCCTAGCTAATTAATCCTGATTAAATCTAATGCTAATCCCATCCCACTTGCATTCTCTAGATATCTCCACTTGCACAATAAATCAATTTTATTGATGTATTAAAAAGCCTCATTTTCCCTCAACATGACAAGTCAAACATGGCATTTATTGCTCTTTTTTCTTGTCCTCCTCTCAAAATTGATTGCAAATTTGAATTCAAATTTTCCCTCTCATGGGTACTCTTCCCAAATCTTGCACAACCATTGGCCTATCACCACTTGACAAGTGGCCTTATCTTATTGGCTTGATCTTTGTCCCACATTGGTCTCTCTTCAACACTTAGCATTTTGAAAATCTATAAAATAGAGGCTTCATCTCTTATCAAACCCTCCACAATCTATCCACAATTTTATGCAAGGTTACTCTCTTCATTTAAGATTTGATCTTGTCCATTTCACTCCATCATCTCCATTTGCATTTTATCATCTTGAGCTTTGATCAAGGATTGGGAAAGGGTACTAGCACATGTAACACCAATCCACTATGGAATAGGTATGCACTATGGTTTTCTCTTGATTTTAGTTTGGTTTATTTGTTATCATGTTAGAGATCATTTTGCATTGTTTCATAGGGGCATTTTTAATAGAGTTTGCAAAGCACTAACCCATGCTTGAAGTTTAGTTGTTTGCATATTTTAATGGATGCCTACAATAGGAATGAGGGACCCGACCAAGGTGGAGGGGGTCAATGAGATCCCAATCAAGGTTGAATTGAGAAAGAACTAGGGTAATATCTTAAAAAGGTAGCACTGCCAAAAATTGATGGAAAGGCCATCGGAGATGGAGCTAAGGTGTGGATCATAGAGATGGAGAAATACTTTGGGCTTTGCAACCTGTCATACCAAATAAAAGCTACCTGGATTGTGTATCAACTATATTGAGAGGTAGCTAATTGGTGGGATAATGAGAAGGAAATGAGGAGACTCTAGTTAATGGAGATCACTTGGGGAATTTTTCTCTAATCTTTTAGAAAAAGGTGTCTATCGTAACTCTTATTTGACAAGAAGATGACTGAATTTCAAAATTTGAACCAGGGCAGTTTGATCATAACTCAATATTGGGAGAAGTTTACCAATTTTCTCAAGTATGTACCACAGTACCAATCATATGAGAACTTTCGGATTTGAAAGTTTATACTAGGATTGAGCCCCATATTGGAGTTGAGGTGGACCTCCACAATCCCATGACAATGGTATAAGTTTTTGAGAAGGCCACTAAGCAAGAATAGAAGTTGCAACAGTTGTCCAATCTCTGCAAGAATTCTAAATTCAAGCCTCGATTCAAAAACAAACAAAAAATTAGAAAGGTGATGAGCAGAAGGGAAATAAGTCCCATCGGATCAAAAATTTGAAAAGAGAAAATGACACTCCAAAGAAGGAAGAAGGTAATTAAGGAAAAAGGAACAAAATGGCTAATGTGGTAATGGAAACTTTGGCAGAAATCAAAAGTACTCTAAGGAGGATAGGTCAGGAGGTCGAAGAGGACCATGTGTTGGGTGTTTCACTTGTGGGGGTGACCATTATGCATCTAGTTTCCCTTAGAAGCTGAAGTCATAGAAGGAAGGAAACCAGTAGCAGACCCCACAAACAAGATCCATGTGGTGGTTGATAACAAGCAAGTAGAGTACTAGGATTCTCCGATACAATTGACGAGTAAGATCTATGGTTGAACTATTTCTATTTTGATAAATACTAGAGCTACAGAGTGTTTTATAGATCCTAGAATGAATTCTAAGTTTCCCATTAGACTTGGATATATGGAAAATTCATAGGCAGTTTGGTATGGAAATCGAGTAGAGTGGGAAGTAGCTTCATGTTTCTTTTGCAACGAGTTAGAACTTCCCAACTTCTAGACCTAAGTTAACCTTTACATTGCACCTCTAGGATCCTATGATGTAATCTTGGGAATCAACTGGATAACCAAGAACAAATCCATTGTAAACTTTGAGGATAAGGTGGTTAGCTGTCTAGATGACTATGGAAATCCAGTTGAGATTTATGGGGTACAAAGAACCCTACAGCTTAGACAGATCTCAGCCATGCAGCTCAAAAGGGCTCAAAGGAATGGCTATGCTATTTATGTTGTGTATGCTAGTGAACTAGACAATGAGAATTCATACCTAGATGATTACCCTATCCTTAGGGAATTCCAAGATGTGTTTCCTAAATATCTCATTGAGATGCCTCCAAAGTGAGAATTTGACTTCTCTATCAACCTAGTGCCTAGAGCCAAGCCTCAGTCTAAGGCACTGTATAGGATGACCACCACTGAGCTTTATGAACTGAAATCATAGTTATAGGAGTTGTTGAGAAAAGGACTCATTAGACCTAGTGTGTCTCCTTGGGGAGCATCGGTTATCTTTGTGAAGAAGAAGGATGGAACCTTGCGTCTATGTATTGATTATCAAATGCTGAACAAGGCCAACATCAAGAATAGATATCCCCTTCTAAGGATCAAAGAATTATTTGACCAAATGAAAGGAGTATCAATATTATCATAGATCCCAGATCTAGTTATCACCAATTGAGAATAAAAGAAGAGGATATTCCAAAGATAGATTTCCAAACTTGGTCTGAGCACTACAAGTTCATTATTGTGCCATTTGGTTTGACCAATGCACCTACAACCTTCATGAATATTATGAATAGTGTGTTTAGGGATTGTTTGGATGACTTTGTCTTGATATTTATTGATGAAATTTTGTTCTATTCCAAGTCTATT
The DNA here is from genome assembly GCA_007258455.2 of Sequoia sempervirens. Classification (NCBI taxonomy): domain Eukaryota; kingdom Viridiplantae; phylum Streptophyta; class Pinopsida; order Cupressales; family Cupressaceae; genus Sequoia; species Sequoia sempervirens. The sequence goes on along the minus strand of VDFB02273615.1, from coordinate 444,584 downwards.
GAGGAACATGATCGACATTTGAGGATAGTCTTGCAATGTCTAAGGGAGAAGAATACTTTTGGAAAGCTATCCAAGTGTTGGTTTTATCAAGACAGAGTGCACTACCTAGGTCACATTATTTTAGTTGAGGAAGTCTTTGTAGATCCTAAAAAGATAAGAGCAATTGTGGAATGACCGACACCCCAGAGTGTGATGGAGGTGTGGAGCTTTATGGGCCTTGCAGGATATTGCATGAAATATGTGCAAGGATTCTCTCAAATTATAGACCTAATAAATTCACTCCAAAAGAAAGGAAAAAAGTTTGAGTGGACCGAAAAGTGTGAATAAGCTTTCCAACTCTTGAAGGAGAAATTGACGACAGCCCCAGTGTTGACTATACTTGATCCCAAACGTCAATTCTTAGTGATCACAGATGCTTTAGGGGATGGTGTAGGAGTAGTGTTAATGCAAGATGGGAAAGTGGTAGTGACAAATCAAGGAAGCTGAAGCGACATGAAATGAATTATGCACCATATGATTTGGAATTAGAAGCTATAGTCTATGCCTTATCGATGTGGAGACATTATATATTGGGAAAATCGTTTCAGCTCAAAATGGAACATTTGGGACTAAGATACCAGGGATAACTTTAAGAAACCCCCCCCTCCCCTCAGCGAAGGTGTAAAATCCTAGAAAATATTGTATACTTCCCGATAAAAAATTTAATTTTTTGGTGATTTTTTTCATTTTTTTGAAAAAAAAATAATCCCAATTGGTGAATCTTTTGTAATCGCTAGAAGTCTATAGAAAATCCAAGGGAATTATGATTTTTTAAACCAATAAAATATTTTTATTGGTGATTAAAACCTATTTTCAAACCAATAAAATATTTCCATTGGAAAATTAAACATGTTTTTACACCAACAAGATATTTCTATTGGCGAATTAAAGTTGTGCACAAACAAATAAAATAATTTTTTTGGCGATTCAAAAATGTTTTCAAGCCAAAAAAATTATTTTCCTTGGTAAATTAAACCCTTTTCAAATGAAGGAAGAAAACAATTGGAAAAATAAACTAGTATGCCAATAATAAATCATAGCATGGGTGCAAAATATCAAATGCTACATATTGTTCTATTCTAGGATAAATTTTCCACACATCCAAATTCCTTCATAAAGTGTTTGGAATGGGGACAAATGTCAACATATTAATTATGCTTGAAGCCAAATGTCAATGCAAATCAATATAACCCATGACCATTCGATGAATCTTTGATAGACGGTTGTAGTTGCATTTTGAAAGAAATTTTCTCAAGCACTAGACTTGCGAATTCAAACCTACAAAATAACACTAGAACTATTAGATTTTCGAAAATAAATAGTTGACATTTTATTAGTTTTTAAATCACTTAAAGTCATGACAACCAAAATAATATTTTATCATTGACTAGCTACTAGTAGTTGAAGGTCGCTTAAGTTATGACTTAAGCCTTTGAAGTCATCATGGTGACCGACCCCTCGACCTAAGTGAATTATGGGTTTGAGAAATGAATGGTCGAGATAGGGTGACGTGGGTCAACCTTGACCACTCCCCGCTAGCCTGCGGGGAACCCACCTACATCTTTTGTCCCTCAATGGGGAGGCGAGGAATCACCACATGGAATGATTAGAACCATCGAAGGAACTATAGCAAGGTGTAAAATATTAAGGAAATATTTTGACATAAGGTTGAGTAGTGTTAAAGCCTATGCTACTAAAGGAGCCTTTTAAGCACATGTTTTAAAGGTAAGCAGGACATCTTAATCTAGGTCATCCATGTGGTCTGAGGGTTATGAATAGGAGAATGGTCTTAAGGTAAAGAACACATAGATGTGAAGCACTAGATTTAATATGTGGCTCTCCCCACCTTCCCGTTGTTGAAAGTTGAACACGAGTTAAACCCAATGGGGAAGCGGGGAGGTCGACACGTGGATTTTCTTAGCGTTCATGAAGATAGTGGAACCCGCGAGTAACTTGGAATAATATTGTCACAATTTTTTCAAAATAATATTGTTACATCCATTAGTGCGGGTGGTGAATGGTCTTGGGTGGTACATTTCCCAATACATCTATCATGACATGGTAAGGAAACTTCATTAAAATAGGGGAAGGTGGTTGCATTGTTTCACAAAGTTAGCCACTTCATAACTTCTCATGAGTCTAAGAGAAATTGAGACACCACTCTTCTTGAACACCACCAAGTAACAAGCTTTTTGTAGAAAAATTAGTGATAAGTGATTGAAAGGGATGGGTATGTGCAAGATCATGATGGACCAAAAAGTGGCGATATGATGGGGTATATGTAGGGTATGTGGCTAATGACTTCTTTTTACCCAAAATTGATGAAACAAAAAAGTTTTTAAAAGAGATTCTCAAATTTCCACCAATATAAATTATGTTTTACTTTAAATTTAATAAATTATTATTATTCATTTTCTATTTGAATTACGACTAAAGTCTTGATTGATAGGCTGATCGAAAACCATCTATAGCTTTCAAAATCGGTATCACATTTTTCAATCTAAAATATGTCACATTCTATGCTTTGCATACTATAGAATAAAAAAATGAATTTCATGAAGTTTTGACCAAGTTAAGGTGGTTAGACATATGAGTTTTTTTATATTTTTAAAAAGTTGTAATAAAAATTCATAATTAATTATTTACTTGGAAAAAATTACAAAAAATGTGCATCACAACGGGACATGAGTCCCTCTTATATCTAAAATCTTATAAAAAAAATATTAACATTTTATTGTGGTTAGGGTGGTTAGGCAGGACACCTACTTCTTATTTTTTCCCTAAAATTTAAGTACTCTTGCATTGAAATTTCAAATTTTCACCAAATAGATTTTTTTTTAAATAAACCTAGTAATTTAGAAACTACATTCAAATTTCTATAGATACTATTCTACATATTTTTGAAATAATATAGATAACTTATTCAAATTTTTACGTCAAGTTGCCTAACTCTGATTTTTCTAAATTTTTTGGCACTTAAGGGCCTATTTTTTCCATGATGATCTTGCACATACTTGGATAGTGGTGTCTTCATATCAGTTAGTGCTCCGAGCAGTCAAGAAGATACTAGGTCTGAATTTCCTAATAGCGCACCACAAATTTAGGGCTAACACTGAGATTGCAGCCATGTTTCTGGCGATGCTTCTTTACATGGGGGTTTTGAAAGAGAAGGGGAAGAAGCTCTTTCAAATGGTCTTTTCTCACTTGCTGCTAGGAGAAATATATGAGGCACTAGACAATGTAGATGTAAACTTGTTCATCCCACTCCTGAAAAATTACTACATGCCTTTGGGGAACAATTTGGAGGTGCTAAAATTCCCCTTGGTGTGAACACTGAAACCTGCAGAGCTCAAAAAGAATTGGGGGGAGATTGATAGGAACATCACTTTCCTAATGGACATGTTGTGGAAATCACCAAGAATTGGCCAACAGGCTGGGTGTAGGAATTGGTGAAGGTAGAAGTTTTGGAAGGAAAACTGTCACCTACAAATGATGAGGATTAGGAGCTAGGTGTGGGAGAAGAGTGATGTGAGAATGACTACAGGGATATGGAGGAGAAAGCTAATCACCCTGCACACAATGATTGCAGCACAGAGTGGCCAGTTGTCCTAAATACAATTGAAGCAAGGAAGATGCATGCAACTAGTGATGGTGAAGAATAGAGCCATAGGTACTAGTGGGGTTCCTCTGGTCTATGTTTTCTTGTAATTTTTAGTCAAATATACTTAAAGTATGAAAGTGTCTGGTAGTTGGGTTTACTATAGTTTTTTGTTGTTTGTCTATGGTCAGTCAGGCCATTTTGGTAATATTTTGGCTACATGTTGGCTTTAGTGGTAGATAATGGATGACTGTAAATCAATTGGTGATGGGTAGATAGGTGTGCCTAAAGAATGGTGTAATGCCCAAAAATTTCAACCTTCATACAATTAAGGAAAAAACACAAATTTCAAATTTTGACCACAACCACTAACGTAAAACCCAATGACTGCTCCCTATACCTGCACTTCATGAAAGCATAACAACATCTGACCAATAAATTATAAGGACTCAACCATCTACACATTTATTTTGGCATTCAAGGTTGGGTTTCAAATGGAGATATGGAATCCACATCACCAAGGTAGGCTTGATTAGTTCCATGAACTCATCAATAATCACAAACTTACTTCAAGTCACAAGTTAAGCAAATAGAATATATATTTCAATAGTATCTTTAAGTAATAATAAGAGAACAAGCCTAGGGGCCAGAATTAATTCCTCAGGGGCTCGTCTCTGACAGCCTTGCCTACGTATATAATTCGTAGAGGAACCATACTTCAACAATTTGAGTTTTACGAATACAAGCTTTGTCAACATGAGGGTACAACCTCAAGGTTCAATTCACATTTGGTTTGACTACACTTGACAAGAACAAATAATGGGCCATAAAAGTTAAATATTGTTGTTGGTTTCACTATATGATAAAATTACTAATTGATATAATAAGAAGTATACAAACTATCACCCATTCTTATAACTAACCCACACTTGATTGTAAAATGGATCCACATGGCATGCCCATGAATTTCAAGGGCATAATTTATTGTAAAAACACAATTTCCCCTTTCTTTCTTTTTTTTAAACAAATTCCACTAGACCTTGCTACCTAATGATCGAAGATCCAAGAAATGCTACACACAACTAATCCTTAACATATCCTCAATACTCACTATTTAAATTAGCTCTAATTGTGAGTCATAGTTATCTCAAGCACAATTTTTATGCAATAATAGATTTCCAAGAGAATGTAACAACCTTACTCCTCTTCCCAAGCTTACCATTTTTCAAGGCTATCTACTAGAACGTTAAACCAATATAATATAATATTAGAAATTGTGTGATCATAAATAGTAACATGTTAATCTTTCAAGCAATATAACACCCAATTTAAAAAAAAGAATTAAGAATTATTTGATTGGTATAAAACTAATGATAATATAATTGTAATTTATGTAGAACACTAATGACAATAATTAAAATACTCCTCAAAAGATAAATCATATAAATTATTCATAGCAATGATTTTAAAATATATATTAGTTAAATAAGTAAATAAATGAAGAATTATTTATATTTAAATGGCTAGAATGAGTTTAAAGTAGAAAATGGTTTATAATTAATCCTAAAAGAAAGCCACGTATAAATTTAAAAACTCTATTAAACTTATCACATGCCTTTAGAGTAATATGTCTCTAAAGAAGATTTACTTTTAAGATCTCTTCTTTTTATGAGATAGTGATTTTAGCTATAAAGTGTTTATTAAATAAGTGAAGATTCAAATTAAATATGCTTCTTATAACTCTAATTTAGTATCACCCAATATGCAGCCCCCAAATTGTTGACCACCTCATTAGTTTTGATTTATTTTGTCTCTAAGGCTGCTGGAGGAAAGAAGCATACCCAAATATCTTTAACAAGCAAAAGAAAATTACCTATGTCTAGCGCAGGTTGAGAATTATTAAACTTAGATTAGGATTCTATGCACATTAAAAATAATAATAAATTAGGGAGCCTAATTTTATGGCAGCTACAAAAGCTTAGAGAGGACATGCCCCGTCCAAGCTCTCTTTCAGCTTATTTTAGTTTATTTATTTATTTTTAATTGTCTGTAGGAGGATATGGAAGCAGCGAGTTTCTTTTCACCTTTTTTTTTGTCTCTTTTTTGTTTTGAAATTAATTTAAATTTAAGCAAAATTATACTGTGCAACTACCAAGTCCTTCCCCTACTTTCACATGCTCCAAAATGTTTTGTCCATTTTTCTCTGCATAGTTGCTTTAATAATATCAAACTTCTACAGACATACTGTGCAAATCATACACTAATTTCTTTATTTAAAATTACTAAGAGTTTAAGGATAAATTGACTTAAATTTGTAGTTGACTGACTTCCTGATCACAAATTAACTTCTCATCACAGAGAGTACTAAGTGTAGATTTGATATGGGAAAACAATACAGTACATTATAGGTACGTTAACTGGAAATCCCATTAGGGTAGAAATGTGTAACCATTTTTTTAGCTAATCATTTGAGAAAATAGAGGTCGAATACAAATGCAATGGAGATTGTTGCAATAAAATTTATACTGCTCTTAAAGTAGTTGACAAACTAAGCTTCAACAGTTGGAGAGTCCTTCCAATTTCCATGTTTTATAGAATATTAAAAAAAATCAGTTTAAAGTCTTGACCCACTTGGTAATATTTTGATTCGTTAGTTTAAGATTTATTAGCACTAATATGTTGAGAGTCTTACACTTCCCTTGCATAAAAATATTATAACCCCAATTTGATATTTTGTACAAAGCTAGAATCATAAATTTTTAAACAATCGAGAAAATAATAGAGGAATAAGTATTGGTTAAGAGAACAAGTGAAGGAGGAATAAGAATTAAGTGATCTGGAAATAGCACTGGTGTATCTGAGAAGCTTGCGTGTGCTCGAGAATCTTAGTTCTATCTCTTTTTAACACACCCAGAAATGAACGAGAGATACTACACTTATGCGTCTAATATACATCCTTCGCAGTGGCTGTCTCATAAACTCATATGAAACCATGGCAAACTGTTACCATTTCAACTTGTGCTTTCTTTGAGAATATGCAATATGTATGCCATGTAGAGGAGCTGAAAATTTTTCCCCAAACATTACTTAGTCTCTTCTTTTTCTGAAAAGGCATATTTTGGATGCAAGAAGAGCACCAAAGAAAACGAATTGCCTGCAACTTCGGCAGCCATATGCCAAGTCCCTTCAAAATTCATCGAAGGTTTTCCCTTTTTGAATAACAAGACCTAAGGATTTTTATTGAATATACTCTTCTTTGATCACAGCCCTTACATCCATGTGCTCTACTATTTATTTATTTTCAACCCACCCTTTCTCTCAATTTTTTTTGAGTGAAACTAAAGTGGATAAGGAGAAAAAGAAAACCCAGAGACTCCTTACGACCTACCACTCTGATGCAAAGTTCAGTCTCTCCAAAAATGAGAAAAGGAAACTATACGCCCCTATACTGGGAAGGTTGTTTCTTCCATCCTCTATTCAGCTACCATTGAATTGATTGGGGATCCCTAACACCCAGCCTACTTTAATGCCTCCTTTTTCCTTTGTTTGCAAGCAACCTAGCTCATCATAATATTACCTGATTAAAGCAGTCAAATTGACTGGTAAAAAAAATATTAATTATTTTGTAGGCATCATCATTCCCCAATGGCTTGGCATGCTTTCCATAAATTCTGGTGAAGAGGGATGTCAATGTGGAAAATCATATCAAAATCCTTGGATCAGATGAATCCCCTTCCAACCTCAGCAATACGTTTTTTTGTTACCTCTCCAAAACTGAATCTGCTTACAAAATTCTCTTATGTGAAACTTTAAAAAAAAAGGTCATTCACTTTAACAGCCATAACTGGTCAAATCAACGTCCTTCCACACCTACTCATTTTCTAGTAGATGAAGATTAAATGACAATAAATTTAAGACCATTAAAATTAGCCAGCAATGGTCTGTAGTTGCACCAACTGCTGCACCCATGAATGAGGTGCTCGATTCGCCACCCCTAATAACGAAAGATAGATCTCAAAATATCAGGGTTGTCAGAGCTCTTCAATTCTTGGGCTCAAAACAAGATTTTTCCATTATATTTTATTTTTTACACTAAATTAACTGTCTGTCTAGACTTCTTCTCTATTTGAATCTAACGTGAAGCCTCTCTTCTTTTTGAATTTAGCTTGCATATTGGCTAAGTAGAGAAATGGAAATTATACTTTATACTTTATTATAAATTCAATAGTTCATTTCCGCAAATCTAATATAATAATATATGTAAAATTATTCTATTCCATTAAATTGTTAGATTTTATCGATTTAACTTATTTAAGAATGTAAGCTTAAAATATTGCATAGTGAAAAATCAAGAGAAACAATCTTGGAGACCAGGACAAATGAACTTATTTTTTTTAATGGTATCACATGATCAAATTAAGCAAACAAATTATTATACAACTAATCTTTCTTGACCAATCTAAATATCACCATTAACACAACAATGTGTAGATGTCCAAGGGTAATTACCTATAACGAAAATGAGCAATATTACTATATACAATTATATAATATGTACACCAATTATGATTACCCTAAACTAAATGAAATGATATCCCATAAAGAATTTATTAAAATTTTCAAATAGTCTCTTGAATTACAATATGCAATGAAATGTCTTGCACAAAAGAGATATATCATAGGAAATATGTTGCACATATTTGATATTAATATCTTGCCATAGTATTGACAAGTTTGGTAATAAGTGGCAAAGATGAGATGGTTTATACAAAACATAAAATCATTCTCAAGTGGTATAGCTTATATGGCTTACATAAAATAATGAAGATGACATAATAATTCACCTACACTAAGACTGAAGGTTTTGGATAACACAATATTAATGTTGCAAAGGAAAGACCTTCAAATGGGTTAAACCCCAGTTTAAGGATACAATATCATCAACTATTTTCTTTTATAAAAATACAATCATAAGGATGAAAGGAATCATTTTCAATCAATATTCATTGTAAAACTCATGGCCTAGATTTCAAAAAGAAATAATTCTCAATGATGTACACTTAATCTATATCGTAAGTAGCATAATTTTAGTACTAAAGGGGTTGTGAGTAAGAAATGAAGGGAGGGCCTTACAAATGGCTGAACTCCAAGCATATGTACAAACTCTTTTTATCAATATAGGGTGTTGCCCCATATAGCAGCTATTTAGCTATAAAAAAAATATTGTCACATCAAATAGTGAATTAAATGTAACAGTTCTTGTAATATTGTATTTTGTGACTAGTTTTTTGTCACTGTTAGTGGCCTTTTGGCCAGGCTGGCTATGTAGTATGTATAGTTGTACTTCATTCTTTAGCTACTTAAATTAAAATACTTTTCATGGCTCTATTCTTGTAAATCCTTTTTTCTTTGTTCAATATAAAAATGTGGCTTTTAAAACTAATAGTAATTATCAACATATAGTTCTAATTACAAGTTAGCAAATTTTATTGTGACTTATTAGTGGACATTGATAATGATTAAGGTATTATCAACATATTATAGTTCTAATCATAAGTGAGGGAAATTTATTATGACTTATTTGTGGACATTGATAATGATTAAGGTATTATCAACATATAGTTCTAATCATAAGTGAGCAAAATTTATTGTGACTTATTATTGGAAATTGATAATGATTAGGGTACAACAAGCCATTTTATTCTCTTTTCAATGCCTCAAAGTACTCTACCTTTCATTTAATTCTTAATCTCTTTTTATTTTTGAAGAAATTGTGGTTACAATACAGCAAATTAATTCTATGTGTACATCCGAAGTGATTGATTGGATAGCTTGATATTGAAAACTACATGACATACTATAGATAATGATGCCAATTAATCTACTGCTCAATTGAAACAAGATTTATAATGATTTCATATCGTTTGAGTGATGATTTTGTGAGCTTGTCAATTTGAGGTACAATTTGCATGTAGCCAAATGTCAATCAAATTAAACATTTTAATTTTAAATGTAAGGCTTAAGTTACATGAATCGATTAAGTTGGTTTTTTGGTTTGTGTGATTATCATTATACCCAACCTCACACAACTCACAATTAAACAAGGATCTAGCTGGTACTCGTACTAGTGGCCCATAAATAGGGATAGTGAACACAACTGAAATCATTTATTGAAGGCTAAAGGATTTACTATTGAGTGCATTTTTTGAATTTTCATAAGGTTTTTCATTTTGTAAGATTAATAAGGAAGAATATGATGTGGTATTATTGGGGATACTCTAAATTCTCCTACCTCCAGTTATGTAGTTACAGAGTAAAAGACCAATTTCCTTCAATTTTAGAATGGGTGGAAGTGGAAAGAAGTTGATCTAGTTCACCTAACTTCTGAGACGAGTTTTGAACCAAGATGAGGAGCTCTATGATGGAGATAAATGCTATCCCAGTGCATCAAAGTTGTGTGCAAAATATGGGAGAAGATTTACTACCCCTCATCTTCTACATGACTCTGGTTCTCAAAGAGGATAAGCACATTTTGTATCTTCACATCTCCCATTTCCCCAGCATGGTTGGCCAGGAAATCCCCCTTTGCATTTATTTTCTATGCCATATTTGTATTACATTGTCACCAACAAAAGCTTGGAATCAATTTGTGATCCATTTTCATGAGCAACAACTTGGAATCAATTATATCTATGTAAAGTGACATATGTCATTTATACAAAATAGGAGCTTGAATGCTCTACTTATCTTTAAAAAGATATGTAATAATGTAACATTGTAATTCAATTATATTAAAATAACTGGTTGTGTTATTCTTCGTTATTCATTTACAGTAAAGAATTATTTCCTAAGTTTGGTGTCAATGACTCTATTCAAATCAGTTTTTTTTTTCCTTCAAGAAACTAAGTATTATCTATTTATGAAATGTTTTCATGCAAATTTAAAACATAAAGCAATACAAATGAAAAAAGAAAGTTTCCATCAAATTCATGACAAAAAACATTATAAACACTAAAAGTTGTCACTCTTGCTAGGGTTTACTAAAATTTTATTAATTTCTAATTTGTAGTTGACCTTCTCCCCTAGTTCCTGGTATCATTATTCATTTTATTAAGTCCTTTGCAACATTAAGTTACTAGACCCTTAGCCTTGGTGTCAATCCTAGCGCACTAAAGTTTAAAAAAACTTTAAAACACATGTTTATTGTTTATATCATAAATTACTCAACTGCTCAATGAACATTTGATGAATGGTTGTAGTTGCATTCTAGAATGAAATGCACAGAGTGCTAGGCTTGCGAATTCAAACCTCTGGAAGTGGCCTATAACCATAAGATTTACAAAGATCAACAGTTGAGAATTTTTTTGAGGATTTATTTCTAAGTGTCATTACGGAAATGTAATGTACTAATTGTGTAGTCCGGTGGCAACACGTTGGCGTTTCATTCACTTTAATTTTTAAAAAAATGAACTCTTTACGGCTAAGTGATTTTATTTTCAAGTAATAGAGTTAGCACACAGGGAGATTTCAGATTGCTTATTGTAGTGCACTACGGAGATTTCAGGTTCCAACAAAGCCAATCAGTATTAATCTTTTCAAGAATCAAAATCTGAGTAAGTGAAAGAAAAAATTCCTATGGCTACATTTCATTGTTTCTTAAAATCTTATTTTGTCAAACTTTGAAGTTTGGGTTTAGGGTTTAGGGATTAGGGTTTAAGGGTTGAGGGTTTTAGGGTTGAGGGATTAGGGTTGAAGGTATAGGGTTGAAGGATTAGGGTTGAGGTTTGAGGTTTGAGGGTTTAAATTTTGAGGGATTGGGGTTTAAGGGTTGAGGGTTGAGGGCTAAGGGACTAGGGTTTAAGGGTTGAGGGTTTAAGCATTAAGGGTTGAGCCTGGATTAGGGTTGAGAGCTTAATCCATCTTTTCCTCTCCATCCCTCCTTAGCCATCTCTACATCTCTGACTCCTTGTCTATTTACTACTCCTCTAGGTCTCTACCACTCCTCTCTTATCCTTTTCATTATTAATATAGCTCATTAAACCTATCCCTCCATCTCTTGTTACTCTGCTAGGTCTCTGTCACTCTTATCTCTCCCCTCTGTAGATCTTTGTGACATGTCAAGGCTTTCATAATAACAAATTCCTTATATAGCACATTTGTTACTTGCCAAATTGCAAGACCTCCAAACATGATATTTTTTGCTCACCAAATATTAAAGATGTTTTGTATCCTATTTGGTGCTTACCAAATTTGGAGAGAACCAAACTTCCTAAACCAAAAATGGTAAAAAGGGGATTTGACCCATCATACAGACCCATAATTCTCTGCATTTGTCTAGTTCTGCACTTTCTCCATCAAGAAAATGCCTTTTTATGTAGTTGAATTATTGTATTACCATATTATGCTTGCTCCATCACCTTTTGAGCACCAATTTTCTTGTTGGGCATCATAGAAGAATATAATTTATAGTTTCTACATCATATTAGATTATCTAGGGTAATATATTCATTTTTGTAGAATTGAAATGCTTATATTGAGTTTTTTTGTTTAGTTTTGACAATATAGACCATACCTTTCATAATTTTAGTAGTCATAATAGTTTTACATAAAAAATTCAATATTGAATAAGATGAAAGTTGCATAAAAAAGTTAAATTTTTTGGAGTTTTAAGAAAGAAATGAAAAAAATGACATAATTTAGATGAATTCATGTAAACTTATATAGAGTATTTCAACTTAACACAAACATTCTTATGTATTCCATTTTCATTACTTATAGTAGTCCATTTTCATTATGGTTAGTGTAATTCACTCTTTTTTAGTGTATCTAGATTGATTTAAGTGATATTAGAGCTCCAAGTTTTTTGTTGTTTCATATTCAATGAGTGTAAAAATGATTGGATAGAATATGCCCTTGTTAAATTTAATAAGACTTTGGAAATGGATGTAATCTGCCCCTTGCTCCATTAGCTGCATATGTTCCTTTCTTTCTCACATAGATCAATTGTTTTTCATTTGATTTTTAGCAATTGATCAAAAAACAAAAAAATGATTCAATCTATTGGCTAGAATATAGGTGGATTTGGAAATCTCAAAAGGATTAAGAACGTGCTATTTATCCTAGAAACCACCATTATAGTGAAGAATTAAGAACACTATATTTATCCCTCAACCCTCAACCCTTAAATCCTAATCCCTAACAATATCTATGACATATACAATCTCATTAGAAACTCAAAAAAAACCTATACAACTTAATGAAATATACATTATTAAAACTTAAAATAAAACTAATACAATCAAAACACACTATCATGTAAATATTGCTAATTATGATGCATGGTTAACCACACTAGACACATAATGTAGGAGTTTTATGCACTATATTCATGATGGAAGGTTCACTCAAAAGGTGTGAAAATCAAAGGATACTATTTCATTCGACCTTAATGCACACCATATATGACATATTAAATTTAATCCATTACACACTAGAGTTGATGTCACTCAACCATGGTGAATGTGCAAGCATACTAGGCATGACATAATAGTTTCATGTATATTAGTCATATAAGTAATGTCATTATTCTTAATGCATAAGTGCACTAGGACACACCATAAGACTAAATAGCATGCATGGTATTTTCTGATTCACATAAAATCCTTATAATCAATTACATATAGTTAATGTCATCAATCCTAATGCATAAGAAAACTAGGCACATTGTGCAACCTTCGTGGTATATTTCCTTTCATATCTAACCACCAAAATTTCTATATATTCACCATATCATACCTTAACCAGCATTTTCATTTGGAATCTTTGTCATGTATAAGTGAATTTTTCTAGTTTTGGGTGAAGTTGAAGTTGTTTCCCAACCATAAAGGGTTTGACAACAAGTTTGTAGTCATTACTTTACTTTAGAGAGTGTGAGGAAGATGCTTGGGAAATGTTGCAATAAAGGGAGCCTTCAAGGAGGTTAAAAAATGGTTTTGGTGGTCTTTTTGGATATATACTCAATTCAAACTGGGGTACCAAAACTCCCTAAAGACATACCTTCTACTAGTTATAGAGAAGAATATAATGAAATGAGTTTAGTGGAGGACATTATTGAGGAAGAGATTAAGGTTAGGGAAGGGAAGAAAGGAAGAAACTATGTGGATATTGCAGCAATGAAACCATGATTTGTTTGGTTTCCCAAGAGCTACATGATACTATAAGAGCAACCAAACCACTACAAAGAGTGAAGAATTGTCTAGGTTAAAATGTGCCAAGAAGGGCTAAGGTTATAATGATAATTTTCAAAGGAACCCCCTTGAATTCTCATAGATGTCAAAAAGTAAAAAAAAACAATGATGAACATGGAATATACATTTTAACAAAATCTAATCTAGTCCCTTAGCAAAATCTAATGCATTTGATTAAGACTATGTATGTTGAACACTCATAATTTGGAATGATTAGCAAAATCTATTCCCAAAATCAACATGATAACAAAACCAAAGCATTGTATTAAGCATGAATGAAAGGATGATAAAGAAACATAATATAATGAATCAAAATGTAAAGAACATGTATAAAGACCTAACATACCTTAAAAAAGGAGATTCAAATGGAGAAACTACCCAATTATGTGTAGTCTTTTTCTTCTTGCATAAAACTCCTCAATAATTTGAACTTTTCACAAACTTTCTTCCTTTTCAACATTCAATTGTATATAGAACTACTAAAAACTATACAATTAACCAAAGTTTAATGTTAAATTATAAAAATTCAATCATAATTAACATTGCAACACTACAAATATTGAAACTTGAGTTGATATAATCAAATTTGATGTAAAAAATTTGTTACTTCATCCATAAGTTGGCAAACCAGAAAAAGGTGGTGGAAAGTTGATGCAAAGGTGGTTCAATGTGTAAAATTTGCATGTGCTCTTCCCAACAATATCGAAAAGTGTTTTTTTGTCAGATCACATGTATGCGAAAGTAGCAGAATAATAGAGCATGTGGTTCTAGATCACGAGTGTCCTAGATATTTTAACATTTTTAGAGGAAGACAAAACAAACTCATGTTATAACATGCTCACGTTATAACACTTGTGTGTTTTAGCTTGCTCTAAAAATGACCATATTTCAACTTTTCCAAAATACACATTTTTTGGAAGAGTTTCTTTTGTAAAGGTTTCTCAACTATTATCATGTGTCAATAGAGGCTTGGGTTAGGTACATCAATGAAACCTATCTTTGACCAATTATGACATCTTCTAATTGTTATGTATGTCTCATTTTACGTGCAATATGAATTTTTGCCATAATTCCCTATACGCTTCCAGTACATTAACCCTCAACCCTGTATCTTAAATCCTAAACCATAAACACTTTACCCTATACCCTAAAACCCCAACCATAAACCCTAAACCATAAACCCTTAAACCCTCAGCCCTTAAACCCTAATATCACCTCTATCTCACTTATCTCCTTCCCTCTTTACTTCTCTCTACCTCACCTCTCTCTCTCTCTCTTTCTCTCTCTCTCTCTCTCTCCCTCTCTCTCCTTAAACCCTTAAACCCTCAACCTAAAACCTCAACACTAATCCCTTAAACCTCAACTCTTAATCCGAGCTAAACCTCAACCCTCATCCCTCAACCCTTAAACCCTTAAACTCTCAACTCTTAAAACCTTAAATCCTCAACCTTTAAACCCTTAACCCTTAAACCCTTAATCCACCCTATACATTAAACCCTCAAACCTCTACCCTTTACATTGGACCTTCAACACTAACCCATCAACCCTATACCATCAACCCTCTACCCTCAACCCAATACCATAAACCCTCAACCCTATACCCTCAATTCTCAACCCTCTACCCTATACATTGAATCCTTATCATTGATATCTCTCTCTCCTTCCCTCCTCTTCTCTCCTTCACTCTATCTCACTTATCCCTCCATCTCTTCCTCCATCCATCCCTCCCTCTCTACCCTAATCCCTCAACCCTAGACCCTCAAACCTAAACCATCAACAATAAACCCTTAAACCCTAAACACTTAATGTTGGATGATTTTATTTATTTATTTCAAAGGTTATTGATGTCAGAGGTTATCAATTTATCATTGATTTGATGATGCTATTTGATTTTATTGATGTAAAAGGTCTCTCATGTTTTTATGTTGTTGATGCAATAGTGAAGGAAATAGTGAAGTAAAGGAAACGATGTTTGATACTTGTTCATGACTCATTCCATGGTGTTTGTTGTACTAGTTTGTCAATATTGGTGTATGTGTATCATTTGGTGTTTGTTGATCATCTCATGATGTTTGATGCAAGTTATTTATGCAAAATGAAAAGTGCAACTATTTTCTCATTTAGAATGTTTCTTCAAGTTGAAAGGTCTATCATCCTAAGCACATAGTTGTTTCAGGAGTTGGTGATACTATTTATTGTTTCATTTTATGATTCATTTTATGGTTGATGCTTTGACATGGTATAAAGGTGAATATGCATGGTACAAGGTTGAGAGTGAATTATATTGTCATTGGTGTTCATGGTTTATGTATCACAACTTGAATTTCTTTAGTGCTACTTCAAGACAGTCAAAGATTTTGTTGACTTTGAGTAGCTACAGGAGTTGCTACATCTCATGATGTTGAGAATTTGATGTTGAAGAACCTTATGTGTCAAAGATGATAGAGGAATTGTAGTGGTATTTTTATTGGTTTTCATGCTTGTTGATTCATCTCATCACGGTATTGATGCAAAGGTACTTGGATAAAGTTTGTCATATATGCAAGAATATGCTAGCAATAATGGTGTTCAAGGTGTTGTTGTGAATTGTCATTGTTCCTCATTGATGTTTGATGAAACAACATGGAAAGATACTTGTGATTTGGATTTGTTCCTTCATTTCACTATGTTTCATAGTGGGAATGCAAAGAGGTCAACTTTATGAACAATATTTCAAGAGTTGCTTCTTTTCAAAGTGGTGCCACTGTTGATAATTCAGAGGTTTAGAATTTTGATTATTGAAGGTTTCATTAAAACCCTAAGATCTAGGGTTTAACCCTTGTCAAGGTTTTTCAAAGGAAAGAATGTTTTTTGTTTTAATTTAAAGTTGACTTGCTATTGAGAGTTAAAAGTCACTTAAGTGACTAATCAAGGGTTTTAAAAACATTAGTTACCAGTCCCTACACCTAGGGTCTACTGCTTCAATAGGTCAATGATCCTTTTTAAGCCACTTAAAAGTATATCAATGGATGCTATCTAATTTGAGTATTGGTGGGTGTTAAAGGATCAATGGTTATAATTTAAATTTGGTTAATAGTTATTTCCAGAAGCTAAAATATTGACCAGAGTGTAACAACCATTACTCTCGGCTCTATTATGTAACTATTTGAAAAGGAAGATCAAAGGTTTTATTCAATTGTGAATTTAGCGAGTGAGAAAGACCAAAAGTCCATATTTAAAAAACTGAGAATGGCTACTTCCAAGAGTGAACACTTTGACAAGTGATTGGATGTCATTGCCTTGTGTTTAGTTATGCACTATTTTGTAATTGTATTGATGTGCCAATGGATTTAAAAGCTATGCTAGTGTATTGAGGTGGTTCCAGCAGATGTGTGAGCTCTGTGTTTTTTTAGATAGACATTTGAACTCTATGACAAGGTTTTAAATGTGTTGATACTATGTTTGTGTGAATATTATACAAAGAAATGGGGGAAATGAATAACAGAGGATAAAATATTATATGTTTCCTTGTGTTTTGTTTTGTGAATGATGGTTTGAGGAATCAGATTGTAAATGTTTTGAGGGTATTATGATTATGGTCTGAGTGAGATAGAAAGCTTGTGGTCTGATTTTATTATGCATAGTGAGGAAATGTTGATTGATAGTTTATAAAAGGACTATATGCTTTCCTCTATACAAAAAATTTTTTAGTGTTTTTCTTACTCTGATGCACATATTTGTGTGACCTGAGTGTGATCACGAGTGAATTGGTTAGTGAAGAACTATAATTTTTTGATTCATGAATTAGTGTTGTGTAAGTGTGAATAAGGCAGATGAAGTGTTTGGTAGAGCAGTGATTTGTATGGAAACAAAGTAGCCCTCTAAGTAGATTATAGACATTCCTAAAGAATTCTTATTTGTTCTCATCAGTGAGACTTGGGTTGTTTGGTGAGACTTTGGGGAAACTCTCTTTGACAAAGCTTTTCATGTTGATGACCTATGATGGGACCCGAGCTGTCAGGTGGATAGAGATAGTGGGTTCAAGGCATGTTGACTCAGTAGTGGGGACCACATGGAGTGATATGGTATACATCAGTGTGACTTCATTATATTGGTGGTAGACAACATGTCTCACTGATATGGCAATGAGGTTGACTTGGTAATAATGTCAAAGTAGGGACCACATGGACCATTACAGTGAATATCAAAGTGACTATCTTGTATCGGTGGGAGGTGATAAAATGTCCCATCAATATGGCGATATATTGCTCGCTTCACATGGTTGTTGTGAAGTGGTTGGAGCAATTAACTCTTTGATATTATGTTAATTGTATGGAATGCTCGACTATTTATTGAAGTTGCTCATTGGAAGTTGAACCAAACCATTTCCTACTGAATGTTGTAACTAGGGTTGGGGTTAAGAATGAATGATATAAAACCCTAGAACATTCTACAAGATGAAAGAGATGGAAATAGAATAGGGTTATGTTGTCAGATTCCCTCCAGAATGGAACAAGATGTAAACTTTGTAAAGGCTTAGAGCCTGAATTATATTTGTAACTATTTTTTTGTTGAATAATACAATGGTGATCTAGGCTTTTGGAGTGTGGGGTTTTTTACCCAAAAGGGTTTTCCCCATGTAAATCTATGTGTTCATATCTTCTACTACATCTTTCATGTTTAATGGTTCTACTTGATTGAATCTATTTAATGGTGTTGTTTGGAACTTGTTTAATTAGCATTAATTTTTCTCTAAGGTTCAATGTGGGAAATGAACTATGTTTGATTCCACTTTATGGCATAGTAGTTTGTGTCTTTGAGGAAATCTAATGAAATTAAAATTATTGAAGGCATTGTTGGTCTTGGATGTTTCTTTCTAAGATGACCATATTTCCCAACAAGTGGTAGTAGACCCTCTTTCTGAGATTTTCTTGTGCTTGCATGTGTAGGTTTGTGTGTTGCATGTACTTGCATTCACTTGCATGTATCTTGCATGTGCCTACATGTTGATGCATGTAAGGGTTCTTGGTGTTTTGGTTATGTGGATTCCTTCTGTAAAGATTTCTTAGCCTGGAAAGCTTGAGTAGATCTAAAGGAGTCGGTTGATGATTGATCCTTTGGTGAGTAAAAGTCCTTGTTCTTTTGAGACAACATGCAATGCGAAAGATATTGAAGATGGATAAACTGGAGTTGATCATATTGTAATGATGTGGTCTAAGGCTCCTAGTTGGCAGCAGTATAATCCTAATGCAAGGGGTGGAATATTATCTTCTTTATGGTTTTTTTGCAGCAAAGCTTTCATTTTGGGTGTCTGTGTGAGGGGCTCCTTGATGATATGGAGGAGCTTGGGTTTTTTCTCAGCTATGGAGAAATGTGCTTATGTTGGGTGTTTTTTCCTGGTATTGTAAGGCATAGTTTTACTGGTACCCTGATTGCATGAAGGCTATGGAGTTGGTCATTGGATGATCTGAAAGCTCTTGTAATAGCCTATCTCTCTCTCAGATGCACGCACATGTTGGTGGTTGAGAATTTGGATTGAAATGGGCGTAGAATTTATGAATTCCTTTTCCTCTCATGGATGTTTTGTACCTACATGGTTCAAACTCATTTTTTTGGACCGTATAAGAGTTTTTTATAGGTTTTCTTAAAAAATCTATGGTGATGCTCATTCATGATAATCCATTTTCTAGTTTAACTATTATGGTGTTTATGTTTCATACTTTTGAGTCATCCAGATGTGAAGTGGATATGGATGTTCATGGGTGTTCTCGAACACAGTGGTTTTGCATGTTTTACATGGTCAAGAAAGAAAAACTTGTGGTTTTGTGGTGTTGCTATTAAACTATTTTATAGACCCTTGCCTTTAGGGGTGTTGTTGGATGACATAGTTGTAGTTCTACATCCATGCTTTATGCATGGTAAGAGGTGTGTTTTCTTCTTTGCATGGGAGTGTGGGTATATGATTAGTCATTCAACATTCTTGTGCTGATACTTGGTAGACTCCTTAACTATGGTTCTCATTGCATGGATGTGATTAGAGAATCGGATCTGAGCTTTATCTGGTGTTTGAGTCATGATTGTCTACATGGTAAATTCTCTTTGAGATCTCAGTTATTTACAATTTCCAGTGTGATGATGGGTTTGCATGTTTCATTGTTTAGATCTACAAGTTATGTAGTTGTGTGGACTGATCACCCATTCAGTTGCAGTGGGATAACTGGGAAGTGGACTATCTATATCTATGAGGTTGTTTTAGTTTGATGTAGACTTGTTAGCTAGACTTGTCTTTGGTCACTTGTGCATTGGTGTGGCTACTTGAGATGAGAGGTTAGATGATAGGAGAGTACCTAGGTAGTCAGTGTTGGGGTCCTGTAGTATATTGTATCACGATGTCATGGATAGCTTGGATACACTGCTTTGTGTAAGATTTTGATAGTGATAGTAATTCTTTTGCTTGGTTTTGGAGATCTTGGTGCTACTCGGTATTATTGTCAGATGGATATGTTAATGTGTGGACCTAAAGGATTTTCAAATTAGTAGATGTTAGGTCATGATACTTGAGAGCTCGGTGTCATAGTTAAGTGGGAGCTTTAGTGGTGACTGTGGATTCATCACTTGGTGGTGAATGATCTTCTTTAGTGTTGCAGATGTTACTAGGAGGGACTCTTAGATCCTGTTGTTGTAGAAGGTTTCTTCCACATTTGCATGGAAACTATTTGAAGATGTGCAACATCTCGTAACCATGGAGGATTCTTGGAGTCTTTGGTTGATATGTTTGGTGGCGCTTGATAGGTGATGTTGGTTTAGAGTTTGTTGTGTTTCATGTCATGGTATACTCTTGTTTATGCATTAGAGTTTTGGTATGATGCATTGCTTTTGAGACCATGGTATGTTCACCTAGAGCATGGGATCTCCTAAATGGGATGGTAAGATCATGGTGTCATGATAAGTTCTTGATTCAGATGATTGGAGCTTTTGACAATGGTTTGGTGATTCTTTGTGTATTGGGTGCATTGGTCATATGATTGAAAACTTCATGATAGTGCAGTGATGCATTTGGAGTTTAGCATGAGATTATTGTTTTTGGGTACTCATGGATACATGGAGAATAAGGTGAGGCTATAATTCTCTTGAGATGAGAGAATTGTTGTTGATGGTTACTTTTGATAAATATTTCAGCAGAAAGTCTGAGGAGCCTACACCTTGGTTGGACGTGAGTTCAACAGAGACCAATGAGGAGATTACTCTTGGAGAATTCATGATGATTTGGTTATCCTGGAGGAGCATTCTCATTCCCCACTCTTGGTCTATTTGGCAGTTTATCACTTGAGAGGTATTGCCCATTGTTTCTCTCGGGTGTTTTATGCTTTCTTTCATGGATATGGATCTTGAACTACTATTAGATGATTCTGAAGGATTCATTATGAGGGATGGATAGCATGGTTATCTCCTTATGCATTGTGATTACTTTCATTGATGTTTATTTTATGAAATGCATTGGGTGTATTTCCTAAGATGGGAAATGAAATAGTTTGATCTTCTTGGAGAATCTTACATCCATATAATTACATGAAAAATATGTTTTGTTTGATCTTGGAGATTGAACAGTTTGGTGTTGTTCTACTATTCTCTTTGGGGTGTTGTGAACGAGATCATACTTGACATCATTGGCATTCAAAGGTGTATGTAGGAGGATTTTCTATAGGTACATGATGTGTAGTGGTTACTCTCTTTGGTCTTGGTTGTCTTCCTAGATGTTTGGTTTCACATTACATTAGTTTGAGGTTTGGTCGGAGCTATAGTGATCACTAGCTTGTGGTAATGTGTTTTCACTCATGTTCTTAGGTGATGACATGGAGATTCTTAATCTTTTTCCTTTGTTGGGTGTGGAGAACTTGGGAGAGCTGTGAAGACTTGTGGTGAGAGTTTTTCTTACAGGTTATTTAATTACAGGTTTTGCATATCATTGTGGATGGTTCCTTGAAACTACATGATTTCACTCTCTATGTTATGCTATTGGTAGACTCATTATTCCTTATTCTTTTAGATTTGGCATTACCCATGTAGTGGGAGTTCCTAGATGTGTTTGGTCTTCCTCAACTAGTTTGTACATGGAGCTTGCATCTGCAGTTGATGGGTTGGATGTGTTGCTAGCATGAGTTTACTAATGAGGATACCTTGGAGGTATGTGAGATTGGATGGATTATCACCTATTGTGGGTGCTATTTTTAATCACATGGGTTGTTCAGCTAGATGGGAGCAATCAATTTTTTAGTTGTTGTAGTTGGCATTCTATCTTGTTTCTAGAGAAAGTATTCACATTTGTGTTCATGTTGAGTACTTTGAAGTTGACTTACTTTTGTATGGCTTGTTGAGCGCAATGGAGTGGTGGAATTGTGTTGAAACCTTGTTGTCAGCTGGTTTTGATGGTGGTGTCTCAAATTAGACTGTTTCATATGTAGGCCATGGCTTGTTCCTTTTCTTTGGAGGATGGATGGAATTTTAGCCTAATATGGTAGACATCATAAATCTTGTTGCAAGTGTCATGGATGATACAAAGGATTCATGCCTCAAACATACTGGTGTTCACGCCTCGGTATTGTCTAACAGATAGTTGAATATCACCAACACAAAGTTACTAGTCTGATCGAAATCTCTTTGGTAGGAAATGGTTTCTTACTTAAGTCAAGTTGATTTTCAAGTTTTCCTAACTTAAGTCACAGGGTTCTAAAATTTCATAACCTCCCGACTTAGTGATTTTGTTATTCTCTTTGTTGTCGGCATGTCACAAGTTTTTCAGAAATTCATAACCTCCGATAGAAGCCTTGAAGTTTGGTTTTCAAGTGACATAGCATTTCCTTTGTTGTCGGCATTTCGCAGGGTTTGCAAACTTCGCAACCTCCAACTTGAGGTTTGGAATTTCATGTTTTGAGTGATAGAGAAATCCCTTTGTTGTCAATGAGAGATGGTTCCATCGATGTGAGGTTTTTGAATGTCTCTTAAACATTCCAATGAAAGAGTGTTGGCAAGACATGGCATGATCAGCAAGACTTCAGAAGATGTCTCCTCAACATTCCAGTAGAATACTGCAAGGATCTTGTTGATGTGACTTCGGTTGGTCAATGTAAATTTCACAAAAGTCTCTTAGACATTCCTGAAGAAGTCTTGTCTATTCTCATTGATGAGACTTGGGGTGTTAGGCAATACTTTGGGGAAACTCTCTTTGAAAAAGGTTGTCATGCCGATGACCTATGGTGGGACCTAAGTTGTCAAGTGGATAGCAATAGGTGGTTCAAGGCATGCTAAATCGGCATTGGGGACCACATGGAGTGATATGGTCTACATCAGTGTGACTTCATTATATCGATGGGAGACGACATGTTGTCTCACCGATATGGCAATGAGGTTGACTTGGTAATAATGTCAAATTAGGGACCACATGGACTGGTATAGTGAAAATCAAAGTGACTATCTTGTATCGGTGGGAGGTGATAAAATGTCGCATCAATATGGTGATATATTGCTTGCTTCACATGGTTGTTGTGAAGCAGTTGGAGCAATTAACTATTTGATATTCTATTAACTGTATGGAATGCTCTTGATCATTTACTGCACTTTCTCATTGGATGTTGAACCGAACCGTTACCTACTAGAATGTTGTAACTAGGGTTAGGGTTAAGAACGAATGATATAAAACCGTAGAACATTCTGCAAGATGAAAGAGAAGGATGTAATGCCCCTCCAATCTTAAAGTTAACAAAACTCAATTAAATTAGTTAAAACTTCCAAATATTTAATCAAATAAGTATTAAAAGATAAAAGATTCACTTTTAATAAAAAGTACTCGACAATGATGAAATCTTATCATGACAACTATACAAAGATTATTTTAAATGAATAGATATTTTATGTGTTCCAATTAATGAGAGGAAGAAACTAAAGCTCAATTTAGAGAAATCAGAAAGAGTATTGACAAGATTTGTAGCTTTAACATGGTCATGAAGAATATAAACCAACTAAACCCAAATGTAAACAATCTAACTCGCAATTAAAGTTTAGTTTTCCTTAATTTATATCATCTGTCCATGATACCTCTTTTACATCTATGCTTACTTGAAATATAGCTTAATTGACATCTATAGTCGCATACATGTAATAAGCTTGTAAATCATAAATTTGTTTTCAAAAACTCCCATCAACAAACCTTTACCTTACACCAATATTACACTCAGCTAACTCCAAAGGAGGAGTGTTACAAGTAGGGAGAATGGACCCAAGACGTACTGTGAACTGGTTATGATAACCCCAACCATTCCTTTGTGCTTGCAAGGCTTCCAACTAAAGTGAGTAGATAGAAAAATTCTAATGATTATTTTCAATCATATCCTCTGCAACTATGAGTTTAAATACACTGTTTTGTTGTGGTACTATCTACAAGCGAAAAAAAATTGTTGGGAGAAACTGTATCTTCA
This sequence comes from Sequoia sempervirens, assembly GCA_007258455.2. NCBI lineage: Eukaryota > Viridiplantae > Streptophyta > Pinopsida > Cupressales > Cupressaceae > Sequoia > Sequoia sempervirens. The sequence goes on along the minus strand of VDFB02273615.1, from coordinate 420,249 downwards.
AAATCAAGCTTTTCCTGATCATATTCGTTAGGGGCAGCATTGGGATTTTCTTCAAAATTGACAATGGGATTTTTGGAAACATTGAGTAGGCGAGCACATTCACCATAAAACTTTCTAAATCCACCCACTACTTGAAAGAGCAACCACCATTTTTAGTACATTCTTCATAGAGAAACCATGTAATCTATTTGCACTATGATTTACCCTTAGCAAGGAAAAAAAATAGTCTATCATAAAGGAAATCTTATGTCGACTCCAAGAAGGGAAAAAGAATCATTAATGAAACTCAGTATTAAGAAGACGAGCCAAGCCTAATCGGGTAGTGAATCATATAGAATTTGAATTTAATTGACACTATCTCAAGTAACGTCTAATGCTTTTACAAAGATCAGATTTTAACTCCAAAGATATTTTAATGCTATAATCATGATAACTTCATAAACCCCGAATAACAATTAATAGAGGTTACATAAAGTGTGATTACAAAAAAATGCTATGAAACTTGAGCCCGCCTAGATACAGAAATAATCAAGCAAAATTAGACACAGGGGTGTCATCATCTATTAAGCATGATATAGAATTTTAGTTGTTCGTCATTATCCTTTAAGAGATAAAGTAGGAAAACGGCTGAGCATGGGGAATGATCCTAACTACTACAAGAAGTGGAACTATGTAATGACCAAGATAGAATGCAAGAGTTGCGGCTAAAGAGAAGAAAAAAAAAAATTGAAACAATTGAGAATTAACCCAACCACAACAAATGTCATCGCTAAGAAAGAAAACGGTTCAAAGACATATTTCTAACCTTAAGTGATGTTTCTTTTGTTAACATAGGCAAGATAACAAGGGTTTTCCGTAGTCCAACTCTTTACTGGAGTTTTAGTTGGATACATGTCGATTCATAAGGAGAAATACGCATCGAACAGCGGGAACAAAAGCACAAGGACAGATCAACCACCACAAAATAACTGACACAGGTAAGAGGGAAGGACTCATCACAAGAAAATGCAAGCCAAATTGCTTCCAATGTGAGAACGGATCAATGAGACCGCATCATCAAATATTTCTTATTTTATCAACTAGAAGATTACAGAATATTGATGAAACGTTGGCCAAGAATAAACGTTTAAGAAAATATCTAAGTGAATCGATGTATTTTACTTTTTCTGGTTAAAATAATAAGTGAAAACTAAAAAAAAAAATATGTAAACCTCCAAATAGACCTTGCATGTTTCAACAACAATGAGTGAAATGTTGTAGGTACAATTAGAGATGTATTTTTGTAGATATAGAATAATGCACAAAGTGAAGATAAGTGAAATGTGATGGCAGCGGTTACAAGAATACAATCGGCTCAACTATAAACCAAGATAGATGCAACTAGTAGAATCACACATCCTTCTAGATCTAAATGAAAACAATTCTTCAACATAAATAACAATGATTCAAAAACCCAATTAAGTAACAGACATAGGAATATTGATAATTAAATCTGTGCAGACATTATTAGAAGTGATAAAAAGATAAAATCACTTTTATGATACAACCTCTAGAAACAACACACAAGCTAGTTATGATAGCTAGCAAGGCCGTTGATAATGGTGCCACTATAGATTAGCATTGGCATTGCAAAGACCAATAAACCACAACATGCATCTCATGCTATATTAATAAAATCATAAGCACTTACCTGTGAGAGTTTCATAAAGAGTCTCTATGGAATGTATGACCAAGATACAATGATTAACCTTTTGTCAACTAAGAAGGTATGACAATAGCATAGAATTCATTATGTCTCAAATCCAAAAATTGTAGATGCTTCTAGTTGAACAACAATCCATGAATCTTCCATATAAACCAAATATATCATCATAACTTTTCATGGAATGATAGTCACTCATGCCACCCCCCTCATTTCTCCCACTTTCACCAATATTTATAGATATCTTTATCATCATCCATTTCCTCCATAACCCATGTATCTTAACATTTCACAATACCCACAATCAGTTACAAGAATTGAGGCAATACAAATTCTCTCCTTTAGTAATCCATTGATAATTCTCAATAGTCTATCTAAAATGAATTAGATTAAGGGAAATATTTTACAACATTAAATGTCAAGATGAAAGAATATAACTAATAAAATATCATGATTTAATAAATGAACTTCAAATATACCTTACATTCTTCCCCCCTAAACATGGACTTCCTCCTAGAAGTCATCAGAAAAAATGATTATTTCTTGCACAATAGCATTGTTTTGTTCCAATCTTCTACAGATTCATCTACTAAAGGAATCAACCTAGATTAGGTCACTTTATCTGCAATCACAAAGTTAATAACAATCCAGATTTTCTCACCACCCAACTATAGGATTCATCCAATCGAATCTACCCTCAAGCAATTAAATAGAAACATTTCTTTGATATTCATCATATTAATAGATTCTATTTCATTTAAAAGAATGTTATTTCATATATTTATTTCAATTTCATTCACAATAAAGAAAATCAATAACTCCCTTAGTCCACAACTCCCCAAATATCCCTGAACAAATCTACTCCTAAAGCATTATACTTATAATACTCATATATCATTCATGACAAATTTAACGTGTAAGTAATAACTACAGTTCTCTTTCAAGATTTAACTAGAACATTCATTTGATTCATAAACATAAATTCAATTCATTCTTTTCTTACCTTGGCTCTCCAAATTCAACTCAACCCATAAAATCTTTATTTTTTTTCCAACAACACATAGTAATCCCATTCTTTCCATCAAATTTCAGTTATATCATTCTTTCCATCAAAATATTATTTATCCTAGCAACATACTTATATCATCTAAAAATTGAATTCATTGCAACATATTTTAAAACATCATAAATATCAGTTCCAAACATCATGTATACTTTTAATGAGATCAAAATGATTAGTGCCAACTATAACCATAATGCCATAGATTAGACCTTACACCATTTCACTATATACATTTCCCAAGGTGTCTCTCCCCTATACAACCTATCAGGACAATCTACACAATTCACAATACTTCACTCAAGCTAGCAACAATAAAGGCTTAGAATACAAAAGTTCCAATGAGGAAAGATTTCAAGTAAAAAAATCAAAAATCAATAATTAAAACTTTATATAAAAACAAGTTAAATAACAGAAAAGCAATAGTTCAAATCAAAACCAAAATCCTTAATAGAATAATCCTAGAAGCAAAAGGACAATAAACATCCAAACATCTTAAGAAATCTTCAAACTGTTGGCTCTCTAAAACAAATAAGAAAATAAAAATTTCAAATCTTCTCACAAAATTGATCTCAATTACTATGTGACTTCAAATGAGCCACCTAAGGGGGGGAGGGGAATGTGGTGGTATCAAACCACATGGAGCTCCAACATATACCACAAAATAAATAGACCCTGAAATTTATGTAGTTATAATATTCAACAGTCATGAGTAAGCAAAGTTTAGAAAACTCCCTTTTTTCACAATGTAGCTCCCTTATCACCATTCAACAACTCACATAGAGCACATCTCCCAATAGCTCACACAGAGCACAATATCTCCCAAAATCTCACATAGAGTAATATAAATGGCTCACAAAGAGAAATATAAATGGTTCACACAAAGCATGGATCACAAAGAGCATGATGTTAACATCATATCAAATCATTGAACCCATTAATTATCTAAAATAAACAAAAAAATTCTTACCTCTTTCCCCAAATTCAAATCCATTTTGAAATTTCTTTTAGCCTTTACCCTCCAACTCTTCTTGATCTTTCCAAGAATCATGACTGTTCATTCCTGAATTAACTCATTAGCCTTTCAGCCTTCCACTTTTCAAAAAATTTAGTATATTCACAGCAACCTTAACTCCAAAAAGATTCAGTTAGGAAAAATGACAAATCTTTCTTTTACGAAAAATGATTCAATTTTCCCCTTCTATTAAAACTCTTTGCATTTCTTAAATAATTGGGCCACCCTTCCTACAATACATCTTAATAAAACATTAGTGCTTTGAAATATCTTATAAACAAATTCATCTTAATCATTCCTACAATCATATTCAAATGTAAACCATCCATTTTTCACACCAATAAAATAGGTTCAACTTTTCCCCAAAGCTCCCAAGTGTTGCAACCTAGCACTCTGATACCTATGTAATGCCCCTACAAACTTAACTAACAAAACTCAATTAAATTAGCTAAAATTTCCAAATATTTAATCAAATAAGTATTAAAAGATAAAAGATTCACTATTAATTAAAAGTACTTGACAATGATGAAATCTTGCCATGACAACTATACAAGGATTATTTTAAGTGAATAGATATTTTAAGTGTTCAAATTAACAAGAGGAAGACACTAAAGCTCAATTTAGAGAAATTAGAATGTGTATTGACAAGATTTGTAGCTTTAAAGCTGTCATGAAGAATATAAACTAATTTAACCCAAATGAAAACAATATAAATCACAATTAAATATTAGGTTTCCTTAATTTATATCATCTGTCCATGCTACCTCATCTATGCTTACTTGAAATATAGCTTAATTGACATCTATAGTCTCATACATGTAATAAGCTTGTAAATCATAAATGTGTTTTCAAAAAATCCCACCAACAAACCCTTACCTTACACCAATATTACACTCAGCTAACTCCAAAGGAGGAGTGCTACAAGTAGGAAGAATGGACCCAAGATGTACTGTGAACTGGTTATGATAACCCCAATCATTCCTCTGTGCTTGCAAGGCTTCCAACCATAGTTCCATGGGGACGGCCCCCGAAAATGGGCCGCCCCGAGACGGACGCTTTCGAGACTCGAGACGCCAGAAACGCCCCCGCCTCCCCGCCCCTCCGCCTCTCCTGAACGTTTCCCTGAAAAGGAGACTTCGTGGCGTCTCGGAGTCTTCTGGGCGTCTCCACTCGGAGTCTTCTGGGCGTCTCCAAGACTCCAAGTTTCCCACGTCCCCTATAAAATAATGATTTTTTAAAGAAAATTAAAAATTTACATAGTTTAGGTTATAACTTATAAATGAATATATTTTTTACATGAGCTGAGCAATTTTCATTTTCATTTTTCACTGTGGCGACTGGCAACCGGCGGGAGACTGAGAATAGGAGCCAAAACTGATTCCACTGCAAGTCTGCAAGTCTTAACCTTCAAGCGAATTTTTGCTAACCAGGTAGGTTTCAGTCTTTCAGATTTCCATTTTTTTATAGCATTTTTATTTTATAAACGCCAAGCATTTGAAATTTCAATGGACGCCTCAAAGAGGCCACGACACTGTTGAACGGGCGCCTCAAAGAGGTGCCCGCGCATGGACTGGTTGCAGTCCATGCACGGGCACCTCTTTGAGGCGCCCGTTCCAGAAAATAAAAAATTAAATTAAATTTTTTTCAAAGTTTCATATGAGTTTCAATTTTTAATTTTTAATTTTTAATTTTTATTTATTATTAATTTATTAAATTATTATGCCTTGCAAAATGTGGAAGCACAGGCAAGGCATGTGGACTGTTTGACAGAAATTAGAATGAAAATCAAAAAATTAAAATGTGGAAGCACAGGCAAGGCATGTGAACTGTTCGACAGTTCACATGCCTTGCCTGTGCTTCCACATTTTTTCATTCTATCAAACAGTCCACATGCCTTGCCTGTGCTTCCAAAATGTGGAAGCACAGGCAAGGCATGTGGACTGTTTGACAGAAATTAGAATGAAAAATATAAAATTAAAATGTGGAAGCACAGGCAAGGCATGTGAACTGTTCGACAGTTCACATGCCTTGCTTGTGCTTCCACATTTTTTCATTCTATCAAACAGTCCACATGCCTTGCCTGTGCTTCCACATTGAGGCATAATAAATTAATAATAAATAAAAATTAAAAATAAAAAAAAATTGAACAATCAAACAGTTCAAACTTCACATGCCTTGCCTGTGCTTCCACATTTTCATTTTGATTTCAGACTTCAGTCGTCAAACAATTCACATGCCTTGCCAGTTGCCTGTGCTTCCACATTTTCTGTTTTACACTTTTACTCTTCATGCATTCAATTGCCACTTGCCAGCATTCTGTCAAACTGAAATAGTTCACATGCCTTGCCTCTGCTTCCACATTTTGATTTTCCTGCTTGTATATCTTGCAAGCAGCAATATTGCAATTCATGAGACCACATTTCTTTCTAAGTTTTACTGTTTTAGTCTTGACTCTTTTATACTTTTAGTATATACTTGTAACTTTATAGGTTTGATTTTTAATTTTTTTTTGTTTACATCATAAGTCTGATTATTTTTTATTTTTTAACATTGTTTTTGCAGCATAATCATCATAATGAGTTCACACAACATAAGTGATGATGAACCGGACATTCAAAGTGCAAATGATTCATCAGATGATCATGATCCTGACTTTCAAATAGGAGGGGAGGCTGAGGGTGAAGTTGAACCACAAGAACAACATGGCTCAGCCTCAAATACTCAAACTACCACAAGTTCCATTGGTAGTAAAGTTAATAGCTGCCCTTCAGAACTCCTTCAAGAATGGGCCAAGGGCCCCTTTGATCCAAAAAAACCTTTAAAACAATTTGCATCCAAGATAGCAGCAAAGCCTGGGGCAACTGGGGGCACTAGATTATGGAAGTGTCACATGTGTAAGCTTACATGGTTTGGCAGCATTACAAGAACTAATGCACATTTTCTTCTTGTTCGAGGCAAAGGTGTAGATGTATGCAAAGTTGTGGCAAATAATTTGAAGTACATGGCTGAAATTTTAAAATTATGGGGTTGTAATGAGGATGAAGTGCCTACATCTGCTACATTGCAACATAAGAGTTACATGGGTGATCATATTTCAGCAGTGTCTACTTCTACTTTGCAGAGTCAAAGGCCACCAAATCCGTTCAGTTCAAGTTTAGCAGAGCCTAGGGGGAAACGTAAGATGGCATCTTCACAACCTATAGCAAGTTTATTCAATGTGCAGGCAAAGGATGAGGCAGATGATGCCATTGGCAAATTCTTCTTTGCCAATGGCATTCCATTCCACGTGGCTCGCTCTCCTTATTATAAGGAAGCTGTGTCAAAAATAATAAGGGCAGGACAATCATATGTGCCACCAGGGGAGAATAAATTGAGGACAACAATCTTGGATCAAAACTATTCCAAGATTAATATTTTGATGGAGAAGATGAAGAGAACCTGGGTCACAAGTGGATGCAGCATAGTCATGGATGGGTGGACGGACATTAGGCATCGTCCACTCATCAATATCATCGTCACATCTGTAGCGGGCCCTTATTTCCTTAGGGCTATTGATTGTTCAGGGCATAGCAAGGATGCCCATTATCAGTTTCAGATCCTCAAGGATGCTGTAGAGGAGGTTGGGCCACAAAATGTGGTGCAGGTAGTGACAGATGCGGCCCATGTGTGCAGAGCTGCAGGGAGGTTGATTGAGGCAACCTATAGACATATTTTCTGGACTCCTTGTTGTGTGCATGCTATGAATAATGCACTTAAGGACATGGGTAAAATCAGCTGGATCAAATCTATTGTCAGTGATGCTAGAGATGTGCAGATGTTTATCTGCAACCATCATCATTCACATGCACTTTTCAGGTCCTTCTCCAAGAAGGAATTCCTGAAGCCTGTAGAGACTCGATATGCATCATACTTTATTCTCTTGGAGAGGATGCTTGAGTTGCAAGAGCCATTGCAAGTAATGGTAATGACAGCAGAATGGAACAGATGGCCTGAGTCGAAGACACAGCAGGGATTGAGGGTTAAGGAGGTGGTGAAGAATGATGTTTTTTGGGCTGATGCCAAATATATTGTCTCCATCATTGAGCCTGTCTTCAAAGTTATTAGATTTGGGGATTCTAATGCACCTTCCCTTGGAGAGGTATACGAGTGCATTGATTCCATGCTTGATCAAATGAAGGCTAAAGTGCGAGAGAAGGACCCCACAATGCAATTTTACACCGAGCATATTTATCCAATCATTCAGCATAGATGGGAGAAACTCAACACTCCCTTACACATGGCTGCCTACGCATTGAACCCAAAGTGGTATGTGCCACGTCCCGGTAGAGTGACACCTATTGAGGATGTTGAGGTGAAGGAAGGGTTCATGAAGGCCATTGACAAAATTTATGATCCTATAGAGGCCAGCTTGCTTCGTACTGAGTGGACAAAATTTGCTACTCTTTGGGGATATTCAGAGGCAGCCAAAGTAGATTTGGAGACTATGTCACAGGAGGACCCCAAGTTGTGGTGGACTATGCATGGGCCTAGATCTTTGATTACTACTCTAGCCATTCGTTTGCTGTCCCAAGTTTCTAGTTCTTCTGCTTCTGAGAGGAACTGGTCCACTTATAACTTCATCCACTCTGTTAAGAGGAACAGGCTCACTTCTAGGAGGGCAGAGAAGCTTGTGGCTGTCCATAGTGCCTTACGTCTCATTGATCGCAGCACAACTACATACAAGGAGAGTCCAGCAGCCAGATGGGATGTAGAGCCAGAAGAGCCAGCACAGATAGATGAGGATGCTACACAGATAGGGCTGGTTGGTATTGGTTTAGATGAGCTTGAGCATTTGGGGTCCTCGTCCGATGGTTCCGATGATGAGGAGATTGGCATGGAGCTTGGAGTTGGAGATGATTAGATCATTAGAGGCATCATGCCATTAGCTATTTAGTATTTACTATTTAGTAATTTTAGTCTATTTTGTTTTTGAAGTTTGAAGTTTGAACACTGTTGTGTTGATAACTTGATACTTGATTGTAATTATGAATCATGACTATGAAATTTTGAAATTCAAATTATGAAACAACTAGTTCTCATTCCAATCACAATGTCTATTAAAATTTAAAATTTAAGTTACAACTTACAAGTTACAAGTATATTTTCATTTTAATTTTCATTGTTTCAATGTTCACTAGTTCAATGAAATCATTGCAATGTGTTTAAACTCTAAAATTTACTTATTCCTTAGGCTTTTACAGTTATACATCTTTTTATAACTAATTTTTCAAGTACTATATGTATTTCAGCGCACCGCCCCCCCGCCGCCCCCCCGCCCCCGTCCCCCCCCCTCGCCCTCCCCGTCCCCTTAGGTCCCTCGCCCCCGGCCCCCGAGACTTGGTGGCTATTCCAACTGAAGTGAGTAGATAGAAAAATTATAATGATGATTTCAATCATATCCTCTATAGCTATGACTTTAAATACACTGTTTTGTTTTGGTACTGAATATCTACAAGTGAAAAAAAATCGCTAGGAGAAACTGAATCTGCAAAATTGGGCTTTTCTTGATCATATTCATTAGGGGCAGCATTGGGATCTTCTTCAAAATTGAAAATGGGATTTTTGGAAACATTGAGTAGGAGAGCACATTCACCATAAAACTTTTTGAATCCACCCACTCCTTGAAAGAGCAACCATCAGTTTTAGTACATTCTTTATAGAGAAACCATGTAATCTATTTCCACTATCATTTACCCTTAGCAAGAAAAAAATATAGTCTATCATAAAGGAAATATTATCTCGGCTCCAAGAAGGGAAAAAGAATAATCAATAAAAATCGGTATTAAGAAGACGAGCCAAGCCCAATCGGGTAGTGAATCATATAAAAGTTGAATTTAATTGACACTATCTCAAGTAACGTCTAACGCTTTTACCAAGATTATATTTTTGAACTCCAAAGATATTTGTAACACTACAATCATGATAACTTCATAAACCTAGAATATCAATTAATAGAGGTTGCATAAAGTGCGATTACAAGATTTAATGCTATGAAACTTGAGCCTACCTATATAGAAATAATCAAAAAATATTAGACATAGGGGCATCATCATCTATTAAGCATGATATAGAATTTTAGTTGTTCATCATTATCATTTAAGAGATAAAGTAGGAAAACGGTTGAGCATAGGGAATGATCCTAACTACTACAAGAGTAGTGCAACTATGTAATGACCAACATAAAATGCAAGAGTCACAGCTAAAGAGAAGAAAAGAAAAAGTGAAATAGTAAAAAATTAACCTAGCCACAACAAATGTCATCGCTAAGAAATAAAACATATCAAAGACATATTTCTAAGCTTAAGTGATGTTTCTTTTGTTAACATAGACAAGATAACAAGGGTTTTTTGTAGTCCAACTCTTTACTGGAGTTTTAGTTGGATACATGTCAATTCATAAGGAGAAATACGCATAGAATGGTGAGAAAAAAAGCACAAGGACAGATCAACCACCACAAAATAACTAACAAAGCTAAGAAGGAAGGACTCATCACAAGAAAATGCAAGCCAAATGGCTACCAATGCAAAAATGGATCAATGAGACCACATCATCAAATATTTCTTATTTTATCATCTGGAAGATTACAAAATATTGATGGAACATCAACCAAGGATAAATGCTTAAGAAAATATCTAATTGAATCAATGTATTTTCCTTTTTCTAGTTAAAATAATAAGTAAAAACTGAAACAACAATAATATGTAAACCTCCAAATAGACCTCGTATGTTTCAGCAACAATGAGGGAAATGTTGTAGGCACAAATAGAGATGTATTATTGTAGATAAAAAATAATGCACAAAGTGAAGATATGTAAAATGTGATGGCAGCGGTTACAAGAACACAGTCAGCTTAGCTATAAACTAAGATAGGTACAACTAGCAGAATCGCACATAGATCTAAATCAAAACAATTCCCCAACATAAACAAAAACAATTTGAAAACCTAATTAAGTAACAGACATAGGAATACCGATAGTTAAATCTATGTAGACATTATTAGAAGTGATGAAAAGATAAATAACTTTTACGATACAACCTCTAGAAACAACACACAAGCCGGTTATGACAACTAGCAAGGCCGCCGATAATGGTGTCATTGTAGATTATCATTGGCGTTGCAGAGACCAATAAACCACAACATGCATCTGATGCTATATTAAGAAAATCAGAAGCACTTACTTGTGAGAGTTTCGTATAGAGTCTCTATAGAACTTATGACCAAGATACAATGATTAACCTTTTGTCAACTGAGAAGGTATGGCAGTAGCATAGAATTCATTGTGGTTCAAATCCAAAAATTGTAGATGTTTCTAGTTGAACAAAAATCTATGAATCTTCCATATAAACCAAATATATCATCATCACTTTTCATGGAATGATACTCACTCATGCCACCCCCCTCATTTCTCCCACTTTCACCAATATTTATGGATATCTTTGTCACCATCCATTTCCTCCATAACCCATGTATCTTAACGTTTCACAATACCCACAGTCAGTTACAAGAATCGAGGTGATATGAATTCTCTCCTTTAGTAATCTGTTGATAATTCTCAATAGTCTATCTAAAACCAATTAGATTAAGGGAAATCTTTTACAACATTAAATGTCAAGATGAAATAATATAACTAATAAAATATCATAATTTAATAAATGAACTTCAAATATACCTTACAAGAGAAATAGAATAGGGTTATGTTGCCAAATTCTCTCCAGAATGGAACAAGATGTAAGTTCTTTGTAAAGGCTTAGAGCCTAAATTGTATTTGTAACTATTTTGTTGCTAAATAATACAATGGTGATCTGGGCTTTTGGAGTGTGGGGTTTTTTACCCAAAAGGGTTTTCCCCACGTAAATCTATGTGTTCATATCTTCTGCTCCATCTTTCATGTTTAATGGTTGTACTTGATTGAATCTGTTTAATGATGTTGTTTTGAAATGGTTTAATTAGCATTAATTTTTCTCTAAGGTTCAGTGTGAGAAATGAACTATGTCTGATTCTACTTTGTGGCATGTAGTAGTTTGTTTCTTTGAGGCAATGTGATGAAATTAAAATTATTGAAGGCACTATTGTTCTTGGATGTTTCTTTCTGAGATGACTATGAACATAAAATTCATCTAGCTCCCTTTGTGTCTTGTTTGTTTTTTGCTAAGTGTCGGCCCATGCCTAAATGAATATCATCAACATTTTTTTAACTCTGCCACATGTCCCACTGGTGATCTCTGAAGGGATTCTCCCCTTCTCTTTTCAAATGGCCCCCACCATGCTTCCACATGTCGTCATCGCGCACATCGAAAAGCTGCTTAATTGCATTTCTAAGATGGCCCTCACCATGCTTCCATGTGTCTTCCTAGCACAAGCATTCATCAGCAAGGAGGAGGATTGAACCAAGGGCAACGAAATGCAGCCACATGTCTTTTCAGTGGGGACCTCTTTGAAAGCAAGGGATTGAGCATATTTTCAGCTACAATTTGATGCCACGTGTGCTAACTACCTTACTGGATGGCAACACTTGTCTAAACAAGGTTTTGTTGGGACCACTGTCATCATTCCTAGGGGGATGCATCTAGTTGGAAGTGACTAAATGTTGAGGCTCGAATCTTTTCTGTTGCAATGATCGGGAAAATCATTGTAGTTGCATCATTGCTACGATTCTTGAATCTTTTCTGTTATGGCTCGCCAGGTGGTAGGAGTGCTCGATATATATGCTGCTCTTTATTCTAGTTCAAGGTTCCAAATTTTCAAAGTTTTTAAGAGTTTTGTTTCTAGTTCCACTTTTCATAAGTTATAGAATGATAGGAGATATATATTTTAGGGAGACACCAGGCCTTTATTTGTTTTACATTATTGCAGAAAGACTTACAGACTGTGTTGATTGTTCAGCCTCTCTATTTTTCTCATGTTATTTGTAAACTCTATACTGTGCTAATATTGTTTTTGAATAGTTCATTTGCAGAACTTCTATAATTTAAATGCAAGTTTGTTGATCTAGATCATGTCTTTCGACTCTTCTTTTCAGTAGATGTGTGTGAAATATTATTTTATGTAATTGAATGCCTTCTTCATGCTTAAAATCTTTAAATTTTGTTATTCTAGGACATAGCAAATTGATGAACAGACCCTTAGACCAAATCCAAAAGATAGGTTTATCGTGCCTTTTATCTAAGTCTTGGCACATCGCCGTAGTTAGATCTTTTTATTTTTTCTTCTTTATTCCTTTCCAAACCCCAATTATAGAAGAAGCTAGCTTCTTTAAAAATTTAGAGGTCACTCAGTTTAGCGCAATAGGTCCCACATAAACTGAGTTTCCCACAAAAGGTTGTTACCTTGCCAATTTTTGGCATCAATAGTTCTTTTTTCTTGGCACGCCCAATGGGACCCAAGCTTAAATGAGTCAGATTTTATAGGGGGTGCATGAGCCATCAGCCTGTTAGTGGGTCTCAAATAGCAAAAATCCTCGGTTTACTAGTGCCACCACTAGAAACAATATAGGCTGCAACCCAATTAGTAAACGTCTCACTTCCTCTACCCTATCCACTAGCCATGTTGCAAGGTGGCAATAGAAACTATGTGGAGTGGGATGCTAGAAGCCCTCTCGTAGCACCAATAGCACCCATTGTTTGGGTTGCTATCCTGGTCTCCTCTATCAAGGCCACACCTAAATTCACTAGAGATGGCTCAAGAACACCTGTTGAACATCTGCAAGATGTGGCAAACATATGTTTGGTACACAACATCACTGCACAGAATATGGTGCTAAGATTACTTGTAGCCTCATTCTGAGGCAAGGCACTAGATTGGTACCAAACACTTCCAGCTAGCACTATCCACACTTGGAATGAGCTTGGGGACCCATTTATGAAAGATTTTTGAACGAAAGACACTGCTCCTCACTATACTACCAGTTGTCTATTATAAAGCAAGCCCCACAAGAGACTATGATCGACTACAACGCCCAGTTCCATACAACTTGGCAACGAATCCAGGCTGATATCTGCCCCTCACCTGAGCCATCATTTGTATTCTACTTGAATTCTATCAATGCCAACATCTCTATGATGATCTAGTATTTGGGTGGAACCACTCTACCTGGCATTTACAGTCTTGTTGTTGAAGTGGAGAATAATTTAATATCTATGCCGAGATGTTGCCACATCGGCCCATCATGCCAATATTTCCAAAAATTCCCATTCTTGCTCAAGAAGTCGCATCCACCAGTGCATTGACTCCTCCTCAATCTATGTACACATATCCAAGCACCTCATAGAATGTTGCTTCCAAGTCAAGATCTTTGAAGGATGAGATGAGTGAATTCAAGGAGATATTGCAGACAATGGAAAATGACATAACTACCCTCAAGTGGAACTAGTTCGTGCCACCAAAGCTAGCCTATCAGAATTATCAAGGTGGGAGATCTTACCAGCAAAACTAGTTTTAAGGAGGCACTCACACAAATCCACAGGTGTAGCCAACTAATCAAATAGTACCGGTGCCTTCCCCGCTATAGAACGTCAACCCAAGCTCGAGCTGAGAATTGACGACAAGGAAAAATAACTTAGTAGAAGATATCAACCTCTGGTGCTTCCCTTGTAGCAATGCACACATGCCCAAAAATTTCCCACAAGGGAATCTACAACAAAAGGTGACCGAACAACGCAACCAAGATGCAGCTTCAGATCAAGGAGGTTACACATATGCCTCTCCGCAAATGGAAAATGTAGTACTCACCATGCAAATGCAAGGGATGTCCCTAGAACAAGAAATGGACATCACTCCAGACCATGCGCTCTTCTCATGGATGGAAGAAGATGCAGTGTTCGCTAACAATACATCCCCATGAAAAGCATTGCGGATGCAATCCAATTACAACACTTTCTTGCAGAGGAGATTCATGGGTGAATCGATCGTGCCACAATCGGTCAGTCCATAGCCCAAGGGTACTTCCGACTGAACACCAGGTATCTCCGCAACAGTACCGCAAGGTTCGTCATGGAAGGAGATTGTCATAACCAAAGCTAGGGAGCAAAAGCTTCCAAATATTCCACCCTTCAATGTGGTGGAACAATTAAAGAAACCATCCACTAATGTATCTCTTTGGGATATATTAGCTATTCTAGAGCTAAAGATTTTATAGAAGTCTCTCCAAGAAGACACGAGCACAAAGCCAACAGAGTGGTGTCCCAAAGAAAAGGCCACCGATCCATCGCCACCTGCCATAGTTCTCACCAATTGCATGGAGGCAGCCTCTTCCAAAGTTAAAGATAAGCCAAAAGTCAAACCTTTTTTTCCTAGTAACTCTTATTGTAGGAGAGAATCTATTACACAATGCCTTGATTGATTCTGATGCCAACACTATAGTCATGCCGAAACAAATAGTAGAGGCTTTAGGACTCAGCTATGAACCTATGAAAAGGGGAGTAATGCAACTAGATGGGAATAAATTTGAAATGGTTAGTCTCATTAAGGACATTCCCTTGACTTTATTTGTCTACCCTAGTGTCACAATACTGCAAGATACTATGATCATAGATGTTCCTCCCATGTTCGACCTTTATCTATCTCGAGAGTTTACTTCAAAGGTAGGTGGATACTTGTCCCTTGATTGGTCGCACATGATCCTTAGGACGAAGCACGGTGTGAAAATGAAGATAGAATCTAAAGCTCTGCACTCCGCACACATGGTTGGCGAGGCTATGATCAACTTTGAGGCTACTCATACCTCTATCACAAAGTAGGAAATGTACTACATCGAGTTACTAGAAGATGAAAAGGTAACCAGAGATCGAACTAATCAAGAAGATGCTCTCTTGAGAAAACATATAAATACTGATCCTTTTGGAAACTACCATGCCATCGAGTTGGGCACATATGTAATCTTTGACGAAGATCAAGTGCTCCAGAAGGTGGTCAAGGAACCCGAAGGTGGTCAAGCTCCAAAACTATGGACTTTGCATTTAAATGGAGCAAGATGTAAGGTAGGCACAGGAGCCAGGATATGTTTAATATTTCCACATAATGAAAAGACTAAAATCTTTCCACTTCTAGTTCACTTGTTCAAACAATGAAGCAGAATATGAAGGGATGGTACAAGGTTTAAGCCTTGCAAAATGAATGGTTATTAAGCAACTGATAGTGTTCAGAGATTCCAAACTAATAGTCAATCAAGTTTGGGGAATTTTCGTAGCCAAGAATGTCCGAATGAGATCCTATAGACACCAAGTTTGCGACCTGATCAAGGGATTTGAAGCTTTCAACATTCAAATGGTGCCCAGAGAATGAAATACAGATGTGGATCGCATGGTGGCGATTGGATTTTAGTTTGACCTTGCCTCCGACCTCATTCACAACAAACACTCTGTACGAGTGATAGTCTGACCACCCATTCTAGACAATGATCAAAGTTGGAAAGTGTTTTACAATGATGAACACATTGCCTCCTTCATCCAACAGTTAGGAGAATTTGTAGAACAACTCCAACTAAAGATCACTAAAGCTTATGAAGGAAAAATTATTCAGCTAAAGTCCAATAAGCTCCCAAAGGGATTGGTCACGCTCGAAAACCTTTTTGATTGTGATGATGCAAGAAATGAAAAAAGGAAGTTTGTAGAAGAAAAAAGTGACTATGAGGACCTTTAGGTTGTGGATGGAAGAAAGCTTAAAGTCAAAAAGGTTGTCACATATCATGATAAAAAAAAGATTCATCAACTTTTGCGTGAAGTACGATGGAGTGGTGGCCTAGTCATACATATGATGACCTCAAGGGATATGATCCTAATATCATCCAACACACAATAGAGCTAGCGGAAGGTGCAAAACTAGTCTGCTAGAAACAACGACCAGTGAATCCCAAGATTGAAGTGCTCATGGTGCAAGAATTAACAAAACTAATTATCTAGTGATGGATTGTCTTCTTCATCAAGCATATCATGTGAGTATCCAACCCAGTCCTTGTCTAAAAGAAGAATGGAGATATTTGTCTATGTGTAGACTTTCGAGACCTCAACAGAGCATCCCTAAAAGATCACTACCCGCTACCTTCAATGGAGTCAATCCTATAGATAGTGGCTAGGTCAGAAATGTTTTCCCTGCTAGATGGATTCTCTGGTTACAATCAGATCTGATTCAAAGAGGAAGACCAACACAAAATGACATTCACCACCAAGTGGGGAACATTCACATTTTCCAAGATGCCTTTCAACCTCTCAAATGCAAGAGCCACCTTCCAGTGGGTAATGGATATCACTTTCAACAAGCTGATCAACAAGATTATCTTGATTTTTTTGGATGATTTGACTATGTTCTCCAAATCCAAGGATGATCATTTTGACCACCTTGAGATGGTTTTCAAAAAATGTCAAGAGTTTTGGGTATCCCTGAACCCAAAGAAATGTGTCTTCAGAGTTCCACAAGGAAATTTATTAGGACATATGGTGTCTAAAGAAGGAGTTTCAATCGATCCCAAGTGGGTAAAAGCGATCAAAGAACTTCCCCTTCTAGTCAACAAGAAGGGTGTCCAATCTTTCTTGGGAAAGGTAAATTTTGTTAGCAAATTTATTTTTGATTTCATAGGAATAATTAGGCCAACCACTTTGATGCTGAAAAAGGATAAAGCATTTAAATGGAAAAAAGAAGCTAGAGAATCCTTTGAAAAAGTCAAGGCTGCTATTTCATCAGCTCCTGTGCTGGTTAACCCTAACTTATCAAAAGACTTCATAATGTATGTATTCAGTAGCAAGTCAAGCATTGCTACTATCTTAACACAAAAGGATGAAGAAGGAAAAGGAGAACATCCAATAGCATTTCACTCCCAGACCCTCAAGGAATATGAGACAAATTACAACTTTGTCAAGAGGAAAGCATTTGCAATTGTAAAGGGACTCAAAAAGTTTCGCCACCTAATATCTTGCAATAAGGTGATGGTTTATGTTGCACATCCTAGTGTGCACAAATACATCATGGAAGGATAAATCATTGAGAAATGGGCTAATTGGATCACTAAGATCCTTGAATATGAAATTGAAGTCAAGCCTACCAAGACCATTCGAGGAAGAGGACTATGCGAATATGTCGCACATGATGGGGTGTTGTCACATTAGTGGTTTACAATTTCTGGGAGGAACTGATTTTTGCTTAAATCACATATTTTTAGAAAATATAATGATTGAGGCCTTAAAGAAGTTCCATTTAAAGCATTCCAATTGAAGAGGGTTTGATCAAACTACCTTAGATCAAACCCACTTGGATAGAACCCCGCTAGTTTTAAACCATACCTATAACAGAGTCTCCTTTACACCTATCAAAATGTTGATAAAAAACCACTTTTGATTTACTTTTTGGAGGATCAAATGAATTTGTTTAAAAAAAAAATTTTAAGTGTGTATTCCTTATTATAAGCTTTACAAAAAGTATAACTTTAAATAATTTTAATTTTATTATTATATTTATTTTTTATTTCTTTTGAATGTACATTTTTCACCAAAAATCAATCTCTTTGTTTTACACATGTGGAAAAATAGTAGATTATCAAAAAAAAATTAAAAAATATGCGTGCACCAAATATTGAAGTCCTTGATCCAACAAAAAAAAATAAAAAAATTTTGATACATACAAAAAAAGTTACGCATTATACAATTGCGCTACGTCTAAATTATAATTAGTTTGACTTCAAAAATTGATTAAATAAAAAATATTCAATAAGAAACTATCTAACCAAGTGGAAGCACTAGATATTAGAGTTACAAATCTAAATTTGAAAGAATTATAATTTTACCCTTCATGGAAAAAAAGTTATGCGTTATACGGTGAGCGCCACTTTAAAAATGTTGTTTTTCCTGAAAAAAACTAGTTTTCAAGGGAGATAGAAAAAGAAATGCAATCTAATCCCAAAATTTTTGAAAAAAATATATTTAGAATCTAAAGACAAAATTTCACAAAACTCTAGTTTACATCATCTCCAAATTCCTCACAGTTTGGTCGCTATAGTTTCCTGAAAGTGAAGATTTAGTTAAAAACTAGAGTTAGTCCTAACAATCAAATCAGAATCCAAAGACTGTTGGCTGGTGAATAGAATAAGGTTCATGCACATGGGAAAATACCCATTGAGCCTTCCTCCTCAGAAGAGAATATTCTATCGATTGCAAAATAGTGGATTCACACTTATTGAGGGGATCCTGTTCAAAAGGATTTTCAACGGCATCCTATTGTGGTGTGTAACTATGCAACAAGAAAAAAGGATCCTCGACACTTACCACAACATCATCGTGGGTGGACACTTCTCCACTAAAACTACCGTTGGATCAAAATCATGTGCGCGGGGTACTTGTGGCCAACGTTGTTCAACGATTCATACTCTTTGGTAAAACAATGCAAGGAATGCCAATTCTTTGTAGGAAGAAGAAAAAAATTGCACTACCTCTCAATCCGATAGTGGCTGATGAGCCATTTGCACAATGGGGCCTGGACTTTATCATCAACCCTGCATCCAATGTAGAACATAAGTGTATTTTAATGGCCATGGATTATTTCACCAAATGGACTGAGGTTGTGCCCCTGAAAAACGCGACGAAGGCGGAGATAGTAGATTTCCTTAAGGAACTGGTGACAAGATTTGGCCCTCCCAAAACCATCATCTCTGACAACACTAAATATTTCATAGGCACTAAGGTATGTCAATTTGCACTTACGCATGGCATATTTCTTAAAACATCATCAAATTACTACCTATAGCGGGACGGCTTAGCCAAGTCAACGAACAAGAATCTAGTTTGACTCCTCAAAAGGATTGGGTCAGAGCACCAGAGAGAATCACAAAAACTTCTTAGCAACACTTTGGGTAGACCGCATAACTCCTAAGCAAGTCCTCAATACTTCACCTTATGAGCTAGTATATGGAAAAGAGGCGCTATTGCCTATTTCCATAGAAATTCCAGCACTATAGTTGTTAAAATCTCTTGAGGTGGAACAAAATGGTGCCATGGAAGTTCAGTTGGCCGAGTTGCTAGAAGTGCAAGAAAAAAGGGAAAGGTCCCTAATAGCTATAACCAACTACCAACATGTGGTTAAGTGATGGTTTGACAAGAAAGCGTCCAACCAAGGCCTAAAGTGTGGAGACTTAGTGCTAAATTTTAATGAAAGAGCCGCAAAGCCAGGTCAGCACGAGAAATTTGACAGCCTATGGGAAGGCTCGTTCAAAATAATTCAATGCAAGGAGCATAATGCATTTGAATTAGAAAACATGGAGCAACAGGCATTGCGAATTCCGGTCAATGGAATTCATCTCAAACTATTTAATTAAGTTGCTTGACCTACCAATTTAAATACATGTATAGTGTTTTTCCTTTTTCTTTCCTTTTTGTTTGTTGTTTGGTCTTTAATTTTTATTCTATGGTTCGAAGTGTGGAATGAGTAACCCAATATTGCAAAGTGAGATAATAAGTTCATAACCTAAAGAATAGAAGGAATCCAAACACCCACATACAAAACTAAACTGAAACTAGATATATATTGAAGGGAGGAATAACCCACAAAAGAGAACCCAGAAGCATGAAACACGTTCTTTATATTAAAGCTATATTTCATTATATATGTTGTAATATATACATTATCAAAATGGCTCAAGGGCCACGCTTCTAAATATATATCTATTTTCACTTTTTTTTAGATATTCTGCAAAAAATCCTTTCAGGCATATATACAAAAAATGAGCTAACAGGTGCAAGTTTTAAGGGAAAAAAGGAAAAGCAAGGAGGTTTTCATTCAATAGCATGGGAAGCAACAATAGATGCATCAACAACAGTGTCTACAATATCCTCAGCAACAGGAACAACAGACAATGGTGGAGGGAACACTAGGTTCCTGAAGTCTGTATACCATTCAATGTTGAAGAATGGCACCACATTGTAAAGGTGGAAAATAAAGTGACAGGCACGCTCAACCCTCAGGTGGTGCTCATTCTGTGACTGGAGGCGAAAGCCACTCAGAAATTATAGCCATGGCACGATCGCGTCCTCTTCAATGAACCTCTAAAGGTCACTTGCGGATGAGATACCTCCACCAAATGCGGAATTGGATACCGCCTCATCGAGGCCATTCAAGTACTTCTTCAAAAAGCTTTCCTTCACCAGACAAAGAATCAATGGCTTGGGAACATCAATGTCTAGCATGGAGGCAACAAAATGTGAGCACACGTCAGTGTTAACTTGATATTTGTCCTCATACTTAATACAATCCTGTCCCAGCACCCATTTTATGGCTATGATGGTCAGTGAATGCTTGTTCTTCCTCATTCTTTTCAGATGTCTAGTCGAAATATCTCCCAAAAAGGTTGTCTGGGATTTGTGGGAAACTAGCCCAATCAGGGTATTCATGTTGTCAAACACACTGTAACTATCCTAAGACTATCTCTAGAAAATGCCTACATCTAGCTTATAGAAATACTTCAAAGATTGCCAACACTAAAATGCTAAACCAATTACTTGCTCCTAATTTCTACTCAAACGCTAAGTGTGATTTCGCTATTTTCTTAAGCGTCTATTTATAGAAAAAGTGAGGAAATGTGTGGTAGTTTGCTTACCATAAAAATAAAGCTAATCAAGTACCAACTTGAAAGTTGTGCTAGCGCTTGCTTGAATTTCCCACCTAGTTGTGTCTGCTATAGTACGGCTTGTTGCGTGCAAAACTAATGAAGGCTAATTAATTAGCATAAGTCGGTGGCAGTAACCAGTGGTGATATGCACGACTAGATATTGAGGTGTTGTTCTCTAGGTGCTTTGTGAATTCCAAGGTCGAACTCATATCTTTTCAAGTGTTGATTGCATCTTTGGCTTAATCATTCCTTTGGGGATATTAATTTCCAACGTATACAAAATATTAAGCTACTAGCAAATTGCCAGCCCAAGTTCCAAGAAAATCATGTTGTACAACATGGTTGCCAATAGTAATTATGAATTCTTGTCATTTCAAAGTAGCAAGTAATTTGTTTCGCACAAGCTAATGGGTTGGTGGTACATGTCGAATTAAATGCAAAAAGAAAGCCTTTGTCTACCACCTTGAAAAAATTAGCTAAGTATTGCATGCAAAGTAGTTGAGCATTTAAAGGTTTATTCTTCAAAGAGCTACCAAGAGCCAAAGCAAAATTTGTAGAGAATTCAAGCAAAGAAAAAGGTTTCTAACACCAGAAAGATGGTAGAAGGTTCACAAGCATGAGGGGAGGTAGCCCAAAGTTTGTTCAAATCAATGAGAGATGCACCAGCTGTTGGAATCTTTGACGCCATCTCTTATGCTACACCTAGTATACTAGAAAATCGGAAGTGGGCAAATACGAAAGAACCCAAAAAGTCCAAAGATCATAGAGACCAAGCCCTAGTCCAAGAGAGTTGGGATAATTTTTGAGATCCCGACCTTGCTAAAAACCCCAAGTCTTTGAGAGAAGCTTCCTATGAGAGAATGAAGGTCTCTAGAAATCCGATGTCAACAGCACGAAAGATATGGTTTAGCAGGCTTCCACAATATATGGTATCATTTGTGCATTATTTCCCAAAATTGGTTGACACGGCCATTGCACATTTTGACCCTAACACCAACACAATTCGGGGCCGAACATTGAAGCTTCACATCACCCCAGTGGCTATCTAGAATATGTTGTGTATTCCCGAGCCTAAGAGCAGACTAGCGGAACCCAAACCCTTTACCCCAAAAAAGGGGGAGAAAACATGGAGAGGGATGGATAAGGCTTAGGAGTTCTTCAACAAAGAGACCAATAGGCTAGAAGAAGACCATAATCAATAAAGCTCTCAGTGCAATATGGTGTTTTTGAACCTGTCTTACAAGAGGTGTTTTCAATGTTGGCATTTGTCTATGGTCTAAGCTCTGACAATGATGTTACTAGGAAAAGAGGTGCATCCCACTGGTGGATGATGATGAGTTATTGGTTGACTTATTTCACATTCCTACAGAGGAAAATAGACTGCCATGGCATAGGTTCTACTTCGTTGCGGTGGAGTATGATGAGAATTACAAAATGGGATCTTCCTTATATAGAAAGTTAAGGGATGAGGAGGAATGGATGATAGAAAAAATGAGATCCTTCTGGAAATATCACCAAGAGATAAAGTAGTGTAACGCCCCTTATGAAAGCATGAAGGATGATCAAGAGTTTGAAAGGCTATGGGATGATGAACATCTAAAGTCCAACTAGAGCGGACGTGAAGGAAATAACCCTGAAGAAGAGTCTGAAGAACAAACAGATGAGGACACCAAGACATCGACATCCTCTACTGAGAAAAAGAAAAGGTCTACCTATGTCGCTTCCAATGTGCGATTAAACTTGTCGATAGCATCAAAAACACTCACTAGTCACAAGAGTGGAGGCTCCCCTGCCTACTAAATGAAAATGCACAGAAGCTCTTATCGGAGAGGCAAGCCAGGTGCTTGTTGCCATCCAGGAGCTTAAAGTAAGGTAGGAGCCAACCACAAGCCAAAAACTGCTGACATCCAGTCAACAGGTAACATTCGCTCCTTTTTTCTTGCTTCTCATTCTTTTGTGTCCTCTATTGTCTTCGCAGTGCCCCTCAATGGCTACTACCTTAGGTCTGATTCCCCTCAATGGCAATGGAAGGTTTCGCTTGATTCTCCCAAACAGGGCCATTTATCATAACACCCCCGCGAACCCTTACACCAACCGTCGTTGCCCAATCCCTTCTCGCCTCTCTTGTTGAGAGCTCGGCTACCATTGGTACCCCAATTGCTACTACTAAGTTAGGTCTGATCCATTTTTCCTAGCAAATGGACTCTGTAATGACCACCCCATCACTGCTGCAACAAATGAGCCCTTCTGTCAGTGTACAGACCAAGTTGTGGCAAATTCCTCATTTCTCCCCTCCGATTGTGAGTCTCTAAAAGAAGAGACCCAGGACCGATACACTCATGTTCCCATTTTCCCTACCTCCTAGTGCACCATTTGTAGGCAAGTTAGTTCAATCGCCAAGCCAGTTCATAGTGCAGGGTGAAGATACTAAGAAAGCACAGGTTCTCCAAATGAAAAATATGAAAACTAAGGATGAAAAGAAGCCAACAATGTAAAGAGTCTATACTATTTACAATGAAGCTCAGGGTACACTGAACTTTGCAGCCATGTATCCAAACGTGGTCAAACAACAAGGTGAAATGTAGTAGGAAGAATATAACATGTATGCCATAGGACTTGACATGAATGTGGTCTAGCCATAGGACAAAGTTGATCTCATGGAGGAAACACAGTGAATTGTGACAACTGACTTCATTTGAGCTAGTCACTAGCTAAAGAAAAGGGAAGAGTAGTTAAAGGAATTGAAAGCAAGGGTCAGTTTCCTAGAGAACAGGGAAAAGTCGCTGGAGGTAGATGTCAATCACTTGTCAAGGAAGGTGCAAGCAGTAGAACATGAGTGGGACAGACTCCAGGAGGAGCTAGTGAAGTCTCAAGCTGTAGACCCCACCCTAATCAGCGAGCTGCAAAAATGAAACCAGGATTATCAGGGTCAATTAGCCCTGGTAGAACAGAATCTTCAACAAAGGAGGGATGAATTTGACCACCTGCGCGTCCAACATGAGTAGGAGATAACGCTAAAAAATGAAGAGCTTGGGCATCAACAAGCTCAATTTGAGAAGAAATTAAAAGAAAAAGATGCAGAATTTGAGGCCTAAAGGGCTCAATTAGAAAAAGAGCTTCAAGAGATGAAAACGTCTCCTGAAATAGAGTTGGAAAACCATAGCCAAACCGAGAGGAACTGGTCTAAGGAATTAGGCCAGACATAAGAGCAACTTATGTCTGCAAGCAAGAGAATTGTCAAACTAACACAAGATGTTAGCTTCAAAGATATAGAAATCACCCTTCTAAAGAGCACTCCCCAAGTCCCTGCTATCCAACCGGACCTCATCTTGATAGCCCAACAACTGTATGTCTCATACTAGGACAAGGTCAAGTCTTTTTTCCTGGAGCTATAGCCAACACTCCAATTCATGTCGCAGGCAACAAACTTGAGTCGAGAGGTTCATGGAACCATTGAGAAATTCCCACAATTCATCATAGAGAAGGTTTCATATGCAAGAAGGTTGTTGAATAGACTGTATGTAGTCTCAGATGAAGACTTAGCGACCGTAGGGATTAAGCATCGAAAGGTTGTTGCTATAATGGAAAAAAAAATCATTTACCGCCACTCGGCCATCCTTAGGGCCAATGCATGTGTAACTACCTTTGGCCACACTATGGATAACATGTGGGAAAGTATCTCCCAGCTGACTAAGATGGGTTTTCCTTCTTCGTTCCTTGAAGATGGATTGATAACCTCGACAGAACAAATAGTGGCAATTATTGAAGAGAATGAGCGAGACTCGGTCGCCTTCTGGAATTTCAACCAACCTCCCACCGTGGAAGATATTGAAGGGATAGTTCATCTGATTGCACAACTGTTATTCATTTGTGAATTAGGGTCCGACTTACCTATGGTGCCTCCTTACAAAGAGATGCTCAATCTGGGTGGAGCACAACAAAATCTACATGACATATCAAGACCGTCTGAGGTTGACTAGCTACCTCTACAAGCTTCCCTTTCTAAACTCTAAAGTCATCGCCTGATGGAGGTAAGGCTCTAGTCTTCAAGCTAGAGAGAATTTTGGCTTCATCATTCCTTAATCGAAATGCCCCCGATAGTCACCAAAAGCTATGAACATAAAATTCATCTAGCTCCCTTCAAGTCTTGTTTTTTTTTTGCTAAGTGTCGGCTCAGGTCTAAATGAATATCATCAACATTTTTTGAACTCTGCCACATATCCGCTCGGTGTTCTCCGAAGGGATTCTCCCCTTCACTTTTCAAATGGCCCCCGCCATGCTTCCACATGTCTTCCTAGCACAAGCATTCATCGGCAAGGAGGATTGAACCAAGGGCTATGAAATGCAGCTACATGTCTTTTCGGTGGGTACTTCTTCAAAGCAAGATATTGAGTGTATTGCTAGTTGTGATTTGATGCCACGTGTGCTAACTACCTTACTAGGTGGTGACACTTGTCTAAATAGGGTTTTGTTGGCACCACTTCCATCATTCACAAGGGGATTCATCTGGTTGGAAGCGACTACATGTTGAGCCTCAAATCTTTTCTATTGTAACGGCCAAAAAAATCATTGCAACTCCATGATTGCTATGATTCTCAAATATTTTTTGTTATGGCTCACCAGGCGAAGGGAGTACTCAATATATATGCTACTCTTTTTTCCAATTCGGGGTTCCAGATTTTTAGATTTTTGAAGAGTTTTGTTTCTAGTTCCACTTTTCATAAGTTATAGAATCATAGGAGATACATATTTTAGGGAGACACCAGGCCTTTATTTGTTTTACATTATTGTAGAAAGACTTATAGATTGTGCCAATTGTTTGGCCTCTCTATTTTTCTCATGTTATTTGCTAAACTCTATACTATGCCAATATTGTTTTTGAATAGTTCATTTGCAAAACTTCTATAATTTAAATGCAAGTTTGTTGATCTAGATCATTTCTTTTGACTCTTCTTTTCATTAGATGTGTGTGAAAGATTATTTTATGTCATTGAATTCCTTGTTCATGCTTAAAATCTTTAAATTTTGTTATTCCAAGACATAGCAAATTGTTGAACAAGCCCTTAGACAGAATCCAAAAGATAGGTTTATCGTGTGTTTTATCTAAGTCTTGGCACAACGTCATAGTTAGATCTTTTTATTTTTGCTTCTTTATCCCTTTCCAAACCCCAATTACAAAAGAATCCAGCTTCTTCAAAAACTCAGAGGTCACTCAATTTAGCACAATAGGTCCCACAAAAGCCTATTACCTTGCTAATTTTTGGCATCAACAATGACCATATTTCCCAACAAAAGCATCTTCTAAGTTACACAATAATATTCAATTTGAAAAGAGCACTGAATGTTTAAATGAGATGTTAAGCAAGAAAAAATGTCACAAGGATACTACTTGGTTTAGGCTTTAAAAAAGGACAAAGTTCTAAGGTCAAAGAAACTGCTAGAAAGAAAATAGATCTAAACTATCATTTTGCTTCTCCTAAGACTGAAGAAAAGAAAAATACAACAGAAAATAATCAAGTGTACAAACCAACAAGAAAAAGTTTAGAAAACCCCATCATTTAAGATAGCATCAAATGTGTAGGTTGAAAATTATTTTCATGGTTATTATTATTCTTGTTATGAATTTGGTCATAGAGAAAGAGAGTGTTGGATGCATGAAAAGAAAGCTGGATGGAAGAAGAGCTCTTATGAATGGTCAAATAGAAGAAGTAAGGTCATATGTTATAAATTCAATCATCTAGGTTTGATCTATTATTAAAGGGGTACAAATAATTTTCACTTTACTCCTACATGCATATTTTATCCCGATCGCAAACAAAATTGTGTGGTTATGTTTATTTAACCTTTGAAATTATTGAAATGGAGCTTAAGTACTTAATCCTTTAAAGAAAAATTTAATGAATTTCACTAATCTTGTAAATGTCATAATTAGAACTCAAAAGGAATCAAATACTGAAAGAAATTAAAGAGAATTATAAAATAGGAAAAGGAGAGAGATCACAAGCTTGATAACGAATTTCTCTCAATATGAGCTACGTCTTTGGGTCTGCTTCTTAATGTTGGACTGCATTATTAATGACGCCAAGCTTTAAAATGCCTTTTTACATCATCCAAGCTTCAATTAAACCTACATTACAATTTCTCTCATAGTCTCTCTCAACACCTAAGACTCTTTTGTATTCTCCTTTACTTGCATCCAAGGGATAGGTTTCAAATGCCTTTCAATCTTAGCAATTACACTTAAAGGATTACAAAATACAAAGTCTCTATGCATACATCTACCTCCAAAAGAATTCTCTCAACATTCCTCACTTGGTTATCCCAGCTCTAAACCCTCACCCCTCTTTTATATTGTTATCTCCTAGAAATGTACCCTATGCAAAGTTATGAAGAACTGAGCTTTCTAGAGAAACATGGGATCATTTCAAGGTTTTGGGTTACCTAAAGTTGAAATGAACCTCCGGAGAAGGCCGGCTTCCTTTGGTATCACCTAAACTACTGATCTTTCTAAGGAAAAGGGAGAAGGAGTGCATGAAAATGAAAGCTAAATCCTATGGTGATACACCGAGCTGATAAGAGCAATGGAATACTTAGGTTACACTTGAAAATTGACAATGAACATAAGATTACACATCAGATTATGTAAAGCTTTGCATTAACGTTTCACAAACAGGTTCAATTCACACACTTTTTCAAAAAAGGAAAATATTTTCACAGATTGGAATTCATGTGTGACTATGTGAACACAATTTGTGATTTGTATAATGATACTTTTGCAAAGGAAGGCATGAAAACAAAAGATAAAGTTATAAAGGAATAAAAGAAATTCACAAAATAACTTGATCATTAACCTGAAATGCACAACACTTTGCAAGAACAAGATGGTAATTTGAATCATCCACAGTGATCAAGGTAAACTCTGTATTTTATATTCCAAAATTGAAATGAGTTACAAAGCATACATCAGCTGAGAAAAGATTTAAGAAAAATCACTAACTCTTCAGAATGCATAATCCGAACTCCTTTACAAGAAGGCCCAAAATTCCATATATACAAAAGACCCAACCCCTTAGGGCTTACAAAAATATCCACATTCATAAAGATCTGCCCTTAGATCTTTTAGATGAAGTTAATGTTGCATTCAAGTGCATCCCCATGTCCATGTTGGTGACAGATCGCCCTCAGGAGAAGCCTTCAGATCTTATGGAATACTTGCATTTACTTTTTTCCTCCATGTCCATCCTTGAACCTCCTTGAAGGGTTACTTTGAATGCTCTAAAGCATCATCATTAATGTCGATCCCCCTTTGCCAATAGCGATCCCAGTTGTCACTGTGACTCACGGATTTTGTTCTTCTCTCATTATAGACACTTTCGCAAGTTGACCTCTTCTGAAAATAGCATCAGATTTTCCCATCAGATCTCCACACCATTGCTTTATCGAGTTGCTCCAAGCTTTTGATCTCGGAGTAGATACATGTTGCTCACATTCTGTTGATCTTCTTTTCAGGGGTAGTCAATTAGTCAAATTTCCACCGGTTCACCTTTAGATCCCTCTGATTGATTGAACACATTCCACGTAGGATTCCCAAGGGGTCAAAGGTCATTCAGACAGAATTGCATGTCGGTGAGACACTAGTCGTATCTCCCTGATGCGATTATGTTCTATAGCAATGATTAGCATAGCTTGCCACTGTCGGCAAGAGGTTATACTGAATGCAAAATTCATATCGATATCGCCTTTGTCATCACCCAGACTATCGGCAAGATATATTGCTTTCAGCAAGAGGTCT
Source organism: Sequoia sempervirens (assembly GCA_007258455.2). Taxonomy (NCBI): domain Eukaryota; kingdom Viridiplantae; phylum Streptophyta; class Pinopsida; order Cupressales; family Cupressaceae; genus Sequoia; species Sequoia sempervirens. The sequence continues at coordinate 391,056 of VDFB02273615.1, read as the reverse complement.
TGCCGAAAGCACCTAACAGTAGATAGCACTTCAACCAGACCATCGACAAGACTTCATTAGGTCGGCAAGAGATTATACCGAAGCCCCCACCTTTTGGCGAGACTTCCATCATCAGTGAGATATCATTCCGAGCTCAAAAAATTTCAGCGAGCTCAAACCACTTGTGCACAATGGTCGGCGAGATACCATCGGGTTTTGGAGACTTCTCCCCGAACTCAAAATATTATACCGAAGGTAACCTTCTGTCGGCAGGACTTTCCCCATTCAGCCAGACTTTATGCTGAAAGAAAACTCTCGACGAGACCACCTTCATTCGCTGAGACATCATGTTGAACTCAAACCCTGTGGCCAGGAGTCTTACCGATTCCAAATATCCATTTGGCGAGACCTCACCCCGTCGATGAGACATCACAGCGAGAGCACCAACTTTCGCTGAGACCTTATCTTTTAGTAGGACTCCATCTCAGCAAGAGTCCACCCTATCGGTGAGACTTCACCCCAAAGCCACCTCTGTCACCGAGACCTTATCCTTCAGCCAGACTTTATGCTGACTGAAAACCCTCTTGCCGAGATCTCCTCTGGTGCAATCAGTCAGCGAGACTTCAGCATGTCAGGGAGACATATAAAAACCCACGGCGATTAAAATGTCTGGCCAACTAGGACATTTCAAAAATGAATAGAACCCCTGCTAGTCGGCAAGACATCTGGAAGGTCTTGTCGACTTTCTCCCTCAGGAGTTTTATGCCAAATCTGACTGAGGCAAGGCTTTCCAATAGACCTCCTTGTGAAATACCATCAGATGAAGACCTTCTCAATGAAAATTGAACACCTGTACGCTGGACTCAACCCTTATGGGAGCCACATTTAATCCACGTGCTGAATTTAAAACATAATTTCCCTTGATTGAGCCTGTAGGTGAAAATTGGGTAACATATACATAAAAAATTTCCACATGGGGGTAAAACAATAAAATCCCCATAATCTTCCAAAATATTTCAAAATCCCCCTTTAAAATCTTAATAATCTTTTAAATAATTTCTAACCCCATAAAATACCCTTTTAAATCTTTAATAATCTTCAAACCTTATAATCCTTCCATATTTATTCATTTATAAATCATTTAAAATATTATCTAAGCCCTTTAATTATATTATGTAAATGGACTTTAATATTCTAAAGGATTAGGCCCTTATTTATAGGGGTTAGTATTTTTATTTTTTATTTTCTACTTTTATTTGGGGGTTAAATTCTTTAAACTTAGGAGATTTGGGCTTATTCATTATTGTTTTAAAGGGTTTAATTTTTTAATTTTTTGAAGATTTGGTTTTAATCTGTTGCCTTTAAATCCCACAAAATCCACTTGGGATCCCACAAAATCCACTTGGAATCCCATAAAATGGATTTTGTGAAATAAAATAAACCTCCACCACTTTATCTCTCAAAAATAAAGCATGGTGTAGTGGTGGTATGTGAATTTAGTGAGGGGTTTCCAAAAACTTTCCACATCACCTACACTTGCCACGTCAGCATCCAGTCAACTGCCACGCCAACATCTAGTCAACCTTCAACTTTGATTGGCCATATCTTCACTGTACGAGCTTCGTTTTCAATGAAAAAAGCAAAGTTGGAACCGTAGCGATGAGCTCTTTGATGTCATGCCACCTTTGACCATTTTTTGAAAAATCAATTCTTTTTCCTTTTGGATTGGCCTCTGTACCCAGTTTGACCCCAACTTTGACTAACCATAACTTTGGCGTATGAGCTCTTTTTTTTCCCATTCAAGTTGCATTGGGTCCAGTTTTCTGAGCACTTCGACATGGCAATGGTTCTTCCAAATTCTAAGACTGTGAATTTTTGAGGTCTTCTAGATCCTCCTGGATCATTAATCCCAATTGAGAAGCTTTTGGACCACCAAAATTATATTTTTACATAGAGATTAAGTGAGGGTATTGTCACCTCACTTGCCTAGTATCATTTTTCCACCCTGCTAGAATTTTGATCATCTGACTTATCACAAACAAGATGAAGAATGAGATAGCATAGCTTATACAATCAAATAAATACCCATCAATACTCATTGTTGCATCCATTATTCACATAGAACTAACTAGTAGAATGGCAAGCAACAATACTAAATATACTGATGTGAACAACAATGTATCAACTTGTTGAATCTCTTGAACAGGAACATCATTAGAAAATGAGTCATTCAAACCCCCTTTTACCACCTGAGGCTGAAGGCTTAAATGTGCTTGCAACTGATCCTCACATTATGTTGTCTATGAAACCTTATCATGATTAGAAATCATTTCATTTTCATGCTTAATATCACTAGTTGTTATAGATATGGGGCTTAATGTCTTGCTTACATTTATAACCATTTTCAAATGCCTTGTGTTTACAATAGATTTATCACTCTTCATGCGATAATTTTTTAGAATGAATTCAATTCCATTTTTAAACAAATGATACATGTTATGTTCCTTGTAGAAAATTCCCTTTCTATCATACAAGTAAGGACTTCCCAAAACCATCCCACAGATGTCAAGCAGAATTACATCTAACTCTACCTCATCTACAAACTTTGATGTGTTTGCAAATTGGAGTTTACATTGCCTTGACATATGTAACTGAGCATTATAATGCACCCAACCCAATGGATATGGTTTAGGATGATGTATTTTTTTAATCCCATTTGCTTAACAACTTGTTCAAAGATTAATTTTACTTGTGATCCACTATCTATGAGTGTATCAATTTTACTCTATTTTACAATAGTCCTTATATGAAACAATTCATTCCTTTTACTTTGAATAGGGATCTCATTATTCTTTACAGAAGAAGCATGTGAACTAGTACTAGCAACAAGAATGATACCTTTTATACCCACAACTATTATCTTGCTTTCACCATTAGAATTTGATCCAAGATCCTACACAATAGATGCAGTCTTTTGCTTACCCTTTCAATCCTTGAACCACTTTTGTTTCCAATCAGGATGCAATTTCCAACATTTTGCATCTTTGTGCCCTTTCTTTTTGCAATGTGAGTAATAAGACTTTTCCTCCTCTTTCTTCATGAAAGTTTCCTGCTACATTTCCTTCTTCCCTTTCTTGTTTCCTTTCTGCTTACTAGATTCCATTAAGAAATTGACATGGCTACTCTTCATTCCTATTTCAAGATGAATGGCTTGTAGACTAACTTTTTCAAGGTTATTTGGATTGAACATAAGTATTGTATGCCTCAATTTTTCATGTAATCCACCTATATACTTCAACAAAGTTTCTTGCGTGTATAAAGGAATGCCCAAAATTAAAGATTTTTTCCTAAACTCCTGTATATATTCTTGTACACTTTTTCCTTTCTCTTTCCTTAATGATTGCCAATTCATTACTTCTTTTTACATGTGACCTAATGGATAAAACTATTTCTTAAGTGCAATAATAAACTCAAACCAAGAAGAAATAATTTTACCATATCGGCTTAGATCTTCCTGAGTTTTTCTCTCCCACCAAATTAAGGTTGTGCCTCCCAAGTGAAGAGTGGCTAATTGGATATTTGAAGTATCATCAATAAACTTCTAAATCCTGCAATAAACTTCAACTTTTTTAATCCAATTATCAAGTTTCTCTGCATCCAATTCTCCATTATAAGTTGGCAATTCAAATTTAACATCAATCTTTAACAAAGGAGCATTAGATTCAGGCTGCACAGGTTGTTTCTTATTTGAAGATGAAGTAGACTTAGTAGACAAAGAAGATGAAGAAGATGAAGTAGGTGAAGAAGGTGAAGAAGGTGAAGACGGAGGTTTAGGAGGGTCACGACCACCTCCTACTCCTTTACTTTCGTCATCTTTTGAAGAGGATTCACCTTTCTCCTTCTTTTTCCTATACAACTCTTCCACCATCATCTTCGTGTCTAGGAATGATTTGCAAAATTGTTCTTCATTCTCAAAGATTTCAAGACTGGGAGATTTTCCTCCTTTTGGTTGTTCCATGGTTTTTCTTCGAGTAACTTGCCTTGATCTGATCTCGAGATTAAACTCTTCAAGTGCACCTTCTCCTCACTTTAATTTCAACCTAGTTAACATCCACCACTTGCATTTTTTCCTATTAAACTGCTCTGATACCAAACTTGATCTGTAATTCAAGGGGTACAAATAATTTATAATTTACTCCTACTTACAAATTTTATGCCGATCACAAACAAAATTGCATGGTTATGTTTATTTAACCTTTGAAATTATCAAAATGGAGCTCACTTAATCCTTAACACAATTTAATGAATTTCACTAATCTTGTAAATTTCATAATTAGAACTCAAAAGGAATCAAATACTGAAAGAAATCAAAGAGAATTAGAAAATAGAAAAAGGAGAGAGATCATGAGCTTGATAACGGAGTTCGCTCAATATGAGCTACGTCTCCAGGTCCACTTCTCAATGTTGGACCACATATGAATGACACCAAGCTTTAAAATTCATTTTTACATCATCCAAGCTTCAGACCTGCATTATAGTTTCTCTCATAGTCTCTCTCAACACCTAAGACTCTTTTTCATTCTCCTTTACTTGCATCCAAGGGATAGGCTTCAAATTCCTTTCAATCCCAATTACACTTAAGGGATTACAAAATACAAAGTCTCTATGCATACATCTACCTCCAAAAGAATTCTCTCAACATTTCTCACTTGGTTATCCCAACTCTAAACCCTCACCCCTCTTTTATACATAATTTTTTTCCATATGGGGGTAAAACAATAAGATCCCCATAATCTTCCAAACTATTTCAAAATCCCCCTTTAAAATCTTAATAATCTTTTAAATAATTTCTAACCCCATAAAATACCCTTTTAAATCTTTAATAATCTTCAAACCTTATAATCCTTCCAGATTTATTCCTTTATAAATCATTTAAAATATTATATAATCCCTCTAATTATATTATGTAAACAGGCTTTAATATTCTAAAGGATTAGGCACTTATTTATAGGGGTTAGTATTTTAATTTTGGATTTTCTACTTTTATTTGGAGGTTAAATTCTTTAAACTTAAGAGATTCGAGTTTATTCATTATTGTTTTAAAGGGTTTAATTTTTAATTTTTAGGAGATTTGGTTTTAATCCGTTGCCTTTAAATCCCACAAAATCTGCTTGGGATCCCACAAAATCCACTTGGAATCCCATTAAATGGATTTTGTGAAATAAAATAAACCTCCACCACTTTATTTCTCAAAAATAAAGCATGGTGTAGTGGTGGTACGTGAATTTGAGGGGGATCCACATTTTTTCCACATCACCTACACTTGCCATGTTAGCATTCAGTCAACTACCACATCAACATCCAATCAACCTTCAAATTTGACTGTTCATATCTTTGTCGTACGAGCTTCGTTTTCAATGAAATGAGTGGCGTTGGAACCGTGGTGATGAGCTCTTCAACGTGATGCCACCTTTAAACATTTTTGGAATGATCATTTTTTTCCTTTTTGATTGGCCTCTGTACCCAATTTGACCCCGAAATTTGACTAACCATAACTTTGGCATACGAGCTCCTTTTTCGTTTGTTCAAGTTGTGTTGGGTCCAATTTTCTAAGCACTTCAATATGGTGATGGTTCCACTGGATTCTGAAACTGTGAATTTTTTAGGTCTTCTAGATCTTCCTGGATCAAGGTCACACTACAAGTTTTTGTGATATACAAGTTAGAAATGATGTTTTTGGATTTTCAAGAGACTATAATTCTTTTGTTCCTCATTATACATGCCATAATTTTGGACATAAAGAACTATTTTGTAAGAGTAATTTGGTGGAATCTTTTAGTCATCACAAGAAAATAGGAAATATGAAAGTTTAGAGAAGGAAAAAAGAGAAAGAGAAGAAAGCACCTAAGCTTATGCATACTACACAAGAAAAATTCATAACTACTTAAAGAACAGTATGAGGTTAGGGGTGATGTTTATATTTTTATCATTTAGCCTCATAGTCAACAATAAAGAGGTTGTATATCAATCATAGTGTGTTTCTGATATAAGATAGTGCAGAGACAGTGCATTTGCATGTGTTCAATAGTTTGTTAGCATCAGGTTTTATTATTAAATTCAAAATCATTGGTATCATTTGATCTCAGTTGAATTGGTATTGATGATGGAATGATCTCAGGTTGTTAGTTGATTGCTTAATGAATGATCAATTGTTGTATATGTCTAATAGAAACATAGTATTGATGTCAAAGATGCTCAATCAACAAGTGGTAGCAAGGATGCATTTTTGTCAAGTCCTACCTTTATCAAGGTACATTCAAGGATAATGATGAGTATGATAATCAATGCATTGAATACGAAGACAATTATTTAGAAAGGGAAACATCTAATGCACAACCATCTTTAAATCCAAGACGATAGTCACAAAGTAGAGGTATCAAGAAGGAAATGCCAACACACTCAAGAAGAAACTGATATTATTTTTCCAAAATAACATAGGCATTATCAAGGGAGGTAAAAGTAGTCAATGTTGGAATATGTGCCTCAATCCTTACTAATATGGAACTCCTGAAGGGAAAATTCGATGTGACATTGTTCATGTCTGGGTGACTAACTGTTCTAAATCTACTTGATAGGTTCATGTCGCCAAGATAGAGTTGATGTCTTGCCGAAAATGACTATCGCTGTGACTTTTTGTGTTCGGCGTGACCTTTTGTCAAATGGAGATCTCTAGGCGATAGTTTGATCTTATCAGGCTAACTCACGGGTGTCAGGGAGAGGTCCCAGCGAATGGTGAAAGTCTCACCGATAGCATATGGCTATCGGGGTAACACAAGGATCTCAGGGAAACCTCTCGGTGACTACGTGATGTCTCGCCAATGGTGGTTGATTTCGCTATGACATCCTTGCTCGGTGAAAGGTCTTAGCAAAAGGAATAAGTCTTGCCGACTCGGTAAGACTTGGTGATGCTTGATGAAAGGTCTCAGGGATGAAGAGCAGTCTTGTCGACAGAGATAAAACCTAGTGCTTTTGCGAAGACAAAATACTTCGGTGTAAGTCTTGGTGACTTGGAGTGTCTCGCCGATAGTCTTCAGTGTGACATGAGCAGCCAGTGAAACGTCTTGGCGAAGTCAAATGTCTTGCCGACTCGACAAGACATGGGTGCTCAGTATGTGGTCTTGGTGAAGACGATAAGTCTCGCTGACTCTTTGATGCTTCGGTGTGACATGTTCAGTCGATGTAAGGTCTCAGCGAGAACGAAGTGTCTTGCCAATAGCAAATGCTCATCAATGTAACATGAAGTGATTAGTGGAAGGTCTTGGTGAGAACGAAGTGTCTTGCCAATAGTATAACTCTTCGATGTGACTTTGGATGTTGATATGTGGTCTCACCGAAGAGCGATTGTCTCACTGAATGGACAACTCACGCCGGCATGACTTGAAGACTTCAACATGAGGTCTTGGCAATCTGCAGAAGTCTTGCCAATAGCGATATGAAGACTTTGTGGCATCGGGGAGACACTGTTAGTGTCTCATCGATATGCCAACAAAGTTGAACGCCTTGACCAGTTTGACCATCCTATGTGGAGCCTCGTGGACCAATCAGAGGAAGCGATTTCAAATGGGTGGCAGTTAGATTTTTGCAACTGTTGCGACGCTGGAGCTGAACATCATGTAGGGAAAAATCAATTGCTTGAAAGGAAATTGTCTATGATTGGCAATGGTGGATAAGGATGCATAGAAGACAAAATCAAGATGTGATAAAATAAAAGCAGAATGATTCTGATTTAAGATATAGAGTGAGTTGAATCGAATTTGATGAGAGTATTGTCTATAACTGATGAACAAAGAGAAAAGCTAATGTGACTAACACCAGAGAGTAGTATCTCGGTTTAGTATGTAATCTATTGTTATTGTAATACAAAGATTCTTAGCTTGGTGTGATGGGTTTTTCCCGAAAGGGTTTCCCATGTAAATCTGTTGTTCTTTTATCTTTGAGTATCTTCTCTGTTTCTATAAATCTTTCATGTGTGTCTTAATTGGATTGTAATTAGAAAAATTAAAAGTACTGTATGAATTCTCCCCTGTGGTTTTGACGTTAGGAAAGTTGCTTATGCATCGTTTCTTTCCTTACAGTCAAGAGGATTTTCATAGAGAAAATCAAGTAGTAGATATTGTCATGTATCTTAACTTAATGAAGGCACAGATAAATATGCATGAGATGACTTTAAAGCTTTTTGATATTAGTGTGTGTTCCTTTATCAATATAGTTGTAGATCTAATCATGATATTATTATTGTAGTGATGCATTTGAATCCTTTGATACATTTGAGTTCTTTTACATTTATCTTCCTTATCATGGCATGTGTACTCATTGGAAATATACTACAAGTCCTTAAGGTGACATTTTTTTTCTTGCATTTTTGCAATCACAATTAAGGTTGGGTAGTGGTTTCTTTAAGATAGGTCACATTCAATTGAGAAAGTTTCAATGGACAATGATAGTCATAGTTTGTTGGTAATCTCTATCCATACTTTCCAATGAAATTTGGTTCTTGGAAAATGCTATGGTGCTTTGATAATGACAATAGTATACATTGTATTTCCTTGAGAGAATCTTGCCACTGTGTAATGCCAATCATACCATATTGACAGTGATATGCTTTTAGTTGCTTTATGAGACTCTTGTTGCAGGTATCTACCAACAGTGTTATGGTTGTTTCTCAATGCTATTATTGTGATCTTGTTGAGCAAAGATGTGTGGTTTTGATTTCATAATGCTACAAGAGGTAGGGATGCAATGGTTAATGATTTTCCAATGCCTACTCGGTACTTTGTAATGGACATTTTGCTAAGTGTTTCCAGTTGCATAATGATTAGTGGTGATAGTGATATGACAATGGATATAATGTATGGTGCAGTGGATAATGGTTTGATCTTGTCTTCCTTTTATGGTTTATAGATATAGTGACATGATTAGTTTTCTATATTGGTTTAATGTCTTCTTTTTATGCACAATAAAGTGGTCTGTTGAAAGTATAGTTACCTTGCATAATGAATGCATAGTGGAGTAGTCTTGACTTCCTCTTATGGTCAGTGACAGTTGTCTTACCTTGAATATCTTTGTATAATTGACAACATCTCTTTGCATATCTTCATTCATAGTTTGTTTCTCTCAATAAATATTTTGATAGTGAGCAGGGGTACAATGATTATTTCCTAGAATTGTTTTTGTCTTGAATGTTTCTTGTTGCAGGGTATCCATATCATTTTGAGTCCCTTTGTCATTGTTTCCAAAGGGGGAGAACAATCATGTGTTAATGCTTTGATTTTTATTCAATTAGTCCACTTCATAGGGGGAAATAGGGTGTAATATTTGGTTAAAGTTCTTGATTGTTTTAGATTGCAAGTGATCACAGAGGATTTGTAGGTCAAAGTTTGCTAGTAATATTCATTACTTTTGGATTATTCATAGAGATGTTTTTGTCTTAAGAAAATATTAATGCTTGAGTATGGTGACATTGATATTCATGGTATTTTCTATGATATGCAAGACATTGATAATGGTTTGGTGGCAAGGCTCTTGAAAAAATTGACAGTGATCTAAGCATGACTATTTTGCAAGGGGAGTAATGCTATACATTCACTTTTAAATAGCATCAATAGTCAGTGATAGTGATATAAATGTTCTTATTAATTTTTAAATGGTTTAATGGAGAGTTGATTGAAAATGGACAATGATCTTTGATAGGATTTTTATGATTTTGGAATGCTTGTTCTTGTGCAATGGTCTCTACTATTCTCTTTGTTCTTGCAAAAGCTTAGTGTCTCTACATTTTGAATGGATAGTGTGCCTCTATGGTGATCTTAAGTATACCTCTGTGTTTTGTAAAATCACAGTGATTTTCATTGAGTATAGTGTGACAGTAAGACTGTAATTTGTATCTTCTTACATAATGTTGATTGTCTTGATTAACATAGTAGTATAGTCACAATGATGGTATCACATTGACATGATAATATAAGACATTCTTTCAGCTCAACTATGTAAACATGATGACAGGTTAATGCAAGTGTATCTATTTTGTAGGGGGGCTTAGTGATCCTTTGTCATTTGATGTCAAAGGGGGAGAGATTTACAGAGAGTGGAGTGTTGGTTTTCCATGAATGACAAAGGGGGAGTTTGTTAGATGAATTTTGACATTGATGTCAAAGGTTATTGATGTTAGAATTATCCATTTCTTGTTTATTTGATTATGCTAGTGGAGTTTATTGATGTCAAAGGTCTTTCATGGTTTTATGTTGTTGATGCAATAGTGAAGGAAACAGTGAGGGTATGTGCAGGATCATCATGAAAAAAATAGGCCCTTAAGTGGCGAAAAATTCAGAAAAATCAAAGTTAGGCAACTTGACATAAAAATTTGAATAAGTAATCTATATTATTTCAAAAACATGTAAGAATAGAATTTGTAGAAAATTGAATGTAATTTCTAAACTATTAGGTTTATTTAAAAAAAGAAAAATATATTTGGTGAAAATTTAAAATTTCAATGCGGTAGTACTTAAATTTTAGGGGAAAAATAAGTAGGTGTCTACCTAACCACCCTAACCACAATAAAATGATAATATTTTTTTAGAAGATTTTAGATATAAGTAGATGACTCATTTCCCAATGTGATGCATAATTTTTGTAATTTTTTCCAAGTGTATAATTAATTATGAATTTTTTATTACAACTTTTTAAAAATATAAAAACTTGTATGTCTGACCACCTTAACTTGGTCAAAACTCCATGAAATTCATTTCTTTTTTTTTAATCCTATTGTATGTGAAGAATAGAATGTGATTCATGTTTTGGATTCAAAAAATGTGATACCATTTGAAAGCTATAGATGTTTTTCAATTAGCCTATCAATCAGGACTTTAGACATAATTCTAATAGAAAATGAATAATAATTATTTATTAAATTCAAAGTAAAGCATAATTTAAATTGGTGGAAAGCCAATAATCTCCTTTAAAAACCCTTTTTGTTTCATCAATTTTGGGTAAAAAAAGTTGTCATCCTCATACCCTACACATACCCATCTTATCACCACTTTTTGGCCCATCATGATCCTGCACATACCTGTGAAGTAAAGGAAACAGTGTTTGGTACTTGTTCATGACTCATTCCATGGTGTTTGTTGTATTGGTTTGTCATTTTTGGTGTATGTGGATCATTTTGTGTTTGTTGATCATCTCATGATGTTTGATGCAAGGTGTTTCAATGCAAAATGCAAAGCATAGATAGTTGCTCATTTAGAATGTTTCTTAATGTCAAGGTCTATCATTCTAATCACAGAGTTGTTTCAAGAGTTCATGGTACTATTCATTATTTCATTTTATGATTCATTTCATGGTTGATGCTTTGACATGGTACAAAGGTGAATAGGCATGGTACAAGGTTGAGAGTGAATTATATTGTCATTGGTATTCATGGTTTATGTATCACAACTAGAATTGCTTTAGTGTTGCTACAAGATAGTCAAATATTTTGTTGACTTTGAGTAGCTACAGGAGTTGCTACATCTCATGATGTTGAGAATTTGATGTTGCGGAACCTTACATGTCAAAGATGATAGAGGAATTGTAGTGGTATTTGTAATGGTGTTGATGCTTGTTCATTCATCTCATCAAGGTATTGATGCAAAGGTACTTGGATAATTTTTTTCATATATGCAAGAATATGCTAGAAATAATGGTGTTCATGGTGTTGGTGTGAATTTTCATTGTTCCTCATTGATGTTTGATGCAACAACATGGAAATATACTCGTGATTTTGCTTTGTTCCTTCATTTCATTATGTTTCATAGTGGGAATGCAAAGAGTTCAACTTTATGAATAGCATTTTAAGAGTTGCTTCTTTCAAAGTGGTGCCATTTTTTATCATTCATAGGTTTAGGATTTTGATTATTGAAGATTTCATAAAAACCCTAAGATCTAGGGTTTATCCCTTGTCAAGGTTTTTCAAAGGAAAGAATGCTTTTTGTTTTAATTTAAAGTTGACTTGCTTAATTGAGAGTTAAAATTCACTTAAGTGAATAATCGGGGGTTTTAAATACATTAGTTACCAGCCCCTACACCTAGGGTCTACCACTTCAGCAATTCAATGATCCTTTTTAAGCCACTTAAAATTAAATTAATGGATGTTATTTAATTTGAGTATTGGCAAGTTTTAAAGGATCGATGGTTCTGATTTAAAGTTGGTTAACAGTTATTTCTAGAAGCTAATTTAATATTGATGGGATTCTAACATTCATTACTCACAGCTCTATTATGTGACTATTTGAAAAGGAAGATCAAAGGTTTTATTCAATTGTGAATTTAGCGGGTGAGAAAGGCCAAAGGTCCAGATTTAAAAATCTAAGAACGACTACTTCCAGGAGTGAACACTTTGATAGGTGATTGGATGCCATTGCCTTGTGTTTAGTTATGCACTAGTTTGTAATTGTATTGACGTGGTAGTGGATTTAAAAGCTATGCCAGTGTATTGAGGTGGTTTCAATAGGTGTGTGAGCTCTATTTTTGTTTTGGATAGATATCTGAACTCTGTGATAAGGTTTTGAGTGTGTTGATACTATGTTTGTGTGAAGATTACACAAAGAAATGGGGAACATGAATAACAAAGGATAAAAGATTATATGTTTCCTTGTGTTTTATTTTGTAAATGATGGTTTGAGGAATCTTGCAAAATGTTTTGAGGGTATTATGATTATGATCTAAGTGAGATAGAAAGCTTGTGAAGTTTGATTTGACTATGCACAGTGAGGGATTGTTGATTAATAGTTTGTAAAAGGAATATATATGCTTTCCTTTGTACAAAAAATATTTTAGTGTTTTTCTTACTCTACATAGATTTGTGTGACCTAAGTGTGATCACAGGTGAATTGGTTAGTGAAGAACTATAATTTTTTTATTGATGAAGTGTTTGATAGAGCAATGATTTGTATGGAAATAGAGTAACCCTCTAAGTCTTACTAATTTCTTCTGAAGTGATGATTTTTCAATGAGGCATGGTGTTTAACCAGTGAGGCTTGTTGTTTAGCCAATGGGGCACACAACTTGTAACCTGTAAGGTTTTGGCTAGTGAGGCCTAATGAAACTTATTTGCAGAGTGGTTTTTCGCCCTTTAGGATTTTCCACTCATAAAACTTGTGTTATGTATCCTCTTGGTGATTGTTCATATTGTGCTTGATTGTTCATCTTTGTATAAGTATTGTGTTTTGATTTGCATACCATTGTGACTCCCTCAGCATTCAATACCTATGATATTTGAATCATTTTCAATGGGTCTCTTTGCATAATACAAGTGAGTTAAATTTTAAAATTTGATTTCTCATTAGACCACTAATTCACCCCCCTCTCTCAGTGATCCTGTACTCCAACACTTAAACCCTCTACCCTCAACCCAATACCCTAAACTATCAACCCTAATCCCTCAACCATATACCCTCAACCCTTAAACCCTCTACCCTAAACCCTCAACCCCCAACCCTCAACCCTCAACCCTTAATCGCTCATCCCTAATCCATCAACCCTCAATCCTTACACCCTCAACCCTTAATCCCTCAACCTTCAACCCTAATCCCTCAACCCTTAAACTTTAATCCCTAAACCCTCAACCCCTATACCCCCAGCCATCATCCCTCAACCCTTAAACCCTTAACCCTCTACCCTATACATTAAACAATCAACCCTCTACCCTATACATTGGACCCTCAACCCTAATCCCTCAACCCTATAACCTCTACCCTCAACCCAATACCCTAAACCCTTAACCATATACCCTCAATTCTCAACCCTCTACCCTATACATTAGATCCTCAACCCTCATCTCTCTCTATCCTTCCCTCCTCTTCTCTCCTTCTCTCTATATCACCCCTCCCTCCATCTCTCCCTCCCTCCATACCTCCCTCTCTACCCTAATCCCTCAACCCTATACCCTCAACTCTTAAATCCTTAAAACCTCAACCCCAAACCCTCAACCCTCAACCCTCAACCCTTAAACCCTCTACCCTCTACCCTCATCCCAATAACCTAAACCCTCAACCCTAATCCCTCAACCCTTAAACCCTCTACCCTAAACCCTCAACCATCAACCCTTAATCCCTCAAAAATAATCCCTCAACCCTCAACCCTTAAACCCTAAATCTTTAGCCCTAATCCTTCAACCCTCAACCCTTCCATGAAACATGGTTCCAAAGGGCTACAAATACACCAAAATGTGACTTCAAGGAATAAAACTTTCAATGAACCTTCAATACACCTTAGAAATCATCATATTGACTGATTTAAACCAACTAAACTCCCTAAGAATTCAGGTTCATTCATTTTTCCATTGTTCATACTCAAAAGGCTTATTTGGCTTGTAAGAATCCACAAGGCTAAATCAGGTGTATCTTTTAAACCATATTGAATCTTCACAAAAAAAAAACATTTTCAAGAACCCATTATTAATTAATTTATCATATCAAAAAATAAGATAGATTTTTTTTTAAATAATTCCCTTAAAAATGACTGTCTCATTTTCAAGGAGGCTTAAATTAAGCTCGTTTCACTAGGTCAAAATTGGATTTGTGAACTCCAAGCCTTAGACCACTTAACCAACACCTCAAAAACATCAAGTAAGGTATAAAAGAATATTTCTAAACTATTTTTCAGCCTTCACCATTGACATTTCTTCAAACTCTAACTTCTAGCCATGCATTCATGCTCAAAAATCATGAAAAATCACTAGGGAAACAATTGAACTCATGTAACTTGACTTCCCCTACATCTACAAACACAACCAACATTGAAAACACTCTAATATAACCCATTCCACTGATTTACAAAGGTCCCATCAATGGAATGGTGATTTATAGCATTATTTGACTCTCAAACCCTTAAAATGAGGATTTTTGGATTGTTTACAAAGAAAAGACTCCAACAAGCATTATAATGAATGAAATATGCTCAAATCAAGTTTGTTTGAATGCTAACACACTATTCTAAAAAATATATATATATTAATGATATATTATTGTTGTATAGGTTGTACAAAGCTTGCAAAAGAAAGAAAAAATATTGATTTGCACAAACAGGGTACTTTTATTCAAATTTATTTCAAAATACAATCTTCTCTCCACTTTCTCGCCTTCACAAGGCTCTTATAAAGATTTTATGACAATTCTCTAACTACCCCTTGAGTTTCCAACACCCAAAAACCTTCCCTTTACAAAATGAGTCTTCATATTCCACTTTCTTGCATTTTTTGCAACTTTGCATTTTTTACAACATTTACAAGGTTTTGCATTTTTTGACAACTTAACCATAAGACCTCCTAGAAACATAATCAAATGATTCAAATAAATTAAAATAGTCCCAAATATGACCTTATTACAATTAAAAAATAATAAAGACTCAAATTTTACAAGATGCCCTCATGGAGGCATAAAGTTCACATGGTGCCCTGCACCATACACCTGGCCTGAAAAATACCTCAAGTCCCTTTGAGGACTAAGTTGCATCAAAAAATTCTTCTTCACACCTGCAAACATACCTTTATTAACCTTGTTATGAACTAGTTTCTTCCTAACCTTTGTTGCATGCCCAAACTCACCTAGTTATTCTTGCCAAACACCTTGAATCACCTTACCTTTTCCCTTCATTTCTTCTTTCATTTTCTCTGCCTCTAATATATTTGTTTTCTCAGGTTTATACACCTTTGTACCATTTTTTTAGCATCTCCATGGTTTGAAATGGTTGCATTCTTCATGTGCTTTTCCTTAGACAGATACCCATCTCTCTTACTGCTTCATCACACAATCTCTCATACCATCCATCTACCCAACAAAAGATCTTGGAAGATGCACCTCTACCCACTCTCTCTCTCAGTGGTGCAACTCTCTCTAAACCTTCTCCCCATCTTAATCTCTATTGGAGGATAGTGATCATAGACCTCTTCCATCTTTGTAGCCAATACACCTCACAACTCTTTCTCTCTTTCTTGCAGCTTTAAGATGGACCACAAGCACCTGCAACCAACACACTTTACAATCCACCAAATCAACCAACTCTGATACCAATTGATGCAAATCATGGTGGGCTTCAAATTTCTTCAAAGAATAACACTAATTTTTGAAAGATCACTTAAACATTCACAAATTCACTTCCATGAAACATGGTTCCAAAGGGCTACCAATACTCCAAAATGTGACTTCAAGGAATAAAACTTTCAATGAACCTCCAATAAACCTTAGAAATAATCATATTGACTGATTTAAACAAAATAAACTCCCTAAGAATTCTAATTCATTCATTTTTCCATTGTTCATACTCAAAAGGCTTATTTGGCTTGTAGGAATCCATAAGGCTAATTCGGGTGTATCTTTTAGACCCGATTGAATCTCCAAAAAAAAAAAAAAATCAAGAAAACACAATTTATTAATTCAACATATCAAAAACTAAGATAGGGTTGTTTTGAAAAGAATTCCCTTAAAAATGATTGTCCCATTTTCAAGGAGGCCTAAATTAAGCTAGTTTCACTAGGTCAAAATTGGATTTGTGAATTACAGGCCTTAGACCACTTAACCAATGCCTCAAACACATAAAATAAGGTATTAAAAATCTTTCTCAACTATTTTCAATCCTTCACCATTGAAATCCCTTCAAACCCTAACTTCTAGCCATGCATTCATGCTCCAAAATCATGAAAAATCACTAGGGCAGCAATTGAACTCATGTAACTTGACTTCCCCTAAATCTCCAAACACAACCAGAATTGAAAACACTCTAATATAACCCATTCCACTGATTTAAAAAGGTCTCCATTTGTGGAATGGTGATTTATACCATTATTTGACTCTCAAACCCTTAAAATGAGGGTTTTTGGATAGTTTACAGATAAAAGACTCAAACAAGCTTTATACTCAATGAAATCTTCTCAAATCAAGTTTTTTTGAATGCTAACAAACTATTCTACAAAAAAAAAATATATATTAATGATCTAGTATTGTTTTATAGGTCGTACAAAGCTTGCAAAAGCAAGAAAAAAAATTGATTTGTAGAAACAGGGTACTTTTATTCAAAATTATTTCAAAATACAATCTTCTCTCCACTTTATTTTCTTCACAAGCCTCTTATAAAGATATTATGAAAGTTATCTAACTTAATCTTGAGTTTCCAATGCCCAAAAACCTTCCCTTTACAAAATTTTATGACTCTTCGTATTCCACTTTCTTGCATTTTTTGCAACTTTACATTTTTGACATTTACAAGGTTTTGCATTTTTTGACAACTTTACCATAAGACCTCCTAGAAACCTAATCAAATGATTCAAATACATAAAAATAGTCCCAAATATGACCTTATTGCAATAAAAACATAATGAAGACTCAAATTTTACAAGATGGCCTCATGGAGGCATAAAGTTCACATGGTGCCCTACACCACATCAACCCTCGACCCCTCTACTATATGCATTAAACCATAAATCCTAATATGTCAACCCTATACCTTAAACCCCAATCTCTTAACCCTCAACCATTAAACCCTAATCCCTTAAACCCTCAAACATAAAGCCTCAACCCTCAACCCTCAACACTATACCTTAAACCCTAATCCCTCAACCCTTAAAACCTTAAACCCTAAGCCCTCAAACCCTAATCCTTCAAACCTTAAACCCTCAACCCTTAAAGCCTTATCCCTTAAACCATCAACCTTAAACCCTCAATCCTCAACCCTTAAACCCTCAACCCTTAAACGCTAAACCCTACAACCTACAACCACAACCCTCAACCCTATACTTAAGCCCTAATTTTTCAACCAAATATATTAAACCCTAATGGACTTATACCCTATACACTTAACCTTGGACACTCAACCCTGAATCTTATCTCTCAACCCTCAAAACTCTACCCTATACCTATATGCTATACCCTCAACCCTATACTTATGCCCTAAACCATCAACCCTCATCCATATGCCTTATACCCTCAACCTTAAACCTTAAACCCTATATCTTAGACACTCAACCTTGAACATTATCCCTCAACTGTAAACTATCAACCCTCAACCCTATACCCTCAACCATATAATTAAGCCATAATCCCTCAATCCTCAACCCTATACCTTAAACCCTGAACCCTACACCCAAAAAACCTCATCCCTATACCCTACAACCTCACCCTTATACCCTAAATCTTAAATATCCTCCCTTAACCCTATACTTAAAATCTAAACTATATGTACTCTCAACCCAAGTCACCCTATGCCTTATACCCTCAATCTATATTGTAAACCCTAAACCCAATATCCTAAACCCTAATACATATACCTTACACTCTTAATCTTATACACTCAACAAGCTAAATATTATCCCTCAATTGTAACCCTCAACCCTCTACCCTATACTCTCAACCTATTACTTAAGCCCTAATCCCTTGACCCTCAGCCCTATACCTTAAAACCTAAACCTAAAGACCTCAACCCTCATCCCTATAACCTATACCCTCACCCTTATATACCCTAAACCCAAAACCCTTACATACATACATACAACCATACATACATACATACAAGAATACATACATACATACAAGCATACATAAATACATACATTCATACATACATACATACATACATACATACATACATACATACATTTATGCATGCATGGACACATGCATACATACATGCATACATGCATACATACATACATACATACATATAGGTATATAGGCATACATACATACATACATGCATACAAGCATGGATATATACATACATATAGGTATACATACATACAAGCATGCATACATATATGCATACATATAGGCATACATACATACAAGCATACATACATACATACATAAAGACATACATACAAATATATATACAAACATGCATACAACATACTTAAAAAACTCGCACAAAAATAATTCCAAGCAAGACATAGTGCAAGCACGTTATAACGTGCTCATGTTATGTCAAGCTTGAGAAGCATACAACAAAATTTTGCAAAAATGGAGCAAAATACAAAACAAAACATAATGCAAGCATGTTATAACACGCTCTTGTTATATCTTGCTTTGGGAATCCCCAAGCCTTAGGCTTGGGATTTTCTTTGGATTTCCAACCAAAAGGTTTGGAGTGCCTTCCCAATGTCCAAAGATGTGTTTTTGTATATTCTACAAGATTTCACATAATCTCATTCATGCTAACCATCATGTTTGCACGTGTTTCAAGGTCGAGTAAATAAAACACCTAGGTAATGTTAGACTCTCTCTTAGTCATTTAACGATGTAATTTTTTTCACATTTTGACAATGTTAAAGCTTTCATCTTTAATTTCTTTTGTTTGTGTCTATTTTTTGTCAAAAACTAGTGTTTGGTATTTTTTACTTTATTTTTTAACCATTCATCAAAATTTCAAATAAATTACACTTTTATAAACTAGACTCCATTCTACACATATTGAAAAAAAATGATTTTTTATTAGTTTTAAAAAATTATAGGGGTAGCACGGCCAAAATTCTATTTTCCAGGATTGTCCACTTTGAAATTTAGTAAAAATTCAAATATTCATTAAAAATTTATCAGAAAAATTAGTCATAAACTACATGCTATTAGCTAATTTCTCACCAAAGTGATTTTAAAATACCAAAAAATAGTTAACCTTTTGAGGGAGCCACAAAAGATGCTATGTTATTTTTTTTGACAAAAATAACACCAATTTTTTTGGCTCCCTTTTTTGAACTCCTTAATCTCTACCATTTTCAAAAAGAATTAGTAGTTTAGAAAGTAGACTCAAAGAACTATCAACATTGTGTTTGTTGCATCTTAAAATTTTGAGTGTAACTATCCTTAATTTCTCATCCAAGGTCAGTATTTCCTAATTTTAGAAAATAAAGTGGCCTCTTAAGACCCATTTTTGGCCCCCCATCTTTTTGTGCTTAACCATTGTAAAAATGATTTATTAATAGATAACTCTATCTTTTTACTTTATATTTTCATTAGATAGAGGTAGTCATGGATGAAACAAGATATTTGTAATAACAATGGTCATTGCTCACAATAAGCTATGCCTTGTTAAGCACATATTTAGCTATAAATTTCTTCTTTAATATGTAGAGTCTTGATATGATTTTGACACTCTCACCTCCATTAGTTTTTCATTATTGT
Organism: Sequoia sempervirens; assembly: GCA_007258455.2. Lineage (NCBI taxonomy): Eukaryota > Viridiplantae > Streptophyta > Pinopsida > Cupressales > Cupressaceae > Sequoia > Sequoia sempervirens. The sequence continues at coordinate 370,876 of VDFB02273615.1, read as the reverse complement.
TTGGAAAAAAGACTAAGACCTCTTCCTATGTTCTAGGGAGAGTTGATAGTTGTTTATAGTTTTTTTTCAATCCAATAATAATCAAACTCTCAAGATCATGTATATATTTTTTATCTTATGAGAGGTTGAGGATATAATATTCTCATGTTAAGTAGATTTGGATATAAGTACTTTTTCTATCAATTCAATACTTTTTTCTCAGTTATCTATTCAAATTGTAATAAAGATAAATTCAGTTGTTTACATGAAATTTTGAGTTAATATTTAAGAGGGATATCATGGGATTGCAACGACTCAAGCAAGGGCCACTTAAGGTAACCACAATACTCCAATTTAAGGTTATTAATTATAGTAGAATAAATTTCTAAGTTGTACTTTTGTTTAAAGTTAGATTGAATTGTTGAGTAGCAATTAATTTTCATTACAGCTATCTTAAGTAAGTTGCAGCATAGTTGAGTCATTAAATCATTGTCTTCACATGAGTAGTTACTTGTAGCAATTGTTATTCAATTAGATTCACTTTTAAATAAATTTATTTCAGTCAAGTTTCCTTTAATTAAATTTATTCTTGTTAGCTCTTCTATCCACAATTGATTAGGATGACTTGGGATTCTTAGCTGCACATGCAGTGCTCGTATCATCCAAGAAATAACAATTCCTTGGTTGATAAATTGAATTAGCTCATCTAGGATAATGAATTGCTTAATAAAAGATCCATTGGTTTGTTGAGTTTTATGTATTCATTACCTACATCAATTGATTGAACATAGATGAAGCTATACAATCAAGGGCAAAAAGTTTTTTTTTTATAGATTTTTTCTTGTTTTCTCATGTGTTTTTTCTTGGGTTACTTTGCATCTATGTTTATCCTTGGGGAATTTTATGAAAACATCATCATGGTTTGTGCTTCGTGCTGCTATATGTCATATGCCTTCTTGTGATGATGTTTTCCTTTTCAATCAATCTTACAATACATGGAAACAACATCATCATGATTTTTCATATCATAGTGCATCCTATCATATGATATATCAAATATCAAGTTGCTCAAATTTATTAGAATCCAATGTATGATTCATAGCATGTACATTAACAATAAAATTATTTCATTCTCCATCATATCCATTCCACCTATCCCTAAAATCATATCTAACTTTTCTAAACAACCAAAAAATAAAATAATTTCACAGGTATCTCATTTATTCATACATCATTGATCTTTTGCATACTTCTTCCTTCCATTCATCACTAATCTTTTCATCCTCAATATCCATCTTTTAAAACTTACTCCACTCATCACCAATCATTTCATGCATCACTAAATCTATCCCATCTACCCCTTATATTCATCCTTAACCATCCAATCTCACTATCATCCATTTTGAGAGTACACACTCATGTTTTTCAACCCCACCAATCCTCTAAAGGGAGCATCGCTAAAACATCAATTAATCCTACAGTTTAAATTTCAATGCTTGGAGCATATTATACTTTCTCGCTAAGTGCCAATATTTTCTTGCCAAGTTCCTATATTTGTTTTCTTTGAAATATTGTTACTTCACAATGCTATTTCAAAGTGTGAAAAATTTAGACACTTATTTATCACCACTTTCTAGCATCACTTCTAACATTGGATCTTAATACCATGTCGACTCTCTTTTCATTTCATGATAATTCTCCTTTTTATTTACTTCCACTAATTAACTAAATATTTCATGTTACATGGTTAATTATGCTAATACTTATTCATTTATCCCAAAATAAATAAATAAGTTTATTTTCACTTATTTTTCTATAAATAATAAAAAAATATAATTATTCACTCATATTTCGTCATAACTCCATACTTTTTTTTCTTTTTTAACCTATGAACAACTAACTAGTCAAAATAAATAAATAAAAAATATTATTTATCCTCACCCATTTTAGATCCTAGTAAGGAGCCATCATAACTCTTCTTGATCATTTTTAGTCAATTAAGATTCTCCACTCATCTCAATCAATCTCAACCATCTATTCAAGATAAAATCCTTGTCATGTATATCCATAATAAAAAAACTATAAATCAACCCCCAATCCATCATCAAATCATAAATAAATGATCAATCCACAAGTACATGTTGATTTGAGAAGCAACTGACATCTCCACATCGATCATCTAAGAGCATATCCAACATATCCAAGGTTTGCATTTGGTAATAATTTGCTAATTTTTATTATATGTGTGTTCCTTGTTTGCTCTATTTGAAGTATTCTTAAGTTTGAAATAAAGAACTTAGATTTGCATTAGTTTTGTATTGTCATTCCAAATCTAGGATATACAATAAGTACTGAAGATTTAGTTTTACTCAAGAGAGGATCATAGAAATAAGAACAAGATCATGCTCCTAGAAAAGATATTTTCCACAATTCCATCTCAGAGACTTAGATTTTCAAGATTCAGTCATCTCTATTCTTTGATGAATTATCTAGTTCCAATTTTTTGTTTACAATCTTCTATCATAATATATCATCAACTAAAATTCACATTACAAGATACACAATTGTAATCTATCATTTTTTTGTTTGTAAAATATACAATACCAAACTCTTATATCTAAAATATTAAATATACTTAATTAACTTAGTCATTCATTTAACACTCTTTTCTTAACAAGCTAAAAAAACACATATAATTATACCATATTGTCTATCGAGATGCCAATTTAACCATAATTTGTAATTAAATATAATTTGAAAACATACTAAATTAAAATTTTCAATTAATTATAAGTTACAATGAAATGAACATCTTGTGCATTGGAAAGATGTTGTGAAATTACACATACTTCGTTAATTGAATGGTTAGAAATGAAAACCGTTTGCTTCTTATTCATTGTAAATAACAGTAATCAAATTATTACAGATTTCATATTTTATTCAACTTTTATATTTGGATGTATACCAGAGTTGTATAACATGAAAGACCAAAGTAAAAACACCATTTATTCAGCTTTAATCTGTTGAAAACGTGGCATATGAAGCAAATAAAGGATGCCGACAAAGATTAGTTGCATCCCCAACTTTAATTAAATGTGGAAACTTCTACCACCAAAAAGGGAGATCAAGTCAACAAAATCATTTAAATTAGAAGCTTCTCCTCCCTACCAACACTCTCATCTTCTCGTCTCCATTCATTTTTATGCATGTTTTTATTGCAAAGTTTTTCTAGAGAGTTCTAAGACCTCTATTTATAGAGGCATTTGTAATCATTTTTGGAAGTAGAAAAGAGAGAAATAAAGGTCTCTTAATTTGTGCAACAACATTTCTTTTTGGACTTTTTTCTTGTATATTCATATGTGTGGAATTGGTATCTCTGTATGCTCTATGTAATCTATTATTTTGCAGATTTCTTTTATTGTTGTATAATTCATTATCACACACATAATCTATTCAAGTTCTAACAACTAGTATCAGAGCTAGGCTGTTGGAAGTTTTGGTGTGTGTAGGGCTTCATTGAGCAGGCGTGGAGGCAGCAGCAGTGAGCGATATGGAGAAGTTGAACGGGGCTAATTTTTCCCTATGGAAATCCCAAATGGAGGATATATTGATTTTGAAGGATCAATATTGGCCAATTGAGGGAATATCAAAGAAACCTACAACAATGGTGGATGAAGATTGGAATAAGCTGGATAGAAAGGCGATTGCAACCATTCGTCAATATCTAGCTAAAAATGTGTATTTTAATGTTGTTGGAGAGAAGACGATAGCAGATCTATGGAAAAAGCTACATGATCTGTATGAGAAAAACACAGCTTCAAATAAGGTTTTCTTGATGAAGAAATTATATAATCTTAAGATGAAGGAGGATGCTTCAGTTGCAAAACATTTAAATGAATTTAATATCGTTACTAGTTAGCTTGTCTCAGTTAAAATTATTATGGATGATGAAATTAGAGCTATTTTACTAATGTGTTCTATGCTAGACAACTGGGAAAATTTGATTGTTGCTATGAGCACTTCAGCACCTGTAGGAACCCTGAAGTTTGATGATGTCAACAACGTAACGAATGAAGAGCTGCAACGAAAGTCAATTGCGGAAAACCAAGGAGGAGAAGCTCTAGCCCTAGCTAATCATGGTAGGAGGATTGATTGAGGCTATTAAGGACACTCAAGATCAAGAGGCTAATCCAAATCAAAAAGGGGAAGGATCACGTGTTATCATTGTGGAAAGCCAGGGCACGTGAAGAGAGAGTGTCACGTCTAGAAGTAAAGCCAGAAAGATCAAAATTAGAAGCCAACTAGCACAAATGAAGGTGAGACCACTGCTATAGCTATGGATGGACATGTTTTACTTACTGTTTTAGTAGAATATGTATGTTTGAATACCTCTAGCAATAGATTTGATTGGATCCTTGATTATGGGGCATCTCACCATGTAACTCCATGCAAAGAGAATTTTGTTGCATATAATCCTGGTGATTATGGTAGAGTGCATTTGGGAAATAATCATTTTTGCAGCATTGTTGGAGTAGGAGATGTCAAGATCAAGACAAAGGAATGACAAAATATCCTACTGAAAGAGGTTAGGCATGTACCAAAAATGTGCATGAGCCTGATCTTTGTGGGACAATTGGATGATGAAGGCTATTTTGTAAGCTTTGATAAAGGTGCCTGGAAAATCAGCAAAGGAGCATTGGTCATGGCTAAAGGACCCAAGACCAAGACTTTGTATACATTGACAACAATGATAGAAAGATCAAATATAGTTGTTGTTGCAAAAGAAGGAAACTTAGTAGATCTATGGCATAGGCGCTTGGGTCATATGAGTGAGAAGGGCCTAAAAATACTCATGGGAAAAAAATTTCTACCAAGTTTGAAATCTTATAATCTTGATCTTTGTGAACACTGTATTTATGGTAGGCAACAAAGAGTTTCATTTCTTAGAGGTGGTCATGAACAGAAGGAAAATCTATTAGAATTGATACACTCAGATGTATTTGGGCCTGTTAATATTAAATCATTAGGAGGAGCATCATACTTTGTAACATTCATAGATTATGCATCTAGAAAGGTTTGGGCCTACCCCATGAAAAGCAAAGATGACATATTTGAGATATTTCAAAAGTTCCATGTTGTTGTTGAAAGAGAAACTAACAAATTGCTCAAGTGCTTGAGGACAAATAATGGTGGAGAATACTGCTCAAATACATTCAAGGAATATTGTAACAAGTTTGGAATTAAGCATGAGAAGACTGTCCCTAGTACGCCTCAACAAAATGGTGTTGCAGAAAGGATGAATCATACTATCATGGAAAAGGTGAGGAGTATGTTGTCAAATTCTAGTTTAGAGAAGCATTTTTGGGTAGAAGCGGTGGGGACAGCCTGTTATCTCATAAATCGATCTCCTACTACAACCTTGGATGGCGGCATTCCTGAAGAAGTTTGGACTATTAAGAAGGTGAATTATTCTCACTTGAAAATATTTGGATGTGAAGCATTTGTGCATATTCCCAAAGATAATAGAACTAAGCTAGATGATAAATCTATGAAATACATTTTCTTGGGATATGCAGATGGTGAATTTGGCTATTGTTAATGGGATCCAGTCAAACATAAGATCATTAGAAGCAAGGATGTTATATTTAACAAGTTAGAGATCTATTTAAGAGAATTGCAGGTAATTTGGAGGTAAAGAAAGTTGGTGACAGGTTTGAAGAACAATAAGAAAATATCCCACCAATGCAAGAAAATGGGCAGCAAGATCAAGAGTACGATGAACAAAAAGAGGAGAATGTGGAACAACAAGAAGAAACCTTGCAGGAGCTTTTACAAGAGATTCAACCTGAAAACACAACACCACAATTGGTTCGTAGATCCTCTAGGACTCATAAGCCTTCACAAAGGTATACACCCTTAGACTATATTTTGTTAACTAATGAAGGTGAACCTAATGGTTTTCAGGAAGCTTGTAAAGATGAGCATAGCAAAGAATGGAAGAAAGTGATGGAGGAAGAAATGAACTCCTTGTTGGAAAATAGAACTTGGGAGTTAGTAAAGCTTCCAAAAGGAAGAAAAACCCTACAAAACAAATGGGTATACAAGATCAAGCATGTGGGTGATGAGAAGAAGGAAAGATACAAAGCAAGGCTGGTAGTGAAGGAATTTTCTCAAAAAGAAGGTATTGACTTCATTGAAATATTTTCACCTATTGTTAAAATGTCATCAATTAAAGTTATTCTTGGTCTTATTGCTACTTTAGACCTGCAGTGTGAACAATTAGATGTAAAGACAACCTTCCTTCATGGAGATTTAGAAGAGGATATTTACATGGAGCAGCCAGAAGGATTCAAAATAAAAGGTAAAGAGAACTTGGTTTGCAGGTTGAAGAAGAGTCTCTATGGGTTGAAACAGGCACCTTGCCAGTGGTATAAGAAATTTGATTCATTTATGTTGGAGCATGGTTTTAATAGACTAGAAGTTGATCATTGTGTCTACATCAAGAGATATGATCAGGGATATTTCATTATTTTACCGTTATATGTGGATGATATGTTAGTTGTTGGACAAAATAAGAATATGATTAGCAAGTTAAAGAAGGATTTGGGTAGTCAGTTTGCAATGAAGGATTTGGGTTCAGCACAACAAATATTAGGCATGAAGATCATTCATGATAGAAAGAAGAAAAAAATGTGGTTGTCACAAGAAAAATATATTGAAAAGGTGCTAGATAGATTTAATATGAAGGATGCCAAGCCAATTGGTACACCTCTTGCTTCTCATTTCAAATAGAGTGTCGATTTATGCCCTTGTGATGACAAGGAGGAGGAAATGAAAAAGACTTCTTATGCTTCAACAGTTGGTAGCTTGATGTATGCCATGGTATCCACTTGTTCGGATATTGCACATTCATTGGGAGTAGTGAGCAGGTTCCTTGCAAATCCGGGCAAACAACATTGGCAAGCTATAAAGTGGATTTTCAAGTATCTCAAGGGTACTAGTCATTATTGTTTATGTTTTGGCAATATTGATATGGTGCTTGAAGGATTTACATATGCAAATATAGCTGGAGACCTGGACACTAGAAATTCCACCACCGGTTATTTGTATACATTTGCAGGTGTTGCGGTATCTTGGGTATCTAGGCTACAACAAATAGTAGCTCTCTGAGCCACAACAAAGGCAGAGTATATAGCTGTGACAAAATCTTGCAAAGAGATGTTGTGGATGCAATGATTTCTAGGAGAGCTAGGAATAAAACAAGACAAGTATGTGCTATATTGTGATAGTCAGAGTGCCATTCACTTGGCGAAAAATCTAGCCTTTCACTCACAAACCAAACATATTGATTTGAGGTGTCATTGGATTTGGCAGGTGTTGGAGGAAGGACAATTATCCTTGGAAAAGATCCATATAGGTAAGAAACCTGCTGATATGCTCACTAAAATTCTACCAAGAGAAAAGCATGAGTTATGTAGAGAAATGGGAGGCTTGGGGTGACTTGATGATTACAACTTATTTAGAACCCTTCATTTGCTTTAAGTGGGAGAATGTTGAAAATGTGGCATATGAAGCAAATGAAGGATGCCGACAAAGATTAGTTGCATCCCCAACTTTAATTAAATGTGGAAACTTCTACCCCCAAAAAGGGAGATCAAGTCAACAAAATCATTTAAATTAGAAGTTTCTCCTCCCTGCCAACAGTCTCATCTTCTCATCTCCTTCATTCATTTTTATGCATGTTTTTATTGCAAAGTTTTTCCAGAGAGTTCTAAGACCTCTATTTATAGAGGCATTTGTAATCATTTTTGGAAGTAGAAAAGGGAGAAATAAAGGTCTCTTCATTTGTGCAGCAACATTTATTTTTGGACTATTTTCTTGTATATTCGTATGTCTGGAATTGTTATCTCTGTATGCTCTGTGTAATCTGTTATTTTTTAGATTTCTTTTATTGCTGTATAATTTATTATCACAAATATCATCTATTCAAGTTCTAACATAAACTTCTGTCTAGAGTTTAAGCAGAGATTGGTGTCAAAATATACATTTTGCAAACGCGTGAATCAATACTTGAGGTGAGACTTCCTTTCAAACTTGTTGGAAGGTATGTGTATACACCTAAAAATGGTCTAATTAATTAAATACATTTATTTGATTAATTAATCTGTTATTCCTCTACTATTAAATAAATAAAAATTATTTATTTATATAGTTCATATTTATTTCTTCTAAATTCTTCTTTTATTCTAAATTTAATTAAATAAGCAAAATTAATACCTTTGTTTTATTTAATTATTATTATAATCAAATTCTTCTATTTATAAAGATCATATTATTCTACTTTAATTAATTAAATAAAGTTCACATACTTTGTTTAAATTAATTAATCACTCTCCTTTCACATTTAATTTAATAAATAAAACTCCTATAGTTTGTTTATTTAAATTAATATTATATTTTTATCCAATTTTGGGAATAAATCAAATAAAATATTCTAAAAATCTTCTAAAAACCTCCACCTCATCAAATCTCGACAATAAAATAAAACTATTCAGTTTTATTAAATTTTTCAACAACCAACTCCTGTGTATTTAGGGGAATGGCCGTGAAGGGCTGTCACAGGAAAATCTTCTCCTATCCTCTTGCCTAGTGTTTTCATGGACAGAAACAATCCTTCATGATCAACTCCACCTTCTCATCTCAGACCATTCAATTCTCCAGATTGAATCTCAACCTCTGCTGTGTTTTCCCTCCACAAATGAGAGCCGTGAAAGCTATAAATACAGGTTGCCGGCTACAGGAAAATGATCCTAACTTGTGCAATCTTACTCTGCAGGTTTTCCAAGCACTCAAGCATTCAACATTCATCCAACATCCATCCAGCATCCATCAAGCCTTTTAATTCATTTAATTATGGTAGTTTACAGCAGTTTCTTTCTGAGAAGCTTTGCTGTAGAATTATTTTAGTTGCATTATTAAATCATATAGGAATAGAATTAGTTTGAATTCTCATTCTCTAAGTGTCATTTCAATAATCTAATTAGCTTCTAAAATCTGAGAGTAAAGTAGATTAAAGAAATCTTTAGAGTTAGAGAGCAATAGGACAGCTTCAGAGGTTCCTGCATTTAAATTAGTTTAAATTCTCTTGAATCTAAATGCTATTATGCCTTATTTAGAAGTGTAGATGCATTCTAGATTGTTTATCTCATTCGTACACTTACAGTATGAATGCTGCAATATCAAAATGGACAAATAATCGGAGTCAAATTCATAAAACTCAATATCAAAATATACGCAAAATTGCAATCAAATTAGTAGAACCCATTAATTAGTTCAAAAGAAAGCCTAAAATATGCTGCTATCTTGATCAGCTAGATAATGTTAGGCACAAAAAACATAACAACAAGAGTTGTCGTAGTCTTACAGTCCACAAGTCTCTAGCTCGAACACCAGTTTTTGATGAAAGGCCAATGTCTTTACATTTGGCAGTGATAGAAGCTGTAGAATTGCTTCTGTTCCACAACGCTACAGTCACTCTTTTGTTGGACAAAGGCCCTGCCCACACCTGCAAATGATTAAATTGACACGGATTAGACAGACAAAATCTGAATTGTTTCTAAGGGAAAAATGATGCTATTTAATTTCAGAGGCTAAATAAAAGTCTTCTCTCTGTTAATCCATTAACCCACAAAAAAATGGCATACCTCAAGGTCTCCTTGCTTGCTCACTTTCTTCCCCTGAACTCCTAATGAATCTGTGCCCATACAAAAAGGATTGGAGATGGGGATGAAGATTGAAACCCATTGACAAACTTTTATACTAAAATATTTAAAGTGAACTGATATGTACAACTCACCTTGATTGACATCAATAACCTCTTTGTTTCCCAAGATTTCTATAGTTTCCTTACTCGCATTCCTTAAGTCAGTGGTAATCATCAAGGGTGCCTGAAATGTAAAAGATACACGGATATGAACCCTTAGTCACAAGATAATATAAAGGTCTTTGTCAAGGTGTCTCCTATCACTAGTCTGGTGCTTGAACGGATGTGAATATGCTCGTATGAACTGGGTAACGATTCTAATCCAAACTACCAATTTCTATAATTACTAATGAACCCACTTCAGCTATTTATACATTAAGCAGAGGCCTATATTTGTTACCTTCATTAAGGCCCATATGCTGAATTGTGATCTGTACTCCTCAATTGTCAAACTGGGACCCATCCTTCCAATCTGCAATACATCAGCATTTGGTTTGGATAATACAAGCACAAAATTATTTGTTATGTAGTATGGATATCACAATGGAAATCAACAGTGATATCATGTCAATGGACTCATGGAGCAATTAATGTACCATTCCATCCACGGTCAGGACCTGCATAAGCAGCAAGTTCATTGTTCTGGTCAGCGACATATAACATGCTGCAAGAAATGAAAAGATTATATTTATTATTTTTTTTCTCAATTTCATCCTTCAGCAAATAATGTACTCTGCATGGGTGTGTTGGGTGTATTACTGGGTATATGGATATCCAATTTCACTACTCAACCAGCTATTGGCAATCTTAGGTCCAAAATCAATGTAATCTGTTGGATTGATCCTGTACATTAGCATAGAAAGAATTAGCATCATTTTCAGTTAATAAACTAGCGAGTGTTGATTTTTTGTTGAATACAGAGATTATTGCTTGAAAACCCTTCTTACCAACCATCAGTGGCAAAGAATATAGGACGCCCTGTCTTTAAGAGAGCTTCACTCATTTTTTGGTACCTATTTATTTCAATACAAATTCAATACTTTTTGTGAAATCAAATTTTAAATCTACATTTGAAAAGCCCGTTGGCAGCAAGAATATGGTATAAATATTATGTATCTCGCACGAGGATCGACCTCAGGAATGTAGCGGGCCGCATATTTCAAGTAGTCTACTCCCTGCCCATTTATCAAACACCAGTCATTCTTTAATATTCCAACAATAATAAGATCTCATTATGTTGCATTAAATCTTCGTGTCAGGATGTAATCCCTTTTCTTTAAATAATGCAAAGTAATATTTTAAACATTGTAGAAATCTTGTACAATAATTTTCTACATATAATTCTGAGAAGTTTAACAAAATATGAGGGCGTTATCCTAAGATCTCTGCATATTATTTAATGGGCAAAACATAAATAAATCTGAAGTGCAGTTCAATTGGGTCAGTAGACGAAAGAATTTTATTAAGAGCGATTTACCCATGAAGCAAATGTGTTAGCATCCTGTTGTTCATGTCCAAGGGAACCTGTCATCCTTGTGGAACATGTTTTTGATCTGGCAAAAGAAACCAAGCATTAAAGTCAATACTAGTCATCAGGATTTTGGTATGTCTAAAAATAGAAGGGTTTTGATTGATTATGACACAATGAGCTCACCCTGCATCAGCATATATACCGAGTTTGAGTCCCTTAGAATGAACATAGTCTGCCAAAGCCTTAATACCAGAAGGAAATGTTTTTACTTTAGCAACAAGATTACCCTGCCAATAAACAAGAAGGTTCTCAGTTGCTCCTAAATATCACTTTCATTACGTAATTATAAAGCCTAATATTCAGAAAAATTAACATAAGCAATAAGAGGAACACATAAACAAGAAAAATTAGATTGATAATTCCAGTCAAAAACCTTTACCAAAACAGGAATTTACATCAGTTAAACCTAGCTAGGAGAAAATTCTGAGTTCATTTCATCAAGTCTCAAGATTGCTATGATCTAAAGCAAACATAATGACTTGATGTTGAGATTATATAATGATTTGCTTCTTGCAATACCTGAGCATCTCGGTGTTTTTCACCCCAACAGTCATCTGGCAGTTTTTGAGAAACCCAATTTAACATTAGAATAAACCATGAATTAAGGGCTACTTACAATTAATGGTTTCCAATGTATCAAGAGAAAAAAGGTAATAGAGCTTACCTATGTTTACATATTCATATCCTAACTTGGACAATCCAGTGGAAATCAGTGCATCAGCTGTATTATGCACATTTGCAATGGGCCAATGTTAATGATTTAGATTAAAGTTTCTCTCATTGTAACAAGACTCGCCAGGACTCACCAAGACTCAGCGAGTCCCAAGTTGAGTCACCCTAGTCGAGTCCTGGGAGCTCAGACTCGGACTTGGACTTGGCTGAGTCCAGGAGAGTCTTGTCAGCAAGACTCGATAACATGCAGGGTTTGAAAAGTACAAAAAATTACTTGAAATTTAAAGTTAAAACTTGTTTTTTTCTTACTTATTGTGAATGCAAAATGATGTACACCATGAAGGTTTGTATGGTTTTGGAGGTCTTAATTTGGGCTTGGTGGCGGGGGCTCTGCCCCTCGACCCTACCCTATATCGTGACAGGGAGCTCGCCCAGGACGCTACCCCGGGACCTCACAAGGGGCGCTGCCCCTCTACCCCGTTGAAGGCGCTACCCCTAGACCCCCACAAGGGGTATTGCCCCTTGACCCCACTAAGGGTGCTGCGCCCAAACCCCCACAATGGGCATTGCCCTTGGCCCCACTAGGGGTGCTGCCCCCAAACCCCTGTGAGGGCCTCTCAACCCCACTAGAGGCACTACACCTACACCCCCACAAAGGGCACTGCCCCTCAACCCCATTAGGGCAATTTCCCTAATACTTGATATTATGGCTATGCATCATCCATGATCTATCTTAGACACATTTGTAGGAAGGATGCAAGCTCCTTTGAGCCATAGACATCTAGTTATTGTTTTGAATCTTTTGATATTTCATATTTGTTCGGAACATTTGATGTCATGGATTTCATATTCGATGATTTTGGTATACATTTGAGTCTTTGACTATATATCTAAGTGTGCTATTTCCTTGGGCAACTCAACTACAATTTGTGTTTATACTTATATGATCGATGTATACTTGTGTTAGTGACAAGGACCTTGATTGGGTTGACTGGGCAAATAGAGAGGCTAAGGCTATAACCATGGCAGAGGAGGAGGCTAAAGCATGAGCAAACACATCCACAACTAATGTTGGTGAGGGTGACATGGAGTCACAAGCAGAGACTATGGTTGTAGTTGCTACATCATCTAGGACCCACCTTAGATGTCTTCGTAAGAAGGATGCACACTCCTTTGAGCAATAGACTTGTAGTTATTGTTTTGATTATTCATATTTGTTTGAAACATTTAATGTCATGGATTTCATATTCCATGAGTTTTGTATACATTTGACTAATTTTATATATCTAAGTATGCTATTTCCTTCAGCAACGCAACTACAATTTGTGTACTTTATACTTATGTGATCTTTGTATACTTGTGCATGTGATCAAATTTGCTTTTATTTGTGTTGTATTCAATAAAGGGTGCTTGAAACAAGTTTTAAATCCTTAAAAATCTCTAAATTTTTAGGATTCTTTCAACTTTTTTTCATTTTGCCAAGTCTACGCCGAGCCCGAGTCCCGAGTCACCGAGTCGAGTCACCCTCGCCAAGTCCGAGCCGAGCCTGAGTCTCGCTACATCAAATTAATGGACTTCAACAAAGATGAAACTACGCTTCCAACTAACAACCTTAAATTTAAGAACAATAGTAAAGACTCGTTAAAGGTTAAAAAATGATGAATCTAGAACTGTTTCTATCAACAAAGGGCTACATTAAGCTGACACAGACGATCAAGTTTATGGCAAACTATGCAATCTGAACCATCCATAATCCATTACACCATACAAAAATGAGCTCACGACAAGCAAAAATTGTAAAATCACCTGCTCCTCGAATAAACTTTTCACTTGTGCCACTGCAATAGAAATAATCATAGCCATTCCATTTGAATACAGAAATAGTCACAACAATTGCATTAGTGTATATATATGGGCATTAGTGTATAACTAGTCTTTTAACTATTTGCAGACACACCACCATCCTCCAATCTCCTGCCCATCCCCTCCTTACATCCACTTAATGAAGATATGCAAGGTGGATGTCAATTCTGAGGATCAGTCCATTGGATGCTTATAAGAGACTCACCAAATTTCAGATCAATGGTCTAATACCTCATCTTAGGTTTCCTAAGTATAGAGAGTGGAGAAATATACCCCATTGCAGGCTTCTGACCGAGTCCATTATAGGTTGCATTGGCTTGAAAGCACAAACAAATACCCAATAGTGTTACAAACAAAACAGAGACCATTTTCATGTTTTAACAATCCCCAGAGCAGATATTAAAAAGACAAAGGAAGGCATTCATATTTACAAGGTTGATTTGGTTTCAGGGACTCCACCATGAGCACTTATTCAAAAACCATGGGTAGAAGCCTAAAAACCGTGACTGGTTTTAGATACAATGTATCGACCAGTCCAAAATGTAGAGCGCCGAAAAATGTCCTCTAAATCAAACATCCTGGTGAGATCCAGCAGAGCATCTTCTGGACCTTATCCAGAAACATAAATTTGACTGGTCAATTGTCTTGGTGAGATACAATAGATCATCCTCGGGACCTTATCCAGCAGCATGATTTTCACTGATCAAGTCGAGAAGGATAATATTGTATTTTTGTTTATTGCTCGAGTGTTTCTGATTTAGATTGTGTTGCATTTTTGCTGTTTGACAAGCTAAATAAAATTGTAATCTTTTGCCGCAAGCGGTGGTTAGATAATATTGTGTGCAGGTCTACATTTAAATTTACTAGTGACTTCCACAAGCACTCAAGAATAACAAATTGAATTGTGTTAATAATGCATCTGAAATGAGAAAATAAACAAGTCTTCAAGAAGTGTAAATAGAATTGTCTTAGTAATGCATGTTAATTAGTTAGCCGATAGGCTATAGACTATTCTGGGTGGGAAATCCCACCGGATTAGTCTATTGTCTGACGCCACCAAGAAATGTCTGACGTTTTCCGCTGCCAGATTGCAAGTGCATAGGATATATGGTCATGTCTATTAGCTGGAGCGAGGTAGGGGGAAGGGCTTGTCGTTCAATCAATTCATAGCAGCCACTGGACATGGGCACGGACATTGCACGAACAGTATTATGGGATTGCAAAATCTTAAAATCTCTGTTCACTTGACCCTTGGCTTTCCTCAGGAGGCCCCCTGTACTGTGTTCACTTGACCCTTGGCTTTCCTCAAGAGGCCCCCTGTACTGTGCACGGTATCCTCCGTGTCTCTTCACGTGAAAGGTGCGGGGGGGGCAAGCATGCAGGTTATAGGTATGTACACGCCAACAGTCCACATTCAAGGGTCATGGTATATGTGAAGATTAGGGCACTCTGCATCGCGGATAGAAGGTGGAGGGGAAAGTTTCTTGGAAGAAAGATACAAGACCCTGCATATCGGGGTTACATTCTGGAAAGGAAAGATGAGACTGTTGAAGAAGGCCATTGGACTTTCTGTTCTCTGTAAATCTGGAATTGGCCTCATCATCGTCTCGTCCACGGGGAAGCTATACGAGTTCGCCAGCTCCAGCATGAGCAGACATCACCATCAGGCCAGTTTGGGGACATGGCAGATTGGAAAAAAAGCCCTCTTACAATAAAGAATCTACGTAGAGATATAATGCATTGACTTGAAATATACCTAAGGATTGGTGAAAGGCCGTCCCAGACAAAGCCGTGGTGGGGAACAGCGGTTTACAGGCGAGAGAGATTTATGGGCGAGGTTTTGGGTGTGCTACCAGGGTTTGGTCATACTCGTACGCAACTCAGAAGACGGCGTGCATTTTCCTGCGCTCGCCACAATAGCAGTTTGTCAAATGAGGGTTGAATTTGAGGTATCGGGCTTTATAGATTGGTTGGATTCTGTAGAGGAGGAAGCAAGGGTTTGAATGGATGAGTTTAGGAGCTGATCAGTTGGAAGAAAGATGTCGTTCAAAAGCATTCTACAGGACGTGACAGACGGCATTGGTAGCATTTCCCGCAGGAGTTTGGACAGGAAGTTGTCCTACAGCCCCATATGCCAATTGCAGAGCGCCGTGTATGACAGCATTTATAAGAATAATAACGTTGTTTTGCAGCAGAGCCCATGGGCGAACATGTCGACCGAGCTGCTGAGAGATGTGTTGTAGAGGATCGAAGAGAGCGAGGGCGCTTGGCCTGCCAGAAAGCATGTCATCGCCTGTGTTGGGGTTTGTTGAAGCTGACGCCTCATTGCAAAGGACATTGTCAAGACGCCTAAACTCTGCGGGAAGCTCACTTTTCCTCTCTCTCAAGCAGGTCAATTTCTTTATTTCTTCTCTTTTTTCTCTTTTTCATCACGTCAATGTTGCACCAGTGGATGGGCTCATTGTGTAACATCGATTATGCTTCGCTCTGATCATATGGGAACACATTTTCAAAATGAAATTATATTGAAGTTTGATATCCATAAATTCCCAAAAGAAGCTAATATCAACTAAGGGAGCAATCAAATCAGAGGCAACTCCTCTAGCAGTGGCAACTTAAGTCTAAATAAAGTAGTGATAAAATCTAGAGTGCCCGGAAATATTTGCAAGTAGAGAAGTTGTTATCATGAAATCAAACACAACTTCTATAACTTTCAAAATTAAGTTGTCTCCCCTGTACAAATTAAATTTTAAATGCTTTAATGTATATATCAGTTAAAGTAGAAGAAATTTTTGTATGCAAAATGATATGCTGACATGACAATCAGATTTGAAGTATCCAGTGTCATTTTGTAGGTGGATCAATTTTCTAAGGTCAAAGATTTGATTTGTTGCAACATCACGATGCTATAAAATTTGCTAAAAAAGTTCAGAAGGAAATTCATAGGAATAGTTTTTAATCCATTAACTGGCATATGAAACTGAAATTTTCTGCTGTACCGTCCATCCAAATTTCCAATCCATAATTTTAGTCAACCATTCAATCATCACAGACACACAACTTGTACTGACCATCAAAATGTCTTGTAAATGAACTGTGCATTGTATATTTGAATCTCAAACTCATGATATTTATGAAACTTACCCATAGGTCTTGTTGAGTTCTGAGGCATTTAGAGTTTTCAAGTCTTTGTGGGGCATTTTGGAATACTCCACTCTTTGTGATCCTTAAAGAAGATATTAACTGTGATCATAAGCTTGAATATGGATGCTTATAATATGATTATGACCTTGAGTTTGGGTGTTTAAATCTACAGGAAAGGGAGGGACTTACCTATGAAATGTTGGTTTTCACCATTTCTACGAGAATTCGCAAATATGCATCATTGTACTGCCAATATGTAAAGTATAATACCAGGAGACATTGAATAATGTTCCAGTATATTAAATGATCATTATAATCATTCAGCTGGGGGGATTTTCCTCTGAACTTTCAAAAAATATGCCAAGGAAGATGGAAATATATTATAATGATATAGCATACAGTTATCTTAAGTTCAATGGACAATTTGGAGGAAAATAAAACTTGAGCAGCTGTGTGGGGTGCAATCTCAATCTTAAAGATATTGCAGTAAGTGGCTAATTTCTGATATCATTAAAGGGTTTCATTAAAATAATAATTAATTATAGATTTTAAGACACTTTGTGGAATTTTTTTTAAGCTTCTTCCTTAGAGTACCAAGGGATTCATTCTTTTGGAGGCTCATAATGCTCTCTTCATGCACCATATTTAATTATTTGCTAGCATCTGTTGAAGGCAGTATATTATAGCGCAATTGATCTACTCTAAATTTTAATA
Organism: Sequoia sempervirens; assembly: GCA_007258455.2. Classification (NCBI taxonomy): domain Eukaryota; kingdom Viridiplantae; phylum Streptophyta; class Pinopsida; order Cupressales; family Cupressaceae; genus Sequoia; species Sequoia sempervirens. Next base: position 353,210 of record VDFB02273615.1, on the reverse strand, counting down.
AAATAACACTATGAACCAACCAAAAGGCAAAATCAATATTATGAAGTTCTCAAATGTTTAATGCAATGTCTATAAACCCAACCAATAATAAGCCACACCTGGTCCCTAAATCTTTGGTATGTCTAGGGTAAATCTATATTTAACAATTTATTGTGAATGATGTTATTTCTACAAGCAAATTATATTTATAAACTAAATAAACTACAATAGCAAATTTGAGGCAGGTTCTAGCTAGTACGTGTCCCTTGTTCAATGACTTCAGAATTACTAGATAAGTGCATTTTCATTGAGGAGATAGAGAGGGCCTAATAGGTAGCCCTGTTTTATATTGTGGAAACTATTCCAATTATGATCGTTTTGGCTTATCATAACTCTCATTGATATGACGGTTCATTGGCTTTGGCCTACGTTACCTTGAGTTTTGGTGATTGATACAAAGGCACAGGCTAATGTGGCAGTTGTAAAAGATTTTTAAGGTTTCATTGTGATTAAAATGATTATTTGGTTGTATTTAGCATAGTAAAGTTAGTTATCAATGTATGGTTGTTCACAAATTTTGTTGGCTTTCATATTTTTATATATATCTTGAAAGTTAAAAATTGTAGTTCATTAATATTATTACATCGAAAAGGGGTCAGGGGTCAATGGTGTATCATACCTCCTCAAATTTTGAGACAACTAAGTAAGCTATTTAAATAATGTGAGGTGAGCTAATTAAAGGCAAGGTCAAACTTAAGGACTTGACCATGTACGAATTTAAGTAGGTACCAATTGTTATTACCGTAACCTAATGAATTGTACCTAAAGGTTTATTAATATTTAACAAGGGGAGATGATTATTCCATGATGCTAATCATGTGTGATTTAGCACCTCCTCATTGTGGGGTTATAAATTGAATAATTGGTAATTTGTTGGGATTTTTGCTAACCATTCCATTGTTTTTGTTTTGTAGGTCTTGAAGACAAATGACATATATCATAGAACCTCATCGTCAACTACCAACAATTGTATTATACATAACCAATCTATTGAGTTAGTTATTTTCATGTGTCATAAAATATTTTTTGTATTATAAAAAATGTTTTCCCACAACATGCAGTTTTCCATTATGTTACATTCGGTCACAAGGTATATAATTAACCAACAACTGTACTTGATCCAATCAACCTTTTAAGTTACATGTCTTCTTTAATTGTACAAAAAAATATTATGTTGTGAAACCATTTAGCATAGCATACCAATTTAAATAAAGTTCCATTTGTTCATATTCAAATCTTCTTGCATCCCATCAACAATTGAATTTTGCTATAAATAGTTAGTCTTAAGAAAAGCAATTTACATTTTCTTGCAATTTTTTCCCCTACCCTTCAATATATTGCCAAAGTATATCTTGTTATCGGCGTAACCATTGCACCTCGTTGAGCTACAAGCGCTAGTATATATTTTAAAAATATTGTTCATGGGATGTTTTAATTGACATAATAAATATATTTATTATGTCAATTAAATTAATAAGAGATTTTCAATATTTTTATTTAAAAATATTAACAAATAATTATTTTATTTATTACAAATAAATATATTTTAGTTTAGTTTACATCTATTTAAGAATTATTTTATTTCTTTGGAGAGTTTTTATATTCACATTCGTGTATGTTGGAGATGCATACATACTTCAAAACTAAAGGCAAACAATCAATCTCATTTATTGATAAATTAATTGGAGTTAGTGGTTTAAGTTGTCTTATTTTATTTTATTTTGTATCAATTTAAACAATTATTATATTGCAGTTTTTAATTATATAATATTTTTAATATTTTTTAATTATGACTAATTCTAGCCCTTTCCCTTCCAATGGTTATAATTTTACTTATCATGGTAAATGTACAATACTAATGGAAACAAACAAAGAATTGAAGTCAATTGATGAATCAAATCATTTCTAAAGTTAAAATTTAAACATTCTCCTAAATATTACCAATTAGTTATGGATCTCTTAAATTAGAAATCATGGGTATTACAAAAAAAAAAAATTCTTCACTTATGTGAAGCCTGATATAATAGTTAAAAATATTAGTCAATCAAAATAAGAGATACGAGATATTAGCCAATCAAATTATTGGTAATTTATTTTTTGAATATTATCAATTAAAAATTTACATATCAAATTTGTAAATGATAAATATGTTGAGCATTGGTTGTCATTAATGTCAAACTAATGCTAGCTAGTCATTGTTGTTGATAGTGGTTATCAAAGGGTGTCAAGGTTGGTAGATGTGAAGGTTGTCAAAGATGAATAAGATTGTAGGAGTAATAGAATTGTCATGTGACTTAAGGTTCTAGAAGCATGGTGTTTGTTAGTGTGTAGAGTATCTAATCTATTTAGGTATCATGTATCAAGTTAGTAGTGGCTTGATTGTCTTTAGATAGTTAATGTATTTATTATATCATGTCCGGCATCTAGTCAGCATGAGTGTGGTAGTCTAGAAGGATATCTTTTGGGCAAAGAGATTAATTAATATGGTCGATATTTCTCTTATAAATGCAGCGATGCTCTATAATTTGGAAGGAGAGTATGCCTATACTTGTTCTATCAGTTTTTCAAGTTTTTAGTTTTATGGCTTAGTATGCAAGGAGTTTGAAGTGTCAGAAGGTTCATCAACCTATTCAAAGTTTGAGGCATGTGCGGTAATTGTTTGGAGCATGTGAAATTTAAATCATGCATGTGGAGTGAGGATAGGACTTGTTTAAGGTTCCCTTGGTGGCGCAAGGTGTCAAGTTCTTATGGTAGCAAGAATTGTGTTTGGATTGTTGTATCACATGTTTCATGTAATTCAAATTTAGGTCCATCGTATGTTGTCTAGGTAGATGTCCATCCTTCACCAACATAGTAGAGCGTTAATGTAATTTCATGTATATATTTCAAATATTCAGATGCATTATGAAAAACAAGTCAAGTGGGATGTACAAGTGTGTCATATGTAAACTTGACAAAGTGTGAAGAAAAGAGGGACCACCAGTATCAGGGGGTCATTCTCAGTGTGAGAGAGTGTTTGTTGTCTCTGGTATATATTAGAGTTAAATTTCAAATCCGCCATTATTTATGTATTCCAGCAGGATTGGTGTTCTACTTGTGGGTATGTGCAGGATCATAATGGGCCAAAAAGTGGCAATGAAGAAAAAATTACGTTTTTCATTGACCCAAAAACACGAAAATGCTAAGTTGACTTTTTTGTGGCTTGGGTGTCAGTACACACCTCCAAAGCAATGCCCAAACCAAGATTTCCATATTGGATATCCAATTCAAATCATATATCCGATCCAAATCAGATATCCGATTTAAGGCAAATATATATACACATATTTCAGGCATGTTAAAATCATTTTACACATTCACAAATAGGCTACGGGCGCACAGTGAGGAGGTTCTTTGCATAACAAATATCCAATTTAGCTAATATCCATTTTGAAAAGGTTAGATTTTAGATTTTTCTTTGCTTTGATCAAATTTTGAATTAGATTTGTATAATTTCAGTTAGTTTTTTATGGATTTTTTTTCAAAATAGGGTTTTTGATTGAATTTTTATGAAAAATTTGAGTTTAGAATGGATTTTGATTAAAAATGAATTTTTTTTATGGATTTTCATTAAAAATGAGTTTTTTTATGGATTTTGATTTAAAATAGTTTTTATATATTTGTATTAAAAATTAGAGAATTTTATAGATTTTTGTTAAAAAGTAGGGTTTTTTTTTTTTTTTTTAAACTAGGGTATTTTTACAATATTTTCATTTATACTGTCTAATTTCAATTAGATTAAATAGTTTTTAACTTTAATCAGGCATTATGGCTGCTGAGAATGAAAATGCATAAATTCCAAATGATCCACCAGTTGAGAATGAAAATGCACAAATGCTAAATGGTCCACCACTTTCACAGCCATCAATTGAAGAATTAATTGGTGAAAAATTGCAGCAATTAAAGGGCATTTTTGAAGTTTATAAGAGAATCCCTCAATTATTCGAGATGTCAAACAAATTGAAGGAAATAATTAAAAATATAGAAACCCTCTCCATCCAACATAATACCTTCCATTTGTGGTGAGAAGACACGAGGGAATATTATGCATGTGGATTATCTTATGATGATGTGAAAGATCTCAGAATAACCAAAGCCCAAATAGCCTCTTTATTTGTTAACCCCCACACTGGTTTGTTAGCTAATGTTAATAAACCAAAACTTTCTATAAAATGGTGCACACATAGGGACATTGTAGATAAATTTTGGGATCGTTGGTGTATGGTTTTTGATAAACCACCGAACAATAATTGTGATATACTATTTTACTTTATTAAAAAATTATATGTTGAGTTTGTGTTAGGGCATCATGTCAATTACTTTGACATTAAACCCTTTCAAGGCGTTGGTGGAGGTATGCCCCAGGATAGACTGAGGGCAGTTAGAGTAGTCCCACACCCACATGTTCCCCTTCCTCCCCTTCCTCTCCCACCTCTAGTATATCATTCAAATATTATGGAGGATGCGGCCACACAGGCTATCTAGGCTATTCACTCTTTGAGTGGTCTTTTGGTTTCGCATGCTTCTATAGTAGCTCGGCCACATTATGGTGATGTTGGCGATGGCTCAAGTGTTGTTGTGTCATCCACGTTGGGTCCACATATTTGTGTGCCACATACTTGCTCCATGTGTCGCCAGATATGCTTGGTTCCTCTTGTGTAATCCACCAAGCATCCCTTGGACACTTCTGATTATGACCTCCATAATGTGGACATTATAGATTAGACGAAGGGGAGTGGAGTGCACCCTATAGATTCCTCTTCTATTAAAGAGGGGGACATTGGAATAGTGACACAGGTAAGATTTAAGTTGTAAATTGATAACTTGCATTTGTTTTTAAATGAATATTAATAAGAGATAGTTAATGCACTAATATTTATTTACATGGTCTATTTAATAGTTGATGTCTGAGGAGGAGCTCACACAGGTGACTGATAGCACCCTTAGGGCCATTTCATTTGGCCTCAACACACAGATAGTATATATTTTCCCACTCACTTGTTTACATTTTTTTATTATATACTTGCTTTTCATTTGAATTGTCATTAATGAAATTATATAATAACTTATATATTTATCTTCTTTTCCTCTTGTAGGAAATACCTAGTGTGAGTGAGGTGCAGCCTTGTCCAGATTATGGAAGTGCAATGTTAGATAAGGGGAAGGTAATTGAACTCAAATTCGATTGAATAAAGAATTTTAAGATCTTATATTGATTATACATACATCGACATAGATTGGTAGTTTCATATGTACTTGTCATTTTTATGTACAAGCAGTTATGAGCTATACGTCGTTGTTGACAAGTGCAAGCAAGGTGTAGCCTTGTCCAGATAATGGAAGGGAAATGTTAGATAAGGGGAAGGTAATTGAACTCAAATTCAATTGAATTAAGATTTTTAAGATCTTATATTGATTATACATACACCAACATAGATTGGTAGTTTCATATGTACTTGTCATTTTTATATACAGGCAGTTATGAGTTATACATCATTGTTGACAAGTGTCACAATTCCTGAAGGAGTACGTATTGGAACACCTGAAGGAGTAGGTGTTGAAACACCTCAAGAAGGAGGTCTCGAAACACCTAAAGGAGATAAAGAAAAAGATCAACCTAAAGAGGTATTTGTTTATTTTATTTTGTGTTTGGTATTTATATGTTCCTATTACTGACAATTGTATGCTAACTTGGATCAAATTTATGTTTTTGTTCACATATATAGATTGACATTATAAAAGTTGGTTTGGTTGGTTCTTTGAGAGGGGCATATCCTAGGACTCTTGACCCTTTGAAGAGATGGATATTTCAAGTAATCAATATTACAATTTTAAAGTTCAATTATAATTCAATTTATATTGATTTTGATGTTAATTATTCAATTTTAAATCATATAGTATAACTAATCTCAATTGTGATTTGAATTTTTCTTGTGCAGCTACCTTCAAAGCCAATGAGTGCTACAAAGAGCCTCCATTTTGATGATCCACCAGTAGTTTAGGATGAGAGACATTTTGGCATGTAAATTTTGAATAGATATCAAGATGGCATATGCCACATTTTGTAAAACTTTGTTCGAGTTGGCGTTGATGCCATTTTTGTATATGGAGATACACTCAAGATTATTGGATAATTTGATATATAGAATTTGACAATCAAAATTCAATTTCTTCCTCATGTGCATGATTAAAACTCTTTGAAAATTTAATCAAGTGAGAAATGGTTAAATATCAATGTACAAGAGCATAAAAAAGAATGGTTGTATTATGTAGTTTATATTCATATCATTGATTACATTGCATTGAACATCTTTCAAACTCAAAGCATTACTTCATATTGCATAACTAACAACTAGGTGTTGATAGATGAAAAAAATTCAACTACAATATAGTTTTTACAAAGTCAACCTAAGCAATTACTTCACATTACATAACTAATAACTAGGAGAAACTGTCAATTGCATTTGATTATCATGGAATTTTATATGACCACATTTCTTTGAGGCATTTTTTTCAAACAATTCACTGCCTTGTCTATGCCACCACATTTTTCATACATGTGTACCAATTTTTTTTATCAAACAATTCACTGGCTTGTTGTTATGGCTAAAATCCTAAAACAAGTTCTTTCAAACAAGCTATGGATTGATGCAAAGTGGGGGTGAAAACATATGTGAAAACTACCCTTCACTCCTTTGGACCAAATTTGAGAACCAATAACATACACCTATCCTAGGCTAGTGAATTAACCATCTTTCACAAAGTGAGTGCCCTTTAAACACTTGATCTTCACAAGAACATCCCAAAAAATCTTGAGTTGTGTCATAAAACAACAAATTCTAAGATTATTCTACAGCTACAAGTCCTTTAGCAGGATGTCCCATGAAACTGTTTGTTTACCATGCAAATGCATAGGGTTTATTGAAAGTCCCACTTTCACAACTCCCCTGACCATGCCACCAACTCAAACACCTCTATTATGACCCCAATATGCTTAAATTTTAAATAGATTCTCCCACTCTCATTGATTTTAACAAACCCTAGGCTAAAAGCTTCATTTTCATGCAATTTAAGCAATGATTTGCTTAGGACAACAACTCAAAGACTCGCAAATCATTTCCCCTTTCTTAAATGGACCTACACACATTCAAATAACATTTTACACATCCTCTCCACTGAGCCACATGAAAGGTACAGTAGGTGGAGGGCTTCAATAATTCATAATTTACTCAAAAATGCAAAATCTGGGTTCACTACTCGCCTTAAAAAAACTTGGCACAAAACTCACAAAAAATGAAAAGAAATCACTCAAACCAACATTAAAGGGGTCTCAGGCCTGTTGCCCCCTCATTCCACATGCTATGTAGTCGTTTACTTGTGTAGTGGTCAAAGAATGGAGAAAACACAAATTTTTTGTGTAGACCACAGTTTTTGCAAAGTAACTCAATATGGTCTTATTGATTCTTCACAAAATTACATTCATCAATCCCCAAAATTACTTCCTCAACCTTTTTAAAGACTCTCCCCCACACAAAACAACCGACCAACTCCCAATAATTGACTTACAAACTAAGCTACTTGTTCAGGTTCAGGGGTTTGGTTCGCCAATTTGGCTGAATTTTTTTTGGGGGTGGTTAGGTTCGTTAGTAAAAAAAATATGTAAAAATAATATATATATATATATATGCAGCATGGAAGCATGAAATAGGATTAGAATATCACATAACATCATATAAAAAACAAAACCACCATAAACTTGAATGTCATTTAAAACATGCATGATAAATATTCATCATTGAAACTTGAATTGTGGTAGATTGATATATAGTGTCTATTGATGCCAAGGTTCAATTTGTATGATTTTGAAAAAAGAAGCCAATTGAGTAGATTTATCAGCATTCTTTAGAAATCATAAGAATTTATTTAGTACACTAGCCATTTTGATGTCTTCTTGCAATCTCAAACGCTAAATCTATGAAGAAATTAACTCTGTTGCCCACTACTTTCCATGAAAAAGAAAGCAACAAGCTATGGTCTCATGGATTTTTCTCACACGAAAATTAGCGCTGGAGTTCAGTTGGAGGCTAAAAAACTACTTGTAACTACATAAATAAATCTTGTTCTACAACTTGTATGACCTAACCGACCATTCCATCATGTCTGGATGGTTACGTTTAGGTTAGGTATGTTCCCCTTTCAAAACCAAATCAGTCGAAGTAGTTCGAGCTATGTTCAATCAGCGAAATCTCTTAAGAGTCCAAAGTGCAAAAGGGCAACAATCTTTGATGGACTGTTTCTCGAAAACTGTGATGCCTACAAACTTTTTGTTTGAGGCTATGGGATCATGTTGGGCCCCTCTACAATAACCTCTTTTGGTTTTTCTCTCTCAAAGGAGTTTTCCCGTGGTGGCAAGTTTTCAGCTGAGGGAAAAGTTGTTAGATGCAAGTTGTGTAAAGTTGCAAAGTGGTGCAACTTTCATTCAGCAACTTGTATGACCAAATAGACTATTCTAGCATGTCTGAATGGGTATGTTTATGCTAGGGATGGTCATCTTTTGTACCCAAATACGCCAAATCACTCTGAGCTACATTGAACTGATGATTTCCCTTAAGAGTCCAAAGTGTTAAAAGACAACAATCTTTGAAGGGCTATTTCTCAGAAACTATGATGTTTACAGACTCTCTGTTTGAGGCTATGGGATCGTGTTTGCCCCATCTACAATAACCTCTCTCAATTTTTGCTATTTTGGAGGCGTTTTCCCGTGGTAGCAATTTTTTAGCTGAGGGAAAAGTTGTCAGATGCAAGAAGTGTAAAGTCACAAAGTGGTGAAACTTTCATTCAACAACTCATACGACCAAACAGATTATTAAAACACATCCAAATGGGTATTTTTACGCTAGGGATGGTCCTCTTTTGCACCCAAATATGCTGAATCACTTTGAGCTACATTGTACCGATGATTTCCCTTAAGAGTCCAAAGTTCTAAAAGAAAATAATCTTTGAAGATATTTCTTGGAAACCGTGACGTTTACACTCTTTGTTTAAGGCTATGGGATCATGTTTGGCCCATCTATAATAACCTCTCTCGGTTTTTGCTATTTTGAAGGAATTTTCCTGTGGTGACAAGTTTTCAACTAAGGGAAAAGTTGTCTGATGCAAGCAGTGTAAAGTTGCAAAGTGGTGCAACATTCATTCAACAACTCGTACGACCAAAAAAACTATTCCAACATGTTTGGATGGGTACATTTACACTAGGGATAGTCCTTTTTTGCACCCAAATACACTGAATCACTCTGAGCTACATTGGACCGGTGATTTCTCTCAAGAGTCTAAAGTGCTAAAAGGTAGCAATATTTGAAGGGCTATGTATCGGAAAATGTGGCATTTATAGAATCTTTGTTTAAGGCTATGGGATTCTTTTTGGCCCATCTACAATAACCTCTCTCATTTTTTTCTATCTTAGAGGTGTTTTCCCATGGTGCCAAGTTTTTCGTTGAGTGAAAAGTTGTAAGATGCAAATAGTGTAAAGTTGCAAAGTGGTGCAACTTTCATTCAACAACTCGTATGACCAAACAAACTATTCTAACACATCTGGATGGGTACGTTTACAGTAGGGATGGTCCTCTTTTTCACCCAAATATGTCAAATCACTCCAACCAACATTGGATTGACGATTTCCCTTAAGAGTCCAAAGTGCTAGAAGGAAACAATCTTTGAAGGGCTATTTCTTAGAAACCATGAGATTTACAGACTCTCTGTTTGAAGCTATGGGATCATTTTTGGCCCATCTACAATAACCTCTCTCAGTTTTTTCTATCTCAGAGGTGTTTTTCCGTGGTGGCAAGTTTTCAGCTGACGGAAAAGTTGTCAGATGCAAGCAGTGTAAAGTTGCAAAGTGGTGCAACTTTTATTCAGCAAATTGTACAACCAAACGGACTATTCCAACATGTCCAGATGGGTACATTTATGCTAGGGGTGGTCCTCTTTTGTACCCAAATACGTCAAATCACTCTGAACTACATTGGACTGATGATTTCCCTTAAGAGTCCAAAGTGTTAGGCAACAATCTTTGAAGGGTTATTTCTCAGAAACCATGACATTTACAAACTCTTTGTTTAAGGCTATGGATCATGTTTGTCCCATCTATAATAACCTATCTCAGTTTTTTCTATCTCAGAGGTGTTTTCCTGTGGTGGCAAGTATCTAGTTGAGGGAAAAGTTGTCAGATGCAAGCAATGTAAAGTTGCAAAGTGGTGCAACTTTCATTTAGCAACTCATACAACCAAACGAACTATTCCAACACTTCCAGATGGGTACATTTATGCTAGGGATGGTCCTCTTTTGCACCCAAATACTTTGAATCACTCTAAGCTACATTGGACCAATGATTTCCCTTAAGAGTCCAAAGTGCTAAAACGCCATACCATCTATTGTATGGTCTATTGAATAAATTGTCCCTCCCTGTGAAAATGCTAAACTACACCAATCAATAATAGAATGTGCATCACTAAATTTTTCTCCTGAAATATTCAATTGCTCCTTAACTAGAGCTCTCTTTACGCATGCACCTACTCCATCATGCTTCCCTTTCTCATGTCCAACTTCAAAAAAACTCCAAATATGAGGTAGACCCCTCTCTACATGCATTCTACTCAACCAATAAAACATACGAGCATTCTTGAATTGACTTGTACAATTATTTGACCAAATTAGATGTCATCCCAGTGTTATATCATACTCCTGCAAGAACTCAAAAATATTCTCAAAACAATGTTGGACATACTCGGACAAGTGAAATCTATCATCACTCATATAAAAATGACACTCTCTGATTATCTTTCGATCCTCCTCTATACTATCAGGTGCATGTTTAAACATTATGTGGACAAAAATAGCAATTTGAATGGAATTGTAATACTGAGATTGTACCTCATTTTGTGGTTGCAATGTATAGTTTTCTACAAAATCAACCACTAATATAATAGTGTCAATTGGAAAAGAGTCTTTACACATCCTAAATTGTTGATCCAACCACTGAGACCTATAACTATGCCTTACATCCTTGTAGAAAATATTGTCCTTAAAATCTGAAATAAAATCAACAACAATGCATTCTTTTGTAACCAACTCACATCTAGAACCTTCACCTCCACTATGCAAAGTATATTTGACTATATCATATCTCTTTTTCTCAACAAGCTTCTTTCCAAATTCATGTTCAAAACTCTCATGAAAACATTGAACAAACTTTGACAAGCCACCACATTGTGAGAACTTTGCATTTAAATAATCATTTCTATAGAAAAAGCAACCATCATCTCTAGAACATAAAAATAGATCTAGCAAGTCCCTTGATGATTTTGGAAGATGCATTGCACCACACTCCTACAACATTTCATTAATATAGCATAATAGCTCATGGTGCGTTGAAAACTCCACATGGTATTTGCAAAAAGTATTACAAATCTTAAGAGGCACACAATGAAATGGCTTCAAAGCTTCAAAATTCCTTTGTGAGATTTCCATATTTTGATTCGTTTCAATAAAAAATTTGAATAACATTGTTTGGCTTGATTCCAAGAAATGTTTAGGATGTGGTGTACGGTCTCGATTGCCAATTCTTAACTTTAAAACATCCTTTGCATTGGGTGATACTCTAGAGTTATCATGCCAAAATTGTTGAATTGCATGCTTTACATTATCAGTTAGCTTCTTATCAACACGTGGAAGCCTCCTGGAAAAATCCCATGTATCATTTTGAAGAGGATCATCTATTCTTTCTCTTCTTGTGAGTGCTCTATCCAAATTTTTACGGTTTATGTCAAAATCAATACAAGTTTGTCTCATAAAGTGAGCCTGTTTGAATTGATGGCTTACTAAGGCAGTTGTAATGACTCTTCGAGCAGCTCTCTTATCCTTTTCCTTATTATTTTTTCCAATTGACTTGAGAGCATTAAAAATATTTTTGACAATAATAGAATTTTTTTCAGTCTTCTTATTCACAAGAATCTTCAATTTGGCTTGCAAAGGTCTTATCTTTTGCATCTTTAGAAATTGTACAAAAAGTTGGCATTGCTCAGTCAATGTATTATCACTAAAATATTGGTTCAAAAGTCTTCTAGTCCACAACCGAACAGTTCGTGTTGACCTCTTGCTTTCAAATTTTTTTATAATGTTGTCATCAAATTCAAGTAACCATTTAGGGGTTCTTGAAGGTCTTGAATTTGGAATATGTCTTTCTTCCACACAAGGTTCTTCATTTCTCATGTAATATGGTGAAACATAATTTACACTTGCTTCAATATTATGTTCAAAATCTTCATTTCCAAAATTTTCACCTTGAACATTTTCAATATCAGTTTGAATAATTTCATTCCCAATTTCAATATCATGTTCAACATCTTCAAATCCAACATTTTCACCTTGAACATTTACATTATCAATTTCAATATTTTCATTCCCAATTTCAATATTATGTTCAACATCTTCAAATCCAACATTTTCACCTTGAACATTTTCATTATCAATTTCAATATTTTCATTCCCAATTTGAATATCATGTTCAACATCTTCACCTTGAACATCTTCAATTTCGTCTTCACTTGAAAGACCATAGGGGTTAGGTTCACTAATATTTAACATACCTTGTCTTCTCTTCCTGTGACCTTCTCTATCTCTTTGTCTATATGCTTCAATTTTTTCTTTTGTAAACTTTCTCTTACATTTTTTCTTCTAACAACTGTTGCTCCCCATTATACCTCATAAAAGATGCTAAAAAAAAATTGCTTATGACAATTTTGAGTAGAAGATGCTCCAAAAAGCTGATCTTTGTCTCTCCTATCTGAAACTGCATGTATTCCACCTACAAACAAAATGTAGGGTCCATTGGAATGCACAAAATGACCCACGTGGGGCTTTTCTATGGCCCACAAATCTAATATCTGTTATAATATGATATCTGATACATTTGAAAAATATTTTAAAATGTTTTATAATAGTATGATTTTAGTTCTACAAATCATATATTTGATTTGTGTACACATAGACCTAAGGGTTAATGGTAGATGGTAGAGAGTTTAATGGTTAAGGGTTTAGGGGTTAGGGTATAGGGTAGAGGGTTTAAGGGTTAAGGGTTTAGGGTATAGGGTAGAGGGTTTAAGGGTTAAGGATTTATGGTAGAGGGTTATAAGGGTTTAGGGTTTCAGGGTTAAGGGTATAGGGGAGAGAGACAGATGGATTGAGTGTGTGAGAGAGTGAGATGAGGGAGTGAGAGGGGGTACATGGAAGAGACTTGAGAGAGAGAGTGGAATTGAGAGAGACTACAAAGAATTGAGAGAGAGAGAGAGGGTGGGAGAGAGTGAGAGTGGGAGAGAGTGAGAGTGGGAGAGTGTGGGAGAGGGTGGGATAGGGTGTGATAGGGGGAGGAAGAGGGTGGGAGAGAGTGGGAGAGAGGGTGGGATAGAGTGCGAGAGAGTTGGAGAGAGAGGGAGAGAGTGGGAGAGAGGGTGGGAGAGAGTGGGAGAGAGTTGGGGAGAGTGGGAGAGAAAGGAAGATTGGGAGAGAGTTGGAGAGAGTGGGAGAGGGTAGCATAGAGTGGGAGGGAGAGAGTGGGAGAGTGAAAGAGAGTGGGACAGAGTGGGACATAGTGGGAGGGAGAGAGTGGGAGAGTGGGAGAGAGTGGGAGAGAGGGAGGAGAGGTAGGAGAGGGTGGGATAGATTGAGGGAGAGAGTGGGAGGTGGGAGGGTGGTAGAGAGTGGGAGAGGGAGGAGAGTGGGAGAGTGGGAGAGAGGGAGGAGAGGATGAAAGAGGTGGGAGAGGGAGGGAGAGAGTGGGAGTGGGATGGGATTGGAGAGGTGGGAGAGGTGGTAGAGGTGCGATGAGAGTTGGAGAGGTGGGAGAGGGGTTTGAAGGAGGTGGGAGAGGTGGGAGAGGGTGGGAGGGTGGAATAGGGTTGGGAGGTTTGAGAGAGTGGGAGAGAGGAGGGAGTGGGAGAGAATGGGAGGTGCAAGAGTTGAGAGAGAGTGGGAGAGTGGGAGGGGGAGGAAAGGTGGGAGGTGAAGAGTTGGAGAGGGTGGGAGAGTGAGAGAGAGGGAGGGAGGTGGGAGAGTGCAGAGAGTTGGAGAGAGTGCGAGGAGAGAGGGAGGGAGAGGGTGAGAGGTAGGAGAGTGCAAGAGGTTGGAGAGAGTGGGAGAGAGGAGGGTGGCAGAGAGTGGGAGAGTGGGAGAGAGTGGGAGAGTTCGAGAGAGGGTGGGAGAGAGTTGGAGAGAGGGAGGGAGAGAGTGGGAGAGAGGGAGGGAGAGAGTGGGAGAGTGGGAGAGAGTGTGATAGAGGATGGGAGAAAATGGGAGAGGGTGGGAGAGGGTAGAATAGAGTTGGAGGTGGGAGAGAAGGGAGGAGAGGTGGGACGGGTGGAAGAGAGATTGGCAGAGAGGTTGGAGAGGTGAGAGGCGAGGGGTGGGAGAATGGGAGAGTGAAGAGTTAGAGAGAGTGGGAGAGGTGGGAGGGAGGGAGAGAGTGGGAGAGTGCAAGAGAGTTCAGGAGAGAGAGAGTGGGAGAGACTGGGAGAGTGGGGGAGAGAGGGAGGAGAGAGGAGAGTGGGAGAGTAGGAGAAGTGGGAGAGAGAGTGGGAGAGGGTGGGAGAGGGATGGGAGAGAGAGAGGTGGGAGGGGTGGGAGAGTGTGGGAGAGAGGATGGGAGAGAGTGGGAGAGAGGGAAGGAGATAGTGGGAGAGTGGGAGAGAAGGAGGGAGAGAGTGGGAGAGAGTGGGAGAGAGACCTGAGAGAGGGAGAGGGGGTTAGGAGAGAGAGACTTGAGAGAGAAAGAGTAGAGGGTAGAGGGTTTTAGGGTTAGTGGTAGAGGGGAGAGATAGAGGGAGTTAGTGAAAGAGAGGGAAGGAGTTGGAGATAGATAGAGGGTAGAGGGGAGAGAGATAAGAGTGATTGAGTGAGAGACTTGGGGGAGAGAGAGGGAAAGAGATAATATTTATATATTTTATATATTAGTAATATATATATATTTAAATATTTATACATTAACTAAAATATTGAAATAATATTAAAATATTATACATAATAATATAATATATTATATATTAAATACATAATTTGATAAGAGATTATCATAAATTTTATATTATATATTACATTATAAACTATATTGTATATTATATATTAAATTATAAACTTTATTGCATTTTTTAAATCATATATTATAAATTGTATAACATTTTTGCAACTCTATATAGAACATATCGGATATTGGATTCAAATCAAATATCTAATCCAAATTGGATATCCATTTTGAATCAAATATCTAATATTTCTAACACAAAATTTAATGCCTAGGGATTAGCCTCAGGCTTGCTTTGGATTTTGGTTCAGACCTGCCAATCCTAAGAAGTCAACGCAAAAAACATGTTTAACAACTTACCTTGTTTTACAAACTTCACCCTTATGGCTGATGACTTTTTTTTACCTAAAATTGATGAAACGGAAAGGGTTCATAAAAGAGCTTCAGCTTTCCACCAATATAAATTATACTTTAGTTTGAATCTAATAAATAATTATTATTCATTTTCTATTAGAATTACGACTAATGTCCGATTGATAGCCTGATTGAAAAACATCTATAACTTTCAAACAGTATCATATTTTTTGAATCCAAAACATCGTCACATTCTATGCTTTGCATACTATAGGATTAAAAAAAAAAAATCATGAAGTTTTGACCAAGTTAAGGTGGTTAGACATAATAGTTTTTATATTTTTAAAATTTGTAATAAAAAATTCATAGTTAATTATTTACTTGGAAAAAAATGCAAAAAAATATGCATCACATTTGGGCATGAGTCCTCTACTTATATCTAAAATATTATAAAAAAATATTATGATTTTATTATGGTTAGGGTGGTCAGATAAACATCTACTTATTTTTTCCCTGAAATTTAAGTACTACTACATTGAAATTTCAATTTTTCACCAAATAGATTTTTTTTTAGAAAAATAAACCTAGTAGTTTAGAAACTACATTCAATTTGCCACAGATTATATTCTTACATATTTTTGAAATAATATAGATAAATCATTCAAATTTTTACGTCAAGTTGCCTAACTCTGATTTTTCTGAATTTTCATTGCCACTTAAGGGCCTATTTTTTCCATGATGATCCTGCACATACCCTTTTTGTATTGTTTTGGTTGGGGATTGGTGTCTCTAGTAGGTTGGTTCCTGCAATTCTTTTGAGGATCGTTGTCTCTGGTAGGTTGGTGCCTATATCACATTGTAAAATTCAATTATTATATTCCTACTTGTGAGTGTTTATCATCATGGTTTTTCCCATCTTGGGTTTCAAAGTAAATCTAATGTTATATGTTATCTTGTGTTTGTCACATTTCTGTTAGTGGGGGCCCTTTTCACATAGACATTACATGGCCAATAAAATAAAACAAAACAAAACAAACTATAGAAAAATCAACTAGGGTTGTGAAGTTCTTACTAATCACTGAACAAAGTTGGGGTGTCATTCAATGATCCATCTATCCCTCTTACAATCAAGAGACAACCTACAATAAATGGGAATAGAATGGGTATGTGATGGAAGGGTCACACCATTAATAAGCACGGTGTCCCTACCCTAGAGTCATCCAAAAATTATAGATTAAACATAAACATTTCAGACCACGACCTCCATAAATTTTCAGCATGGGTTCATTTTATGGGTGTGAAAACAAGAGGAAAATAAATGCAAAGGATGGGCTTTTTTTGGGAAGGAAAGAGAAAAAAAAAAGTAGATGAAGGTGAGCTGAAGGAAGGCGATGGGAGAGAAAGAGAGAAAAAGTGGTGAGAAGTAAAAAGAGGAGAGGTCAATGCTGAAGACAAGAGAAAAAGAGAAAATGTAGGGGATAAAGGAGGTTGAGTAGATTTTGGCAAGGAGAGTGATAAAAGAGTGCAAAGAATTGCATGAATGAGAGAGGGGAAAGGATGTAGAATATGCATAAAATATATTTATGAAAATTCCTTTAAAATGTTGGAGCAAACACAACTAGGAAATGTAAATCCAAATTTTCATAGACATTGCCAACATCCTCCCTGACTACAAAGGAAAACTGAGTGAGAGAGAATTTGAGAAGCATTGGACAACTTGTGACAAGTCATTATTTCCTTTTCATTTTCATACCTATTTTAATAGATGTCTTTGGAATTGTTTCGTTAATTTCCTAGCTAGGCAACAATATTTAGAATAATTTTCTATAATTGAAGCTTGGCTATATATATTTATTTTCAAAAGGGTGACCTTTAGGTTAATGCCTCACTGTATGCCTCTACACTATATACTTAAATCACTTATTCTCACCAAATTTTTGTGCCACAATGGTGGTATTCTTATGTTTCCTTTAATTAGAGAGACTTGGTCAAATGTTGCACCATTGTGTGATGTTGGCATTTTCAATATTAACCTCAGTGCTCTCATTTATATTTAATGGACATTTTAAGTTGTTGGGCCACATTTCTAATGTCTATGCCATATTCATTGTGCATAAAAATCATAGTTCATGTCTTGTTTTCATGCTTGAGCCAATTTCAAACTACCTGCATCATTATAGTTCCATTATTGTATAAAGGAACCAAACTGGCTCAATCTTCATTATTTATAGGCCATTAATGACTAGAATTCTTCCATGGAATCAAATTGATGCATTATATAGAGTTGTTCTTGTGTGTATGTGTGAAATGTGGAATTATTAGTAAATCAACACAAACCTTAATGAAACGAATTATATCAAAGATTTGAAATAAGTAAACTACTCTATTTTTCAACTAAACAAATCTTTTAAGAATGTCTCATTGTCCTATATTTCCAAGGATTTATTAAACCATTTGGCCCTCATATTTCTTTGTGCACTATGGTTGTTAAAATGACAACTTAGAAAATGAGATAATATTTAACATGCAAGCCAATTAAATTCCTACATGAAACTATATGATAAAAATGATAATGGATACTATGATGAATGGATGATGATGCTAGATTATTCAAGGTAGATACTATGGTATTGAGATGGGATGATTCTACATATGCTCAAATGCTAACTACGAAAATGCTAATCTAAAATCCAACTATGATGCAAAGGATGACATAAAAAGCAACTATGAAGCAAAGTGTTATTCTAAGATTTAACTATGATACAAAAAATGATATAAAATGTAATTATAAGACTCCAAAATGCTCCCAAGCTGACACAATATTCTTGCATGATAACTCTATTAAAAAGTGGATCCCAAATACAATGCCAAAGGGTTGTATTTACAACCTCTTCCAAGAATCTTGTGAGGTGGCAATGATTGACGATCCAAATTCAAACAAGAAGGATGAACGGTGGAGATGAAGAGAATCAAGAAGTTGTCCCCTTGACCAAAGACAACATGCCAAATGGATGGAGGAATCTCTTGACCAATAGGAAAAATGCCAAATGGATGGGAGACTGAATTGTGGGAAGAAAAGACCATGTGTTTGAAAATTGGTTGAATAAGTGTGAGGAATAATCCATGTGCTTAAAAATTGGTTGAAGACAATTCTAATTTAAAAATTAGAATTATTTAATTTCATGTGACCTTGGTGAGGTGGCACAAAAATTTGTAGACATGTGCTTGAATTCCTAATTGAGAGTAGTGAAGATTAATTAAATAAACAAGCTTATGTAAATTTGTTTATTTAATTAATTTAGAAGAATATGATCTTAGATTTGGAGAACTTTGAGGATATGAACTATATAAATAAATTGGAAATTTATTTATACGTACATGGAATATTAATTAAATTGTTATGATGCAAAAATGATTTATCTCCTAAAAAATAATATTAAGCCTACCAAATTGATTAATTGATGCCTTATGTTGTCTCCATGTGTTTGATGTTTGATGATCGCATTTAGCCAATTTATTTGATGATGTTGATGTGATAGTTGATGATTGACCTCATGATAAGTGAGGATCAATGATAGGATGATGATGATTGACCTCATGATAGGTGATGGTCAATGATAGGATGTTGATGATTGTCCTCATGATAGGTGAGGATTAATGATAGATTGATAATTGACCTCATGATATGTGAGGATCAATGATAGATTGATGATGGACCTCATGATAGGCGAGGATCAATGATAGATTGTTGATTGACCTCATGATAGGTGAGGATCAATGATAGTTTGATTGATTGATGAACCTCATGATAGACGAGGTTGAATTGATAAATTGGTGCTCACAAGATTTGATCAAAGTCTCACCAGAGTTGATTAGATTGATAGGCTGATTGATTTTGACTAATCGATGCATTAATTGATTGATAAGATTGATGATTTGTGATATGTTATGATCAAAAGAGGATTTTAGAATTCTTTATGTGAACCTAGATCCTATACCTACAAGAACACAATAAACAACACATTAATAAGGTCAAATGCAAGTTAGAATAGAGATTCCTCAAGAAATCCATTTGAATGTAAGAGAAAAGGAATAACATGAAGAACACAACAAGCTTAAAGCTAAAATCTCAAATCCTATTCTAAAACAAAGAAAACTCTTGATATCTTGAGGGAGTTGGTGCCAATTTGATGTGAAAATTGTACATTTCCCAACTCCAATGATGTGATGAAGATGATTGATGAAAGATGCATGCTTTTGGTGATGACTTCAATGGAGCTCCATGTTGAAAACCTGCAAAAAGCCTAAATATGCTTGGATGAATTTGATGAAGGTTGCTATGAATTTGAGTATAGTAAGTTTACTCAAGTTGTGGATGTTCAAATGAGGAATGAAGCCTCTTATTTATAGAATGTCAAATTGAAGAGATGTCCAAAATGGAGCAATGTGGGACTAAGAATCAACCAATGAAAAAGTGCTACTTGTCAACATGTGAATGGATGGAGGATGTGCAAGTTTTGGAGAATGTGTCAATAAATGCATACATTTGAATTCTGAAATTGTTGAAATGGCATGTAAGAGGGAAAGAAGGTGCATTGAATGCCACTTGGCTCAAGGAAAAAGGACCTTTTAGGTGGAGTAAATTTCTTGTTGGAAGGACAAAGTCCACTTCGATTTTGAATTCAAATTTGAGGAATATTCCTTTATTATGCCATTTGAGAGAAAATAAAGATTTAATAAATGAATTAAATCTATTTTCTTGTGCAAGTTGCAAAAAATAGAGCATAGGACATAAGAAGATATTAAATTAATCAAGGTCAATTAATTTAATGAAAGATTAGAATGATGTGACATATTGATTTAGATTTATGGATTGATTTAAACCAAAATATGAGAAGAATATGATTTCAAGGTTGAATAAAGATTTTTTATTTATTTCACCAAGAAGATGATGCTAGATTAAATCAAATAAAGTTTTAATTTATTTAATTTAATAAGATGACTTTAAGGATTTAATCAAATAAAATTGATTATTTAATTAAATAGGGATAATTGGATCAGACTAATTGATATAATTAACAAGAAAGGATGACTTAACTAGATAAATGATTTATTTAATTAAGAGAGGAACATTGATGAATTTAATCAAATAAAGTTGTTCGATTAAATGGTTAGACCGAAGGATGATTTAGGATGAAACTATGTTAGTGGTTGGAATTAGATGTGCAATGCAATTAGTATATTTTATGTGTCTACACTTCAGTCTAGGGAACACTTCCTAAAGATGTGGGACTTGATTTCTCATCTGGTGCAGGCCGATTTAGATATTATCAGTCGATGTGGTTTATCATCTTTGATTGATATGCCCCATTATAGGATTGATTAATGTACTGAGACTTGATGATGTAATGACACTTGATGTATACACTTATTCAGTCAAAGATTTTGTGATTTCTCCCACCTTGTTGATATAACTCTCCATGTTGGGATATCATTGTACACTTGACATTATTATTTAGAGGTTTATATCATATGCAACAGATAATGATGATTGATCTATGTGTCTATATGTGTTTATGATGTTTATATGATGATGATCATGATGATTATGATGGATGCAAATGATGATGCAACTGATGTGTTATGATTCTATGATGCTTTGTGAATGATTTCTATATGATATATGTGATCGATCCTATATTCTAATGAAATGTGATGTATTTGATGTTTTTGTACTTTTTCTCATGAAAATAAATGATGTAATGAATGAATGTATGTATGATCGTATGATGGTGCCTAGTTCTATGTGTTTATGAGGTTTATATGATGATGATCATGATGATTATGCAATGATGCCTATGTGATGATTTATTGTGATGTATGCAATGATGATATGATAATGCATGGTTGATGATTTGATATGCTTGATGGATGATGAATTTTATTATACAAATGATGTATGATGTTTATATCCAGTTAGTTCTTTATCAGTCTTGGATTTGAGTAATAAAAAATTCATCTTCACTAGTGGTTTTAGATGTTCATAACAAAGGAATTATATCCTTTATTATCCATTCATATTTTTCAGCAAATTTTTCTTCTTGGAAATCTTACTCTGATGGATATGTCTTAATTGAATCTAAGATCTATTTTATTAAAGGAATAAATGATTTCAATGATGCATCAAGTTCAATTATAGATGCCTCAAGTTCAATTATGCCCCTATTAAAATAGAGATTTTTTTGTTCTTACTCCACTGGATATGTCTTTCAATCTTCTTAATGGACCATTTTCTTAATACATTAATAATGAATGAGATGATTTTGATTATGCAAATGATATGGAATGCACTTTTTTTTGTATTTTCTGATGCAAATATTGATGTAATGCATGGATGGATCAATGATGTGATATTGTACATGTGATATGGTAATGATTTCTAATGTATGAAAATGATGATGGAACTAATGTGATAATGTGTGTGAATGATTTCTAATTGATGCAAATGATAATGCAAGTGATGTGAAATTATATGAAAATGATGTGTTTTTTGTTTAATGCCAAGTGGACTCAATCCATTAGTGTCAGAGATAACATCATTGAAAAATTGTTGTAGCTTTGGAAACCCTATAGATATAGATGCAAACTGACATGGATGCAACCTAACTATGTAGTCCTAACATGCAAACATTGTCATTGTAACAACCGATTTGTCGTGCTTTTTGTCATCATTGAGTCTTTAAAATGTTGGAAGTGAGTACAAACATCAATGGTATAATTTAGACCATGATGACCTGAGTAATACTTCTATGATATTTGATAGTGCGAGTTAACACAATCATCTTAAGTATAATTAAATTGAGATTACCTGAGTATTGATTATGTAAACAGACAAGAGTTAACTACTTTCCTATGCAAATTCTGAATGTCATTAGTGATACTTTGTAGAGCACTTCTCGCAAAAATTTACACACTAATAATGATCAACTCACAGACAACAGACAAAGAAAAATCATACTCCTTCCTGACTCCTCTAGTTCAATACATCATTGATGTGCTCTAGAGATATGATAACAAAAATCAAAGTATAACATTTGAACACTCAAGTGTGATGTGATAAACCCATGATTCAAAAGAATGTCATCCATTTGAAGTTTTCTTTTCATTTGATTGATTTGGATGGTTGATATGTTCATGTTTGTATGATTTGATGTTCAATGTTGAGTTGCACTATGATCATTATTTTGGGTTGTGTTGTACTATTGTTGTTTGTTAATTGGCTCAAGCTCAAAGTTTATTTGCCCCTAGTGAGTTCATAATTTTTCCCCCAATCTAGGGTGAGACACGACCGCGATGCCAAGATATGTACATGGTACTTTTTGAGGATAGGCAGATGGATGGCGAAAGTGAATGGTGAAAGTGAATGGTCAACATGCTCAAATAGATGGAAAAGCTAACCTATCATAAATAGTGCTTGTTGCCAAGTTTTCACTACTTGTTTTTATTGCACTTTTTTAGATTTTATGATTTTATTTATTTTTTTCTTACCTTCTTTTTTTTTTGGATTTTTTGGATTTTTGATCTTTTTTATTTTTTTGTATTTTCTCAGCATATTTAAGATGGAATGATATGATATGACCGGTTGAAGGAACAAGATGCCCCACAAAAGAGGTAATGCAACCATGGATAAATGATAGATCAAAATGAAAGATTCGCCCCAAAACATGTCACACCAACAACATATCTCTTATCAAAAGATGATAATGGTTGATTGATTAAGATGCCAAGAATGATTGATTCCATAAGGCATGATGATGATAAGTACTTATGATCATTGATTTCCTCTAAGTACAATAAGATTGATGATTTTTGATGATTGATTGACAAAAGATATGATGATTGGATAAATGTTTTACAACTAGGATCAAATATGATTTGCATGATAAGATTCAAGGTTGCAAAGGGACGTGATGACATGGATTTTGATAAGCTAGGAGATATGGAATGGAAGAAAGCGAGGATAAAGATAATGAATGGGATGGTCAAGATCAACTAGATAGGATACAGACATAAGGCCCAAGTATTTTTCCCATATTCTTCATCAAGACCAAGGACGAGAAGAAAGGATGTATCTAGTAAGAATGATGGAATATGGATAAGATGAAAGATATGGTACATAAGATATGGAGAAAGCATATAGGATAGGATATATGATGTTCAAGGAGATCCTTAACCTTGTCAAGATCAAATGTGGAAATGTAAGGAATGATAAGATGGATGAAACTTCGCCCCCCAATTGTAGAGTGCAAGAGGAAAATAGAAAATAGCATATGGATGATAGGGAGGTGGAGGAAGGACTTAAGCATCAAGTTTCATAACCAAATATCCCTTTAGTAAACCATGGTAAATGGGAATTAGACTCATAAATGTTGGCCTATTGAAGGTATGATGGAAGAACTAAGGACTTATCCAAAGGTTTGGATTAAAGGAGAATAATGGGGGATGAATGTTGGATAATGGATAGGAGGTGGAAAGACTTGTCGATGGATAGATGGGAAGGATTGCAAGGTCAACATTGGCACACACCTTGAAGGATGGTGGAGTGATGGAGGAAAAATGGATTTGGAAGGAGATAGGTTTTTAGATGACAAATTGGAGGAAGCTTTTGGATTAGAAAATTTGGATGCCAATTTAGATTTCAATGCTTCTATGAGACTTTTTGGAATCCACATGACTTTTGACTTTGATTTTTGCTTTGTGAGCCTTTGTGGCCTTTGATATTTTTCTTTTTGATTTATGGTCATTTGTGGCCTTGGAATTTTTTCTTTTTGCTTTGATGGGCCTTTGTGGCTTTTGGAATTTTTATTTTTATTTATGGACCTTTCTTTTATTTTTGCGTGTCTCTTCAAGGAGACATGTTGATCCTTTGATACATGTGAATTTTGATATAGAAGCTTTTAACATTTTCCACCCAAATTGATTCCAAGAGCAATAGGAGATGTGGATTGAGATGAATGGTATGGAGGTATTGTGGATGAGTGAGTGTAGGTAGAATTTTGAAAGGGCATCAAGGATGTGTGCCTTTGTTGTTCTTGAGGAATACGATATGGACCTAGGATAGAGGGAAGGTTTGATGGACTAGGATGAGGACCTAGGATAGATGGAAGGTTTAGTGGATTAGGATGAGGACCTAAGATAGATGGTAGGTTTGATAGACTAGGACACTTAGGTATATAACCAAGGCCGTGATAATATGTATTTTTTTGGACAGAAAGGGGTTCCAAGATACCTTGTTCATGAAGGCCTAATCCTTTTCCTTTGTAGTTCATACTTTGACACATTTTTTTACCAATGGGATATGTGTTGTTTGTGAAACAAGATGCAAGTCCATTTTGGGGAGGATATGATATGGATGAAAGGATAGGTGTTGGAAGTAAACCAGAGAGGATGAAGGTGGAGGATCCCAATTTACAGGTGTAGAGTTCATGGATGGCTAGTATAGGTGTGATAGGATCTTGACATGGGGGTGATGGAGTACTTTGATCTTGACTTGGAAAAGGATCATGAGGTGTAAGAGATGGAGTATCTTGCTCTTTATTAGGTGTGGAATCATCATGTACTGGTGTGAAAGGCATATCTTGATCTTGAGAAGGATGAACATCCTCATGAAATGAAGGGATATCCTCAGATGGAAGCATATCTTGATCTTGATGAGGAAGGGAATCATGAGATTTTGTAGAAAGCATATCTTGATCATCAAGTGATAGGACATCATTAGATAGGATGAAAGATTTATCATGCTCCTAGGATGCAAAAAAATCATGAGATGGTATGAATTCATTAGATGGGGTGGAAGAAGAACTCAGAAGGATACTTTTCTCTTGAGATGGAAAGGAGTCATCATGGATGAAAAGTGAAATGAGGGGATCATCATAGAATTCTTGGGAGATTCAGTTTTGGTCAAAGATTGGAAGAACTTGTGGAATTTTGGTATCATTGGATGAAATGGAAAGAATGTTTTGATCTTGAGGTGTAGAGGAGTCTATGACAACATGGTTTGGACTAAGAGATTGACATGAATCATTGGATGTAGAAGATATGATAGAAGAAGGTGGTTGGATGGAATCATTAACTTGGGTGCAAGAATCATGAGGTATATTTTGGCTTATGGGAGGTGAAGATAGATGCAAGACGTGGTAAGATTGTTCAATATCATTTGTGTTTGATGACTGATATTTGGGCTTCTCATTTAAATTTTTCAAGAATTTAAATAAATTGAACTTGGATGATGTAGTTGTTGGTGAAGAAGGTGTTGTTACCTAATTTTTCACCCTCAAGCTCAATCAAGCAAGACATCTATTTTGCAGATGTTCTAAGGGGCCAGATGGATGTTTTCATTGAGGGATACTTCATGCATCTGATGACATTTCATAGGGATTTCAGTTGGGAGGCCTACTCTATTGGAAGCATGCCTTAATATTCTACGCTCAGCCTCCATTAGAGCCAGGTCGGCATGACATTGTTTCTGTCTGGCCGACTGCAGCTTTGATACCTTCCATTTTGAACAGGTTGTTGTGACCTAGTTTATGTCTTGATGAATGAAGCTACAGAGCCTATCGCTATAACAGAGAAGGTTTGGCATGACCTCTTATTGCGTGGATTTCTCTGGTTGATAGGCCATTCAATTGTCAGTTAGCAAGACTCATGGCGACCACGGGCTTCGGGATAACAAAGTGGCTCAGTGAGAAGTCCCAACAAGGAGTTGATGTCTCGCCGATAGCAGCCGGTTTAAAATCCATCGGGGAAGCTCTCACCAAAAGAAAGAGTGTCGGTAAGAAGTCTTACCGACATCAAAAGGTCACACTGACTGCATTCCTTCGAGGTAAGTTCTAGCGCTCGGTGAAAGGTCTCACCGATTTGGTGAAGTCTCAGCGAAAAGGAATGTTATCGCCAAAAGTCCCCCCAACCCATTTTTGAAATGTCTGTGTTGCCTATCAGCAAGAAATTTCTGATGTCATAACGATTTGTTTTTACATACAAGCAGCTTTAGGCATGACATTCACATGGTTTTGGCGACAGTGGAAAGAGCTATCGGCATGAGTTGTGTTCACAGCTGAGAGGTCTTACCGAATGAGTCAGGTCTCACTGACTAACTCATGAGATGCTTCATCAACGTAAGTAATCCCTATCAGCATGTTGTTTCATCGAGCGCTTTGTGTCTTGGTGACTGGCACAAGAAAGATCATATCGGCAAGACTTATTTGATGTCACAGCGAAATTTCTTTGTCTCACCGATCAAAGGTTGAATGGAACATATCGGCAGGAGTAAGAGGCTTTGATGAAGGGTCACAGCGAAAGGGTTGTGTCTCCCCGACCATGCACTGAAGAGTTTTATCAGCAAAAAGAGATTCCTTCGCTAGGATGTCACGCTGATCTGTGGGAGGTCTCCTTGATATATCTTCCCTCAGTGTAACGTCTCACCATCGGGGTAGTGTATGGCCAACATAGTGATGTCTCGTAGAAACAAGGAGGTCTTAGCAAAGGTGAAGGTCTCGCTGAAAGAAGGCGGCATCAGTAGAACAAGTGAGCTTTGCCACGAGGTCTTGCCGAAGTCAATAGGTCTCCTCGACTCTAAAGGTTCTCGATGTAAGAAAGGAGATCCTGCAAGATGTCTCGGTGAAACAAAGTGAGCTCAGGCAGACATGAGGAGTTTGCTATGAAGTCTCAGCGACCGCGTGAGGTCTCATCAATAGCAAAAATACCTTGTCAAGAGAGCTCGACATCGGCATAAGGTCTTGCTGATATAAGGAAGTCTCCCCGACTTTGTGGTCTCACCGAAAAGCAATGTCATCACCGAGAGGAGGGACCATCGGTATAACATCTTGTCGAAAGGCTGACGTATCGGTGAGAGGAGATGCCTTCGCCATGAAGTCCCGACAATGATTAAAGTCTCACCAAAAGCTAGTGGTCTCGCTAATGAAGTCATTTTGATGTAAGGTCTGGCCGACAGAGTGGAGTCTTGGCGAATGGGGAAAGATCTTCGGTGTAACACGGGAAGCTTGTCGGAAGGTCTCATCAACCCAGAGTGTCTCGCTGATAGGAGGTGCCTTCGGCAAGAGCGGATGCATGTGGTGAAATGTCTCAGTGACTAAGTAGTGTCACACTGACAAAGTATTCCATCGGGGAGAGCGGGGCCGTTCGACATAAGTCTGGCCGAGTGCGGGATGTCCTACCGATAGAGGTTGCCATCGGCATAACATTGGGAGTTCTCGACCGATGGGAGTCACACCAAAGGAGATCTAGAGCTTAGTTGACACCAAAGGAGATCTGGAGCTCAATTGAATGAAATGTCTTAGGGTGACATCAATAATGTCTTATCGAATGGAATCTTGGAGCCTGAGACAAAGCGATGGTTTTTCCAGAAGGTCTCAATGACCTAGTGGGGTCTCGCCAGTAAAGAAAGCCTCAGTATAATGTTCCAAGTTAGGGAAAGGTTTCCCCAACTCAGTGTTGTATTGCTGACAAGGGAGAAACTTAGTGGAATGAAAAGACCTCGGTTTGAGGTCTGGGCAAAGTCAAGATGTTTCACCGAAGAAAAGAAGCATCGCCAAAAGAAAGAGAGCTCGGTGGGAGGTCTCATCGAACGCAGGAGGTCTCCCTAACATTTGACGTCGATGTAGCGCCTGACGCTCGGTGTGTAGTATGGCTGATAGGCCAAAGTTTCAACAAAACAAAAGGGAGCTCAAGGAGAGGGATCCAACATCACCAAGAGGTCTTGTCAAATGCAGTGAGTCTCACCGAGCAGGGTGCCTTCGCTAGGGGATAGGGTTTTCGTCATGACGTCTCAGCGACGATATGAGTCATGCCAGCGATAAGTTGTAGAACAATGTAATCACATCGGTGAGACACTGAAAGTGTCTCATCGAGATGCGATTCTTTTCAAAATATTTTTTGACTGCCCAGAAATCTACGTGGAGTGAGCTCGACCAATCTGAGGAGCCAAATACGAACCAATTGACAATCTAACTATTTGACTTCCCCTATGAATTAGATTAACAAGGCAAGAATGACGTGGATCGGCCATGAGCTCAGGAGCATTCAATGCAGCTCGACTAAAGAGGTTCAAGAGGACACGAAGACAGAAGAATTAATGCTGCAAAAGATCTAAAGGCTTCTCCAAAGGCAATCCTTCACCCTAACATCAACAATAGGGACACATAGGGATGTAGCATTAAATTTAATCAAATATCTAAGGGCAGATCTTTTTCTGATGGATATTTTGTAGGTCTTAGGGGCTGACACTCTCTGTATATAAGGCATTTTTTTCCTCTTTGTAAGTAGTTCTAGAGTATGCTCTTCTAAATTATGTGACCCTTTTGTAGTCCTCTTTCAGACTAGCACGTTTCTGTAACTCAATTTGGAACATAATATACAAAATCTACCTTGGTTACCATTGATGGTCCATGTTTTGCCTTCTGATTCTTGTGAAGTATTGTGCATCCTTTAGTGATTCACTAAGCTATTTAGGGAAATTTTCTCTTTCCTTATAGCTTTTGTTTCATGTCATGCCCTTCTTTGCGGAAGTAGTATCATGTAGGTTACAAACTATGTTTACTCAATCCTGCACATGAGCTTCTAGTTTGTGAAAATCAGCCTTTCCTCCTTGAAGGCATGTGCACGTCAAACCTTTTTGTATGCATGATCTATAGGATTTTTTTGAGCAGTCCCATGGCTATCACCAGCATTCAAGTGTAAATCTAGTATCTCATTGTTCCTGTCATTTTTGGTGTATCACCCTAGGATTTAATTTTCATTGTCTATGTATACTCCTTCTCGCTTTCCTTTTATAGACCAGTAGTCTAGGTGATACCAAAGGAATCTGACCTTCTCTGGAGGTTCACTCCAATTTTAGGTGATCCATAGCCTTGGAGTGATCCCATGTTGCTCTAGAAAGCTCAATTTTACAACTTAGCACATGGTGCATTTATAAATGACAACAGGTGTCATGTCTAGATTTTTGTCAGAGGAATAAGAACAAATTTTTGGCAAAAAATATCTCTCTATGGTTTCTCTTTGTACGTCTTGGAGTTTTTGAAGGTTTTACATTTGCTGAGTTAAAGCATTCAATTGATCCTCATCTATTTCAGTCATGGTGTTTTGAGTTTTAATTTCCTGTTCTTTGAGTTTATGCTTTTTGGGATCTTGTTAAAATGGGCATATAAGTGTTATAATTGGAATAAATCTCAATCTTTTTTTGGAAGAGTGCCAAGGATTACAACTAAGTCAAATAGAATGACAAATTCTAATGAGACTGAGGTTGATTTGACTATATAGCTTCATTTCATGATGAAAGGATGACAAGTCCTAATAATGAACCTAGACTTAATAATCAAAGGTGTGATAAGGTTGATGATTTTGACACTTTGAGATGTTAGATCTTGGTTTAGGTTGGAGAATTCCACTTGTAGAGGTCAATTTTAACAAGTTTAGACTCTGTTGTACCTAAGGAATGACTCTGGAATCGAAAGGATTTTGAATTCTGGTTCAAACTATGAAACAGGGGATAGATTTAACTCTTGGGTTTTGCATTTAATGGATGCACTAAAATAGAGCCTAGATGCACTAAAATAGATGATGGATGTGCTAGAAAATTGAACAAATGCGCTACAATATTTCCTAGATGTACTAGAACAGAGGGTCAATGCGCTAAAATATGCAATGTATGTGCTATAACAAAGGGTAGATGCATTGGAAGAATGCTCGGATGCACTATAAGATTGACTGCATGTGTTGGAATAGAGAATGGAAGATTGCATAGATGCACTATAACAACATTTGAATGTGCTAAAAGATTGCACAAATGCACTAAAAAATACAATGGATGCGCTAAACTAGGAAAATGACACAGTTTCTTGCAAGTTTGTGTTTAATTTTCTAATTTTCCAAGTTGTTTCAAAAGATGTTTTTCTAAATCAAGGTTTTCACTTCGAATGTATGATGTTTTTTATGAAATTTTTTAAAAACACATTGGTAAAGACATGTCAAGCATGTACAACTTAAGGTTGTGTAGGACTATATTTGTTGAATTCCCACTTGGATTTTACCCCATCTACGCTTAATTACAGTAGATGATTAGATGCTTGACCCCACTAGCTCCCCTCCATCACACTCACTTCTATAGGGCAGCCAAGCATCAATACCCATGAATCTCCCATAGCATATTTTTCATCTCTACTAAAAGTCACAAGAATGTGGGATAGCTTTAGAATGATTGTTCTTGCACCAACAAATAGATTAAGGATTTTATCCTTGCTACAACAAAGGGTTTTAATATAGGAATTTCATTCATGGGGGATCATCCATGCGGAAAGAGACCATTTTTTCCCTTCTTTTTGGAACAATACTCATGATACTTGAACTTTCCCCAAGTACCCACATTTATATCTCAGTTGGGAGTGCTTGGCTTTAGCATGTTAAGGTTGGGTCACTCCCTTGGGTGATTACTTTTTCCCACAAGGTATGCCCTCTATTGATAAACTAAAGTGAGCAAGTACATCTATAGTTTGATCAATCTTTGTTTTTGTGTGAGCAAAGAGAGAACACACACGATATACTCAACTCACACTTGCAAACAAAAAGTGAATGGGTCTAGCTTTTTGGTCACCCAGTTAAGGGGAGAGCATGTATGCCTACCATTCCTCAAGCCCAAAATACATGGTGTTCTTTATCCCTCTTAACTAGGCTAGATGCCTATTTTAAGAAAAAGAAATCATTTAAATAGTTGCATCCCTTGCATAAATCATCAGTTGCTTGATAAATTTGTCTTTGACTAGTGTATAAAAGTACCTGCAAGTAGAAAACACAAATTAGTTGTTGGATTTTACAATTTTTACCAAATGCACTAAAACACCAATGCACTACAAGAACTAACTAATGCACCAAAACAAATACTCAATGTGCTAAAAGAATTGATGTATGCACTAAAACAGATACTAAATGTACTATAAGAACTAATGAATGTGCTAAAACAGATATTCAATGCACTATAGAAAAGACTGAATGCACTAAAACAGATACTAAATGCACAATAGAAAAGATTGAATGCACTAAAATACTCCTTGTGTGCGCTAGAATATCTTTGGATGCGCTAAAAGAAGGTCGGATGCCTCAGAATAAACACCGAATGTGCTGGAAGATTTGTCGGATGCACCAAAACAAAAGTCGTATGCGTTAGAAGATTTGTCAGATCCACTAAAAGAAACCACGGTTGCGCTAAAATGTCACGTCCAACCTGTTTAAATAAAATTTTCCATCAAACTGTTAGAAATGGGGTTTGGCCCCATGGTGGGAGCCATTTTTTGTGTGTGTGAAATGTGGAATTATTACTAAATCAACACATACTTAATGAAACAAATTATATCAAATATTTGAAATAAGTAAACTACTCTATTTTGCAGCTAAACAAATCTTTTAAGAACGTCTCATTGTCCTATATTCCCAAGGATTTATTAAACCATTTGGCCCTTAGATTTCTTTGTGCACTATGGTTGTTAAAATGACAACTTAGGAAATGAGATAATATTCAACATGCAAGCCAATTAAATTCCTACATGAAACTATATGATAAAAATGATAATGGATACTATGATGAATGGATGATGATGCTAGATTATTCGAGGTAGATACTATGGTATTGAGATGGGATGATTCTACATATGCTCAAATGCTAACTATGAAAATGGTAATCTAAAATGCAACTATGAGCAAAGGATGACATAAAATGCAACTATGAAGCAAAGTGCTATTCTAAGATTTAATTATGATGCAAAACATGATATAAAATGTAACTATAAGACTCCAAAATTCTCCCAAGCTGACACAATATTCCTGCATGATAACTCTATTAAAAAGTTGATCCCAAATACAATGCCAAAGGGTTGTATTTACAACCTTTTCCAAGAATCTTGTGAGGTGGCAATGATCGATGGTCCATATTCAAACAAGAAGGATGAACGATGGAGATGAAGAGAATCAAGAAGTTTTCCCCTTGACCAATACAACATGCCAAATGGATGGAGGAATCTCTTGAACAATAGGCAACATGCCAAATGGATGGGAGACTAAAGTGTGGGAAGAAAATACCATGTGTTTGAAAATTGGTTGAATAAGTGTGTGAGGAATTAGCCATGTGCTGAAAAATTGGTTGAATATAATTCTAATTTTTGAATTAGAATTATTTAATTTCATGTGACCTTGGTGAGGTGACACAAAAATTTGTAGACATGTGCTTGAATTCCTAATCAAGATTAGTGAAGATTAATTAAATAAAACAAGCTTATAGAAAATTGTTTATTTAATTAATTTAGAAGAATATGATTTTAGATTTGGAGAATTTTGAGGATATGAACTATATAAATAAATTAGAAATTTATTTATACATAGATGGAATATTAATTAAATAACTAGTATTTAATTAATTAAATGTCTGGACCGATTTTAGGTGTATATAGTTCCATGATCACAATAGGAAAATAGTGGAGAATAATTATCAACCAAGTTAACATATAATTTCCTTTTTGTTATTCTTAGTCATAAAAAAATGGTATACCACATCCACATCTTGTCACGGCTTTGGCTCTAGGGTCTTCAATATTCATTGGGAAATCTATATTATGAGTTCATATTTCATTTTTTTTAAATGACTATGATTATTATTGAACTTCAAATAATATGGTACTCTTTAATAGTCAATTAAGTATTTAAGAAATTGAGAATTATCCATTGTTGTATTTAAAAATTATTAATTCAGGGTAATTCATGTTATGTGAAAAAGTTGAATAATCAATAAATTGGATAAATCTTATTCATGATTATGATGAAATTTTATTACCAAGTACAAGAATTATGCAAATTTTGGTAACATTTCTCATAAATATATATAGGCCACAATATAAAATGATATTAAATAAAATTAAAATTGTTCCTTATATGTATTTTGGGAAACCAAGATCAAGAGGTAACTAATATCTTGTAGGTTGCCCAATATCTCAAATGCTAGAATACTTGATGTGTGAAAGTTGGGATTATTAGAAATTCATAAACAAGGAAATTTCTATAGGCAAGGGAGGATTATTTAAATATCCTAGTGTGGAATTTTGAGTAGACAATGGTGGGAGATAAAATAGGTGTAAGTGTGAAATAAGTAATAAGTAAAACAACTAGAAAACTTCTTAATGAAACATTATATCAAGATAATTTAACAACAATTAACTAATTTAAAGCACAAAACTTGAAAGTGTCTCATTGTTTCCTATCTCCAAAGATTTATTAAATCACAAAGGGCTCTCAGATTTGGTAAGCACTGTGACTGTTAAAATGTCAATCTAGAGAGTGGAGTGATGCTAAATACAATGATGCAATTCTATATGGTGATTTCTATATGATATGATGCTATTGTAATCTATTTTGACATGAAACCTGATGGATGAAAGCTACAGTAAAACTACGATGCAGTTGTGCTATGGATTTTACTAATGCTATGATTTCTATGATGCTAAGATGCTTATTGCTATTGCTTGATTTCTATTCCTACAGAGTAAGTTTGCATAAAGATGAGATTTTCTAGATGCATTTCCTATGGAGAAAGGTTGTATATATAGATTTACAACAACACATTGTGACTAGGCAGCACAGTAAAGGCTTGGATTCAATCTGAAGAATTGAATGGTAAGAGATTGAGAAGATTAAGCTGATGAAGGGAATGGTTTCTCCCCATAAAACATCAGGGCAAACGATAGGAAGAATTAGAGGAATGAAATTGAGAGGATTTCCTACAAGTTTGTCTCCAAGGCTTTCCCGTGAATGCCAAGTTGAATTAATTTAGACATAGAATATCTAATTTTATTGGTGAGATGTGATGAGCTGTAGGATTTGAATATTTTAGATTTATTCAAATTAAGGAAGAAATAAGATATTAAATTTAATAAAACAAACTATAGAAGTCTATTTATTAAATTAAATATGGAAGAAATGAACAATTTAAATAAAACAAAGTATGTAAACCTGTTTATTTAATTAACATAGAATGATGTTATTTAAAATAGAAGAATTTGATAATTAAATAAGACAAAGTATTGAATTTTTTTATTTAATTAAGATGGAATAATAGAAGAATTAAATGTGAACTATGTAAATAAATATTTCTATGTATTTAATAGTAGATGAAATTAAGATTAATTAATCAAATAAGTTGTATTTAACTAATTAGATTATCCAAACCATTTTTAAATGTATACATTTTTCCCCTCTTTGAAGTGATGTGTTTACGTATTGCTTCAAAGAAAAATTTGTGCTGCTACTGCCAGTATCAACGAAAAAATTTCAGTATGCCCCAGACTTGCCCCAAACATTGATTTTGATGTGATGATGGATATATGCCCCTTCGGGAGATAAATTATTTATTTTATTTTATTTTTTAGGATTTTTGGAATGTTTCAATTCTTTTATGATTTTCTGGTGATTTGATGTAGATTCAATGAAGATTTAATGGTGAAATAATTTATCTCCCAATAAAGAATGTAGAAATTTTCCCCTGAGATGAGTTTGAATTAATCTCTCTTGAAAAAAATTAATTAATCCCTTATAAAATCCCACCAAAAATAACCTATAAAAGGTCAAAAAGGTCGTTTTCAAACTCATTTGTGCATTTGAGCTTTGAAAATTTGAGAGAGAGCAATTTGTGTCATTTGGAGAAAAATTCCAATCTTGTACCATGCTCACTGATTTGGGCATGTGCGGCGACACAACCGCCCGGCCGCCTATGGACCTCTGGTATGTACACATGAACTTTCTCGTGTTTTGTATATTTCACACTTTTTTGCACCTTTTTTCAAAAAAAAAAAATTAGTGCATTTGCTTTCCATTGTAGCACTTAGATTAACTCTTTTAGCACTTAGGTCAACTATTTTAGAGCTTAGGTTGGATAAATTAGCACTTCCAAAGTTTTAGCACTTAGGATTGAAACTTTAGCACTTTGACTTTTTGTTTTAGTGCTTTGATTAGTTTAACACTTCGACTCGATAGATTAGCTCATTGACCCAATAGAATAGTGCTTATGGAGAAATGGTGCTTTGACTGCTTGTAATAGTGCTTTTGACCTATGAAATGGCGCATATAGTGATTTAGTGCTTTAAATGTCTGTTTTAGCACTTTTAAGTGTTTTAATGGTGCTTTTGATATTTTGGTGAATAGAAAATCTATTTCAATGCATCCAAGTTAGTTTGATAAAGTTTGTCAAATTTGTCCTTGATTTTGTCAAATTTTTATCATGTTAATCGTTGGTTTGATATGATTGATGATTTGATCAAGTAGATGATGTTCAACCTCATGATAGGCAAGGTTTGATGTTTGATTTGATGGTAATTATCCTCATGATAGGCGGAGAATAATTATAAGTTGATTGATGTACCTCATGATAAGTGAGGTTGATTTGATGTATTGACAATTGTTGTCATGATAGGTGAGGTTCAATGATGTTGACTCATGATATTTGATCAAAATTCTCACCAAGAGATGATTAGATTTGATAGGATATTTGATGTTTTAATGATTTGACCAAGAGTACTGATTTTGAATATTTCCTCATAATAGGAGTCGTTGGAGAACCTTCAAGTTTGAGAGTGTTTCCCATGGACATTTGATTTGATACCATAGTCAGAGCAGCTTGAGACGGCAATCATTATGTGATGTGGAGTGGCTTCTCTATTATACATGCCCCAGATTAGGATTAAGCAGGGTCTCCTAACAACTTTAGCCAAAAGGTGGCATAGCGAGCATAACACCTTCCAGCTTCCTACCGGTGAGATGACAGTCACCCCCAAGGATGTTTGGTAGATTTTGTGGATTCCCATTGTTGGAGAGGTTGTTGTCTTTGATTCCACAAAGCAGGGCGGGAATGATGCTCTCCGCAAAGTGTTTTAGGACGATTAGATTTTTGGGTATGGATTCCATGGTGTGAGATGGTGGATGCTTATGCCACCCTTCTTGCAGTTCTTGTTGGGTTTATTGGAGGGTTCCTTTGTCCTAATCACTGGTCAAAGGGCCTTTTTTTTGGTTGGGGCCGTGTGCTGGAGAGCATGGTTGTTCACAGGATGAGATATGCTTGGGGAATGTGTATGCTTACCCATCTGTATCATGATTTGCATTCGGTTGTTTATCTTGGAGGTCGCAATTTTTCATCTAGAGCTACTTTATTGTAGGTGTGGGTGTGGGAGCACATAGCTATCATGTGTCCAGTGCTAGTGAGACAGAGACCAACTATGAGACCATATGTGTACAGATATACAGTTCGCCTTACTCAGTCTAGACTACGTAAGTTAGAGCATTGGAGAAGAG
This sequence comes from Sequoia sempervirens, assembly GCA_007258455.2. Classification (NCBI taxonomy): domain Eukaryota; kingdom Viridiplantae; phylum Streptophyta; class Pinopsida; order Cupressales; family Cupressaceae; genus Sequoia; species Sequoia sempervirens. The sequence continues at coordinate 316,315 of VDFB02273615.1, read as the reverse complement.
TGATGAATGATATAGAGTTTGTGGAATGGTGTTCGTGCCTAGATTATGAGCATTGGGATGAGGATGATATTGAGGTGCATTTTCTCTGTCAATCTATGTTACTAATTGGTCAGACTCATTGGGTGTTTGAGAGATTCTTGATCAGACGAGTAAATAGACTGTATGGTTTGGTGCAGGGCATGCCCTAGGGTGTTGCTCATTATGCACGTCATCAGTCAAATTCTACAGAGTGGGGGCCTGGTTTGTCATATGATGTTTTTGTTCAGGAGTATCATTCTTTGCAGTCGTTTGAGTGGGATATCCATCCAGAAATTGTTGAGCCACTTGTGATAGCAGATTATGCCAAATATCTAGCTTTGCATCTTTTTCCATGCATTACTATTCTTGATGAGCCTGCCCTATTACCTGTAGAGGAGGATGTTGTTGTTGCATATGGTCGTAGGTGAAGGAAAGAGGAGGTTGGTGAGGTTAAGGTGGAGTATTTTGCAATTGGTGATGATAGCAGTGGAGATGATTATGGTTTTAACAGTGGAGATGATGTAGGTGGGACAGGTCCTATCTTAGATTTGCATGAGCATACAATGCCTCATAAGAGGCAAGTAGTGGGAGACCTTACAAAGTAGTTGGAGATTGTGAGCCTTCAAGTGTAGTTAGAGACTGTACAGGCTCAGCTTGTTTAGGCTCAGGGTTTATTGGCACATACTCAAGCTCAGATACAAGAAAAATCCCAGTCGCATGTAGAGGCTTTAGCATCAGTACAATATTAGTTGGATACGGCACAAACTTAGATCACAACATTGACAACAGAGATGGATACTGCTTGGCAGGCTGCAAGGGGAGCTTAAGTTCATATTACAGCATTAACAGCCAAGAGGGATGCCACCAAATTCACTATAGAGGGAGTTCAAGTTGCAGTCAAGAGATTGCAAAGATTGGTGAATGGTACCACCATAGAAAATTATATGTGAGAGGTTGGTCCATATTGGTGGGGAGGTAGAGTATTATAGAGGTAAATTCTATGATGTTGTCCCTGCAAAGCAGAGAGTGAGCTACAGGCAGTCTTGATCTAGCAGCATTCATTCCCGAATTGTCAATGCGGGTGTGACTCAACCTATTCCCAAAGACCCAAGAGATCCTGGTACATCTGGTGGTGGTGGAGGACTTGGTCCTCCAATGCCTGCACCATCTGGAGCCAACAGCACATGATTTTTCATGATGTGATTCCTCTAATGTATTCTAATATGATGATGTTCATTCCTATTACAACCATTTTTTTGATGATATATCTCTCTTTATTTCAGACATCACTGTATACTTGACATTTATGATTTTGAGATCTATATGATATGCAGTGGATTTTATCAATCTATCATGTGTATTATATGATTCTTTGTTGGATGCATTTATTTTCTATGGTCTATATGCCATGTGATAATCTTTTTATTATGAAGATATGGATGCAGATTATGATCATGATGACATGCTTTATGAGTTATGATGTTTTTTCTATGATCTGTATCATGATGATGTATGGATGCATGATGTATGGATGTATGATTTTTTAATGTTTAAAAATGATGTATGATGTAAAATGGGATATGTGCACTTTTATTCTTGTGATATCAAATGCAAATATATGATGCAATGAATGAATGATGAAAATAATTAATGATATATATAATGTTATTTTAAATGTATATAATATGATGTGATGAGTAGATAAATGAAGATGCTCTTACATAGTGATTTGTTTTTTTATTTTTTTGCATGATATTTTTATGATGTGATGTACAATTGAATACATGACATGATGAATTAAATTATATGATCTAAATGATAAATGATGAAATGATAAATTAAATGTTTCTAACATATGCAATGAAAATGATTATGCAACTATATGATAATGGTGATGTTTTTGTTAATGTCAAGTATACTCAATCCATTAATGAGAAAAATTATCATCGTCATTGAATGATTCACCAATTTTGTAACAAATACTCTACAAATGTAACACTATTATGAAGGCAATCTATTTTATCATACAAATCTACATGCAAACATTGGCATCTTAACAGTCCTTTTATCGTGCTTTGTATCATCACAGAGCTTTTTAAAATGTTGAAAGTGAGTACAAGCATGAATGGTATAATGTAAACCAATGATGACCTAAGTATTGCTTTCATGATTTTTGATATTACAAGTGAATACAAGCATTGAGGTTTAATTAAACCGAGATGACCTAAGCATTTCTTGCGTAAACAGACAAGAATCAATCACTTTCTTATGTGAATTGGAATGTCATCAGTGATACTTTATAGAGCACGTCTTGTGACAATTCACACAATAATAATGACTAATTCACAGATAGTAGATAAAGAAAATACCATTCTTCTTCCCAGCTTCTCTAGTTCAATACATCATTGAGTTGCTCCAAAGAAATGATAACAATGATCAAAGTACAACATATTCAACCTTTACTTAAAGTATTTCAATCATTATTCAGATTAGATCATCCATTTTGATTTTTATTTTTTGATGTTTATGTGTTTTTTTGATATTTTGCACCAAACCTAACTTAAAGACCTATCCTAGGGGCCTCGGGGGCTGATCAAATATTAGCCTTTCCTACATTATACATGTAGAGACTACGTAGTTTGACTAACATAGACTCTATTTTTTACTTTTTGAGACCAAATTTTTTACTTGTTTTTCGATTTTCCATTGTGATATGGATGTCCAATGTGTTTCTGATGTTGATTGATGTTCCATGTTCAGTTGTGTTTTAATTGTTGTTTTTGTTGTGTTTGTCTTCCTATTGTTTTTCCATTTGGTTAGGATCAAGATTTATTGCCCCCAATGAGGTTGAGATTTTTCCCCCAAACTAGGGTGAGACATGACAACTTGCAATGATGGATGTAAAAATGATGGTGAAAATAATGACCATGACATGCATCCAATAGATGGAAAAACTGGTTAAATCATAATAGTTCCCATTTCCAAGTTTTCACTACATGTTTTTATTGCACTTTTTTAGTATTTTAGATCTTTTTTTTTATATTTTCTTGTTGCCAAGATGCCTATTTGCTAGAATTTCATCAAGGTGACCCTTTTCAGAATCTAATCCATGCACTAGGTGACTCAAGTGTAGAATTTTTTGAGATGGATACTACTGATTGGTTCATCAAACAGATCCCCTTCAGGTGTAGATAGCTGATAGGCTCTAGATCCATGGACTAATATGATGACAAAGGGACCTAGCTAGTTAGGTTCAAACTTCCCTTTATTTTCTCTATCTTGTTGATTTCTAGGGTTTTCTTTTAGGACCAAGTCACCAACCTGAAAGATTTTAAGTTTTACCCTATGATTGTATCTCCTTGACATCCTTTGTTGATATGTCGTCAAAGTGTTGATAGCTTGTTGATGACGTTCATCTAGAAGTTCTAGCTCTTGTAGTCTAGATATATTCTATGATCCTCATCTATAATGATACCTTTTAGTGAGACACGAAGTGATGGTATCTCAACCTCAATAGGTAGTATAGCCTCTGATCCATATACTTAAGCATATGGTGTAGTTCTTGTTGGTGTTCTGATATTGGTTTTGTAGGCCCATAATGCAAGATTTAGCTAAACATGCCAATCATGTCCAACATAGTTAACCATTTTCTTTAGTATTTTCAGATTTTTCTTGTTTGAGGCCTTTGCTTGGCCATTTCCCTGAGGATAGTATAGTGTTGAGAAACGATGTTAGATATGAAATTTTTCACATAATTCCTGGACTTCTTGGTTCTTAAATGGTCTTCCATTTTCTGTAACAATGGACTGAGGTATGCCATACTGACAAATTATGTAGTTCAATATGAATTTGTTTCCCTGTGATTGTTGTTAAGGGAACTACTTCTATCCATTTTGTAAAGTATTTTGTTGTTGTGATTATGAACTTGTGTCCATTTGATGAAGATGGATTTACCTTTCCTACCAGGTCCAATCCCCACTGACAAAAGGGCCATGTTGATGTGAAAGGGTACAACTCTTGTGCTGGTGCATCGAATATATTACCATGGATCTGACATTTCTGGCATTTCTTAACAAACTAATAAGACTCCTTTTCCATGTTCGGCTAGTAATACCCCAAACGAAGGAGTTTCTTTGCTAGGGTTGGTCCACTTGAATGAGTTCCACAAATACCTTCATGAACCTCATGTAAGGTTGATTCAAATTCATTGTATTCTAGACATCGAAGAATAGTACCATCTAGGCCTCAGCAATAAAGGATGTCGGCTATTAATGTATGTCAAGTGGATTGGTAGATGAAGTTACACCTTTGGTTTCTAGAAAGATTAGGAGGAAGGATATTATCCTTGAGGTAAGTATAAATATCTCCATATAGTGAGTTTTGAACATCAATTATTTGCTATATGGTTTGTGATTCAAGATTGTGGTAGGTCGGGTTAGATACATGTTCTATCACAAACTCATAACAACCTTTCTTTTCTGGTAATTGCAAGAGGGAAGCAATTTTCACCATGGCATCCATAGCTTTGTTCTCTTCCCTTGTTATCTGTTCAAATTTAATCTCCACAAAGTAATTTTTAAGATCATCTATTATTTTCATATATGGCATGATTTTTTCATCCTTTGTCTAATACTCGTCATTTACCTAATAGATGACAAGTTGTGAGTCTCCATACACTTGGATTTTTAGGATGTTCCATTTAATAGCCACTTTGATGTTGATAATCAATGCCTCATACTCAACCACATTATTGCAATATGGAAACATTAGTCTATAAGACCTTGGGATGGTGTGTCCATGGGGTGTAACAAGTAGAATTCCTGCACTAGATCCCCTTTGTGTATATGATCCATCAAAATAAAGTGTCCATTGTTGTGTGGTAATATTCAGAATGTCTGCATCTGGAAATTCAATGTCCATTGGATGATTATCCTGTAATAGAGCTTCAACTAATTGATCAGCTATCACCTATCCTTTGATGGATTTTTGGTCTACATATTGGTTGTCGAACTCACTTAAGATCATAACCCATTTTTCTAGTCTCCCTGTTAGAGCAGCTTTGTTGAGTAGAAATTTTAATGGATCTATTTTTGTGATGAGTCTGACTATATAAGTCAACATGTAGTTCCAAAATTGTTGGATTGCAAATACCACTACCAAACAAGCTTTTTCTATGAATGTGTAATTGCTTTCATTACCATTGAGAGTCCTATTGATGTAGTAAATAGCTTGTTCTTTTCCTTCAGAATCTTCTTGTGCTAAGAGAGATCCTAAAGAAATGCCAGTTGTTGTGATATATAGTAACAATGGCCTTTCTATTGTAGGTGGCATGAGTATGGGAGGTGACATCAAATATTGCTTTATCTAGTTAAAAGTTGTTTCACAGTTATGATCCCATTTGAATGAAACATTCTTATGAAGTAGATGATTGAATGGATGGATTTTATCTGCCAATTGAGAGATAAATCTCTTGATGGATTGTAGCCTTCCTTGTAGAGACCATAATTGACTGATATTTTTAGGTGGAAACATATCCATTATTGCTTTGACCATAGTTGGATCCACTTCTATTCATTTTTTCTAACATTGTGTATCCAAGGAGCTTTGTTGATGTTACCCCAAACACACATTTCTTAGGGTTCAATCTGACATTGAACTTTTCCAATCTAGAAAATATTTTGTCGAGGATCTCCAGATGTCCTTCTCTAGTGTATGATTTTGCTAAGATTTCATCCACAAAATCTTCCATGAACGTATGCATCATGTCATGAAAAATAGTGGTCATTTCCCGTTGATATGTTGTACCTGCATTTTTCAACCCAAAGGGCATGACATTCCAACAGAATGTAGCCCAAGGACAAGTGAATGTTGTACTTTCTTGATCTTCATGTTTTATCTTTATTTGGTTATACCCTGAGAAACCATCCATTAATGACAACATGGCATGGCCTGCTATTAGATCCACAATGATGTCAATGCTTGGTAAAGGAAAATCATCTTTTGGTAACGCCTTATTTAGATCTCTAAAATTTGTACATATCTTGATACTATTATCTAGTTTAGATACAGGCACAATATTTGAAATCCATTCTGCATAATTGATAGATCTAATAAATCCTCCATCCAACAACTTCTTCAGCTCAACTTTTACCATCAAGGCGATGTGGGGATGCATTTTTCTCAATTATTTCTTTACTGGTTTGATTCCGGATGGTAGAGACAGATGATGCATCAGGAGATTTCGATCTAATCCTAGCATATCAGAATAAGACCAAGCAAAATTGATATGTCGCTCTTCAAAGAATTTTGTGAATGAGGGCTTCTCATGTTCTGTCATAGATGCTACTAGATGTAGAATCTTTTCCTTTTCACTTGTTCCAAGATTTATGGATTGTGTTGGTTCCACCAATACTGATGATTTATCATGGTAAAGCTCTGGAAGGGTGTCAGATCTTCCATCTTTCAATTCCTCAAAAAGGTTTTCACTATTAGATACGTTCTTTATTTTTTCTTTTTCCAAATCTAATGGTGCCACGAAATGGTTTTCACCATTAGATCTAGTTTTCCTATTTTCATTTTTGCGACTGGAAGATTTGGCACCCTCTTGATTTGAAGTGTCATTATGAGTTTTATGGGTAGAACTTGTATCAATTTTGTCACTGCAAAGAAAATTTATGATGGCCGCATCATTTGAAAATACAAGTATGTGAATAGGTTCAGTGGGTTCCCAATCAATAAGTTTAGGATGCCTCAAAGGTAGTAAGTCATCAAGTTGAGTAAGGTTGATGGTTGTGAGTGTTCCAATAGCCAAGTGATCAATGTTGTTAGTGGGAAGTTTGAGGTCTATGGTATTACCTTCCTCTGAGTTGTCTATCTCACTTGATGTATGCTCATCCTTGCTTGAGTCATCGATATTTGTTGATCCCAAAATAAGTGGTCTATTTCCTAAACTCTATCCCTCTTCTCGTGTGGGTGTATACACTTGGATGACATCAATTTTTTTGTCAGTGTATGATCTTGTAGATAAATGATCTCATTCATATTCATTTGAATCTATTTTAGACCCATCCTTCATTTGCAGAATCCTTTCTACCACTTTCAGAGTTACTTCTCTTGATTCCCTTGTATAGCCTAATCTTGTTTTGTCCTTAGGCTGAAGTGTAGAGGTTGAATAGGTTCTATAATACCATATTTTCTCTTATCAATTGGTCCTTTCCATTTATAGCCCATTTTTTTTAAGATAGCCTTTCCTTTTCCATACTGATATGTTCATATGTTGATATTTGTTAATGTTGAAGCTTATTCATCTTTGTAGAGCCAATTTAGAATGGCCTTGTCTTCTTATTCATCTTCTAGAGTTCTTCCTTTTACAAACCTTTCATCGAGAACTGTGATGGGTTGTGATGATTGTTGTTTGTTGGTTTTGGGTTGTCCATATGATTTTGGATATGGGAGAAATTGTGAAAGACACAAAGATTGCTCAATGGTATATTCTCCCAAACCCTTGTCCTTTAACTAGATTTTGTCTATAAATTGCTATGATAGAGTATTAAAGGGACCGTTGTTGTTTGATGAAGTTGAGTCAGTAACAATTGTTTCCTTTACCTAGTCCTTTTTCTCCACCCATTTGGATATAAAATTGAATTTTTTTTCACCACTAGATGAAGTAGATGTGATAGCTTCTCTATTGTGGGGTACCAAAGTTCTTGATTTTCCTTAAGCATGTTACAAGTTTGAGGATTATTTTTGTCAGCTGAAATTTTAACCTCTTGTCTATTGAAAATAAATTTCAAACATTGATGATATGTCGAGGGTACTTCTTGCATCTCATGGATCCATGGATGTCCCAAGAGTATGTTATATGTTAGATCCTTGTCTAACACTTGGAAAACAATATTTTTGACAATCAGTCCCACTTGAACTGGTAGTACAATCATCCCTTTGGAAGACCTTTCCTCTTCATCATACACTTTTATTGTTATCTTTATTATGGCATTGTTGGAATAGCCTAGTACACGAATTAGTTTTAAAGTAAAAATATGTAATCCAGCTATGCCATCTATTAAGACACACTTGACATAGTGTTTATGAATTAGAACCTCTATATGCAAGGCCACATTGTATGGGTGATTTAGTGACACATCATCTTGTTCAAAGAATGACAAAAAATGAGGTGTGGTCAAATGTCTCGCCATAGCTTGAAATTGACAGACATCCAAATTTTTGGGTACTGTAGTAGCTACCAGAGCCTGTTCTAGAACCTCTTTATATGATGGTGAAATTTTAATAAGTTCCAGTATGGATATTTGTACAGGTATCTTTTTTAGTTGATCAAAAATTTTGTATTGATATGATGGGGGAGTAGTGATTTTAGGTGAGACTCCTTTCAGTATCACTTTGGACTACCCCCTTTTCATTGCATTGATCGGTTGGTGGTCTTGTGATTCCCTTATTTTTATGATGTTGATTTGGTTGTCGCATGTGTGTATGTCTGGTATCAATGACATTATTTTCTCAACCTCATAAATGAAAAGAATGGTAGTGTCATAGATATAATTTACACTTTTTCCTTTACCGTTTGAAGAATATTCTCCTTTTTCGTAGTTGGGTAAAGGATTTGTAAACGCAGTGTGATCATTGTTTGTTTGAGGTCCTTCGACAAACACCTTCTTTGCTTCAATTAAGTCTTGTATCAGATGTTTTAATTACATACAGACATTTGTCTTATGTCCTTTATTTTTGTGAAAGTTGTAATAGTCAGCATCTTTCCAACAAGATGGTTTCACTTTCGGCTCCCAATTTCTTGAAATCTGATAGAGTAATATGTCTATTTGCAATAAGCTCTCTCATTGTTGATTTTAAAGTTTGTCATAATAGTGTAAATCTTCATCGATTGGATTGTCTTTGATATGGTGGTGGTCAAGATTCTCCATTATTTGGATTATTGCTTCGAGTGGTACCTTGATTGTTGTTTTGGTTGTCGTTTTGACTTGTTTTCACCATTATTGTTGTTAAATTGAATATTGGTTTTGTATTTTGTGTGTCAATTGTAGTATCAATATTTCCATTATTTCTATTTTTCTACCAAACTTTAGGCTTGTCATTGTTTCCATAGTGATTTGAGGAATTGGTGTTGTTTTATGTGTCATTGTAATGTTTAATCATTCCTCTTTTGACTAAGGATTCTTCAATTTTAAGCTCATTTTCAATCACCTTTTCAAATGTTGGGGGATATTGCAGTTCTATTCTATAACTCATGTCATCATTTAAGTTGTTGATAAATAATTCAATATTTTCCTCTTTAGGAATAGATCGAGGATATCTAGTGAACAACTTTCGCCAACGTTGTAAGAATGATAGGAATATCTCTACCTTCTTTTGTTTCATGTTGTACAGATATTTTATGGTTATGTCATGTTGAATGTTGAAGGAGAACTATGTGATAAATATGTTGACTAGATCTTCAAAGGATCGAATCCTCGGTTGTAATTTGGAGAACCATTCCATGCAGTGTGCTCCTAAACTCCTAGGAAATAACCTCATTAGGTAAGTGTCTTCCTATGTAAACTCTAAACTGATTGTTCTGAATTCCCTCACATGGTCAATCGGATCCATTTTTCCATTGTACTTATCATATTTGGGGAACTCACAATGCCTAGGGAATGGTATCATGTCAACACTCAGATGAAAGGGATAAGGACATATGTCCTGTAATGAATACCTCTTTGTGGTTCCCTTTTTCATATCTTGAATTTTTTGTTATAAGGTTTACATTTGAGTGGTTAGAGCAACCACTTGATCTGTGTCCTTGTGTTGTTCTATTTTATTTGTTCTAGGCATTTCCTTTAATCAACTGATGTCAAAATCTTTCAAAAGTTTTGTACCCAATTCTACTAACATTAAGAGGTATTTTTCCATATCTTGTTCCAAGACCTTTTCCACATGAATTTATGGAAATTTGGATCTTGTTGGGAGGTTCGTATATCCTCTTGGGTTATCTCATTAGGATCATTTTGATGAAATCAGGAAAAGGGGTTTTCTTCATCCATTATGTTTGGTGTTTCGATGTCTTTTTCTCTAATTTTTTGTCTTTGTAACCTTGTCAAAATTAGCATACAAATGTTTGTTTTCCACACTAAACTTTGATATTTTGTGTTTGGATAAGTATCAAATGGATTTTAACAAATTCAAATAGGATGATATATCCTATTGATGAGACTAAGTTTAAAAATCTGATTATTATGTTTCATTTTGTGATGGTAGGATGATAATATCTTGATGAAGAAACTTAACCTAATAACCAATATTTTGTGTTTGATTTGTGGACACTTTAAAGTTTGAAAGATCTAGGTTCAACTTGAAAAGGTTTGATTTGTATGATCCTATTTGTTTTAGGTTTAAGATACTATTGGGACTATGGAATATGTTTCTAACTAGTAAAAACCCAATTTTCTGATGTCTACAGTCTGACATATGTTTCTAATAGCTCTCTATTTTCTTGTCTTGTGAATGTGCTATTACAGAGGTTAGAAGCGCTAAAAAAACATTGTATGCACTAAAAGATCTGGTAAAAGCGTTGTCAAATAGGTAGATGCGCTAAAACAAACTGTGTAAGCGCTAAAGTTTTTGGTATTTTTGTCACTAGTAAAATTTTGTTTTGACAGACTGTAGATACACTATGATGTTTGTCCACTGTGTTGAAATAGACTATGTAAGCACTAAAATAGACATTGTATGTGCTAACAGACAGGGTGTATGTGCTAATCCAAACCATAGATGTGCTAAATTATATGGTATTTTTTTGACACTGATGGATGTTTATGACAGACTATAGATGTGCTACTTCAATGGGAAGAAGTGCTAAAACAAACCGTGGATGTGCTATTTCAGAACTTATCAGTGTTTGTCTAGTTTTTCTCTTCTCAATGAAAGGAATTATTTTTGGACAAAAAACTAGGGTATTTTCACAAGGTATTCTTTTTGGTAAATTTTTTATTTTGATAACAAGCCTAATGTTTTCAAATGTTTCCTCTATTGTATGAACTAGTTTGGCCTTTTGGAATACTCTATCACTGGTTATGGAATGGAAGATGGACGAATAGGTTGACTATGATTATGTTTCTGTGAAAGAACTCTTCTTTGAAAGTAGCTTATGAATATAAGGGCTCTAAGGCATAATCATCTATGTATCCCCTAGAAAAATTGTGAAACCTATGGATAAAAGTTCTATGTTGAAATAGGACTTTCCTACTTTGATACAAGAATTTTCTTCTTTCCAACAATTTCTTTTGACTAAGTTATTTCTTGGTTTTCTAACTCTTTTTGTAAGGGTCTTATTGAAAAAATTTGTGGACTTCCAATCCCTAATCATAAGTTTTCATAGACTGATTTTTCAACTTTTTGTGTTCTTTTTGGATGATCTTTATCTGATTTAATGATTTGAAGACACATCAAGCAATTGTAGAACAGGTTTTTTTAAGTCTTAGAATCTAAATATTAAGTGTATGTTCAAGGATCAACAAATCCTTCTTTATTTTCACAAGTTTTTGACAAAGAAATAAACTTCAGACAAACTCACTCTTAAGGACAAAAAAGGTTATTGTTATACTCAAACAACCCACATCTTAAAATTGTGTCGACTCACATAGTTGTGTCACCCCTTAGAGGGTGTCTGTATTTTTGTCTTTTCCAAGCACATACTCAAGGTTAGATTTCTTGATCCCTTGATAAAATGGTCCTTGGAAATTATATGGTGAGTTTCTTGGGGGTAGGTTCTTCCCTTCCCCAACACTACTGAGTATTACAATGTTTGGAAACTAACAATTTGGATACTACACTATGGTTTGTAGATAGGGTTTCCGTTCAGAGCGACAAATGATAAAATCCCTCAAGAGACCTCCCAATATTTAGAACAAAGATTTTGGGGATGGTTATCTTGCACACTTCTAGTAAATGAGGGTTTTCCCAAATTTACTTTTATTTTATAGTGGCTTGGAAAACCTAGCTTTGGTTGTTCCCACTCAAGTCATTCCCATAGGGTGAGTACTTTTTCCCACTACGGAAAGTCTTCTAAAGGTTTTAATAAAGCAGGAAATGCATGAAAATAAAGGATGAGTCTGGTGTTTTGATCATCCAATTAAGGGGAGAGCATATTTCTATCACCACACAATCACAGTAGTAAATTGTTCAATTTTTAGAACCCAAACAACAATTAGCTATCTATGTGAAGATATTGCTTCACAAAAGAGATGGTGTTTATTTTAACAAAGAAAAGAAAATATGTGATGGCTACCCTAGGATTGATATATTTTAAATCAAATGACTATCATATGATTGGTTCATTTTAGTCGAACTAAAAAATGAAGCTATTGGCCGTAGTCACATCAAATCTAGACAACAGTTTGTAGAAGCGCTATAACAAAGGTTAGAAGCATTATAGAAATGCTCAGATTCACTGTAGAAATAGTTGTAAGTGTTGCATAATTTGGTAGAAGCACTATAGAATTCATCGGATGTGCTAAAATAGATTTGAACATGAACAGTCAGACTGTGCTGAAAGATTTTGATTGAAGCGCTATAGTTTTCATTGAAAGCGCTAAAACAATAAGAAGTGTTATAGTTTACATTAGATGCACTGGAAAATATTTTGATTGTGCTAAAAGAAATCATGTATGTATCCTATACAAACACTTTTCAGAGAAATTGTTAAAAACATGGGGTTAAGCCCCACGGTGGGTGCCAAAATGTAAGTGTGGAATAAGTAATAAGTAAAACAACTAAAACACTTCTTAATGAACATTATATCAAGATTTAACATCAATTAACTAATTTAAAACACAGAAAACTTGATAAAGGTGGAGAATATGTGGAGAAAGTTTGTATATATATATTTACAACAACACATTGTGATGGGGTAGCACAACAAATGCTTCGATTCAATCTGAAGAATTGAATGGTAAGAGATTGAGAAGCTTGAGTTGATGAAGGGAATGGTTTCTCCCCATGAAAACATCAGGCCAAATGATAGGAAGAATTAGAGGAATGAAATTGAGAGGATTTCCTGCAAGTTTGTCTCCAAGACTTTCCCATGAATGCCAAGTTGAATTAATTTAGACATAGAATATCTAATTTTATTGGTGAGATATGATGAGTTGTAGGATTTGAATATTTTGGATTTATTCAAATTTAGGAAGAAATAAGGTATTAAATTCAATAAAACAAACTATAGAAGTCTATTTATTAAATTAAATAAAACAAAGTATTAAATTTGTTTATTTAATTAAGATTAAATAATAGAAGAATTTAGAAGAATTAAATGTGAACTATGTAAATAAATATTTCTATTTATCTAATAGCAAATGAAATTAAGATTAATTAATCAAATAAGTTGTATTTAATTAATTAGATTATCCAGACCATTTTTAGGTGTATACAATAGGGTCTTACCTTGAGTTCATTAAACCTCTATATTGAGACTCCAAGTGAAACAAGATGGCAAGGAATTCTAGGTTAAATATCTAGCAGTAAGAACACCTGATAATATGATCCAAGAATATAATGCACTTGATACATGATTTGGCATACAATCACTTAATAATTTAGGTGATAAGGAATTCATTAACAAAACTAAAACTATACTTGTACCAAATATTTTATGATTAAATAGAATGAAACTATCATTTATTTCAATGATATATGAAATGAAGATTGTTTAATAGCCTAAGCTTAGTGGATGACTTTTAAACCTGAGTTTCATGTATCTAGTAAACATATCAAAGAACATATTATGATATATGCAATTATAAGAATTATTTAGCTATAAGTGAAGTGAAAATATCATCTAGTCCATGAACTAAACTATTATAAAATATGAGGTTGCACCATAGTGTAAAGGAAATTGGATGATTAAGAATATTATTTATAAAATTACTATTGGGTTTATATTTTCATATGTTGGATAAAGTGTTTCCAACTTTCTTAAGTAGGATTCTAAGATTGATTATCCTTAAAACAAGAGTATAAATACTATTATATAAGAACCACAATATTGAACATTTTTTCATGTGACGTTTGAAGTGTCGTGATTAGTGTGTAGGTATCCTTGAGAGACCATGTAAGGAGAATGTGTGACTTTGACCTGTTTAGAAGTAGGTATGTAGGTGGTCCTTGCATGAAGGATGCCTCTATGACCTCAACTCTATCGGGGAAATTTCAAGGGGATAACTATGGGGTTGGGGTTGTTCCTATATGGTTTAATCTTTCCTCCTCTATAAGCTTCAATCTAAGACTGAATGGGCACCAAATGGGTATGATCAAGTTAAGGGAATTTAATAACTTATATTTAATACATAATGTGCTTTTGATTACTAATTTAAATGAAGTAACAGATTTAAAAACTTTATAGTTGATATTTGAATATATGTAAAGTTCATCTCGTGTTGGTTCCATGTAACTTGTATGTGTTTTGAAAACCAACTCCATATCTAGAGGTCTCTATGTATAGACCTATATATCTATTGATTGTGATTGTGATTCATGCTATATATGACCCACCCAAGAGTGAACCTCTAGGATATTTGAGCAGTGATAAGTAATCATTGGACCATGCCAATGACCAATATTTGAGCTAATGTTAGGGACTAGCCAACATTCACCTAGTTCACAGAGGTGAAGGTTGCTTTGGGATACTCTAGTTATGATCATAATACAATAACAGTTGCATGCGTAGGGACCCATCCATGCAAGAAATTGAAATCTAGGGCTAACTTTTGTATCGAAGGGGTTCACTAGCTATCACTAAGGGCATGGAAGTGATCGATGTCATGTGTTATCGAGGATTGTGAATAAGATAGCTAACAATACCACTAAGGTCAGAAGGTGTTATATGTCAGAAGATACTTCTTCTTGGGTGTACAAACTTGTCATTAGTGGCCTATAGGTGATTGAAGTCAAAATACACTAGGTTATGGTGGGTTCACTACTTGGGGAAAGCCTTGGGATGGTGGACGAACTCGCAATGTGGTTTGGGATGCATTGAATCCCCTTCCCAATTGTTAGATTGTATACCTAGCCTTGTGGGGTTGAGGACGGACCCATGGTCTAGTATCGGATGTACCAAATTATCTTCCTAGCTATTCGATGGTGGGGGGAGCCACAATAGTGGTTTAAAATTCAATTGAGGAAGAAAAACTCACAAAAAATAACCCCATGGAAAAAAACTTGATTTTAGGGGTTCGTATGAACCTACTGGTTCAAGCAAACCCTTTAAATTCTTTTCCGCCCAAAAACCAAACAAAACCCCTCATGGAAGGGTGGTTCACTTGAACCAGGGTTCAAGAAAACCCCCCTTACCCCTCATCCCCCTCCTGAGACATAAAAAAAATCTAATTTTTTATGCTTCAGAGCTTGAGTTGAGGATGAAAAAGGAGGATTCTTCACAAACCCAACTAGAATCAGGTAGTCCTTAGAATGAGCTATCTAACGAATATAATTTTAATATGTTTTGGTTTTATTATGTATTTACTTTTTTAGTTTTATTAAACATAGGTTTTTCACTAAAAATGAAGGTTTTTGTTCTGCACATGTGGAAAAATAGAAAATTATCAAAAAAAATTGAAAAATATGATTGCACCAAATATTGATGTCTTTGATCCAACAACAAAAAAAAATTGAATTTTGATATATACAAAAAAAGTTGCGCCTTATATATGGTTGTGATATGTCTAAATTGTAATTGGTTTCACTTCGAAACTTGATTAAAGAAAAAATAATCAATAAAAAACTATCTAACCAAGTGGAAGCACTAGATATCAGAGTTACAAATCTAAATTCAAAAGAATTAGAATTTTATCCTTCATGGAAAAAAGGTTGTGTTATATGGTGTGCATCACTTTTTTAAAATTTTGTCTTTTGAAAAAAATTAGTCTTTGTGGGAGATGGAAAAAGAAGTGCAATCTAATTCCAAAAATTTTGAAAAAAATATTTTTAGAATATACAGAAAAAATGTGATGAGACTCTATTTTGCATCATCTTCAAATTCCTCGCGATTTAGCCATTATATGTCCCCAAATGTGAAAATTTAATTAAAAATAATAATTTTAGTCTCTAGTTTGGCCAAAAATTGTAAACCACTATTGTGGGATCACCCTAGTGTAGAAGACTAGAGGAAAGGATGAAACCCATAGTGTATTGTGTAATGCATTGATATTCTTTCTATCCGGGATGCATTATGGACATGTTAGTCATCCATTGTGATGTGTTAGTTAGCCATTGTCGATGTGATGTATGTTGGAGCTAGTCACTATATGTTGGAGCTTGTTATTATGTAATTTTGATGTATGGTGGATTGATATTCATACTTGTGAGTATTTCTCATAGTTTTTTTCCCATCTTGGGGTTTTCCACATAAATCTAGTGTTATATGGTATATTGTGTTGTGATCTAATTACTAGCTTGTATGGTTAAATGCTCTTCATGTTGAAAATCTATATATTAGTTTAAAAGTTTCAAAAAAAATAAATTATCTAATGATTCACCCCCCCTCTTCGTAGATTGTATGCACTTCAAAATATTTATTTTACATAAAAAAATATTAAAATATAATTGGTTTTGTAGACATTCAAATTTGGACACTCACATTTGTTCAAATTTATCCCGCTTCATCTAAACATCCTCGTATTCACGTTAATTAGATAATATTGCTATTATCTAATTAATATCCTAAAATTCCCCTAAATCCCTAAGGTATTTAGTTGACAATTAAATACATTACCCTCTTTAATCCCCCTTTCATCAAATAAATTAAATAAATATGACATTTATTTAATTCCTCATATGTCACATCACTTTTCCTTAATCTTAACCAACCTTTTAATCTCATCATTGGGGATGTGCACATGCCTAATCCTTCATTAGGATGTGTCACATCCTCAAAATTTTGCAAGTTGGCTTATAATCCTCATTACCCTCTAATCATCTTCTAATTACTGATTAGTTAAGCCTAATCAACACCTTGGTCAACTCTCCCCATCCCCCAAGGAATTCTTAATTCATTTTTATTCATCCAACACTCCTCTCTTCCCCATGTGAATTTTTAATTCACATTTATCCTTTCAAGGCTTACCTTATCCCCATGCAACTTCTAGAACATTTGACTTGTCACATCACTCACATGTGAAAAATTTCCACATTTTTGGAAACCCTCTCTTATCCACTAGATTCTCCGAACCATCTGAATTTTTAATTCACATTTATTTCTCCAACTACTTTCTCATTTCCCATGAAGATTTTTGAGGAATTCTAAAATTCCTCAAATATCACTTTCACTCTCACTTGGGAAAAATTTCCTTTTTGAGGAAATCTTCTCATCCCCCAAGGTACTTGCAAGGCACTTGTCCTTCCTCCACATCACTTTTCTTTATTCCACCTCACTTACACATTATCACATCTTAGGCAACTTCACCTTCCACATGTCAAGATGTAAGGGCTTGTGAGTCCTCAACTCACCATAGCCCTTCATCTTGGCTTTGGTGGCTTAATTGCAACCATTTAATTCTCTAGAGAATTCAAATTATTCTATAAACACCCCCTCTTCTAATGCATTTAACAATTTTTTAACCATTTTCACCCTTATGCTACCAATTTGATTACTCGTTTTGCAAACATTATCTTAGCCATTTAGTCAAGCCACTTAATCATTAGCATTAGAATTTACCACATTTTTCATCTTTCATACACCATTTCCATAGCCATACAAGGAGCACACAAGCTTTCAAACATTGAGGGCCAACCAAGGGATTCAACAGCACAAAGGCATAATCATTTACAACCATTATTTTGCTATCTTTCTTTGTATTATCATTCCTCGGGCTAATCTTTGAGGTGTTCCTTGTGTTTTCTTTATATTTCATTTTAGTTATTTTGCACCTTCAGGATAGGATAAACACTAGGCTTCACATTTTTGGCACACTCATTGGGACCCACAAACGGGTTCCTTCATTTCATGATTTTTTGTTGTTTAGTTTTTTGTAGGTTCAGGGCGGACTTGCCTTGTAGAGGGGTGGACTTACCCTCTAGTTTACTGTAGAGGAGCGAACTTTCCCTCTAGTTTGTTGTAGTGGGGAAGACCTACCCTAGTTTTAACACTATTTTCTGATATTTATTGCAGTGGGGCAAACATTCCCTAGTTTTCATCTTGTTTTCTAAAATTTGACTGCAACAGGGCAGACTTGCCCTAGTTTCATTATGTTTTCTGACATTTGACTGCAGCAAGGCAGACTTGCCCTAGTTTTCATTTATTTTTCAGACATTTGACTACAGTGGGGTAGACTTTCCCTAATTTCATTCTATTTTCTGACATTTGACTATAGTGGGGCGGACTTGCCCTAGTTTCATTCTATTTTTTGACATTTAATTGCAACCGAGCAGACTTGCATTGTTTTTCATGTAATTTTCTAACATTTGGCTACAATGGGGTGGACTTGCCCTATTTTTCATGTTGTTTTCTGACATTTAACTACAGTTGGGGTGGATTTTCCCTATTTTTCATGCTATTTTCTAACATTTGGCTATGGTGGGGTGGACTTGCCCTGTTTTTCATGTTGTTTTCTGACATTTGACTGCAATGGAGCAGACTTGCCCTATTTTTCATGCTAATTTATGACATTTGACTGCAGTGAGGTGGAATTTCCCTATTTTTTATGTTATTTTCTGACATTTGACTGCAGTGGGGCATACTGGCCTAAATAGAACATTCTAGAAGGTAAAAATAGTCATTTTTAGCTTCATTTTGTCTCAATTTTTTGTTGTTTTCAGGTTCTAACCCCTTAAGCTTACTTGTTTGTGGGTGTATTTGGATTTCTTGCTAACATTTTGTAACATATTCTCATAATTGACGAAGAATGATGGTTAAAAAAGCTAACACTTACTTGTAGGGCCATCCATTTGTTCATATTTTAAAAGCTTTCCTTATTGTTTTCGTTAATCTAGGAACATAGTTAACTAGGGGGAAGAAAAATTCACTATTTTCTCTTTCTATAAATCTATTTTTTGTGTTACCCAAAGGGGGCATTAGTTTGTTTTCACTTTCCCCTTCCACTTCGTGTGAGCCTGGAGAGTAGCTGGAAATGATTAGTGCCTTCTTTTTAGAAGGACCTGCTTGGGGATTTCATCACCCCAAGGGACAATCCCAACCATGCATACCGGTGGGATATAGAAAGGCGAGAGAGAAAAAGTTGTACCCCAATCCAATCATGTCATGTTTGGCAGAGCGTCGAAGCTAGGGTGATACTTAGATAGATGTGAAGAGTTGGTATGAGCCTTTCAGTATCTCCTTGGGCTTCCTAACTCACGCTTGTGGTGGGCTAATGTTCACAGTTGTGCCTCACATACCGAGAGTATATCAAGGACTCCATAGAAGCCTTGTGCATCCTAGATGAAGACCTTTGTTGGCCATACCCTTAACACTAATCATAGTATTGTGTTTTTTTGAAGTGTCTTCTTGTGAGAAACTAGTAAACTTTTTAACAAATCAACCTTATCATTATCATTTTAAGTCCTTGCCATAGTTAATTCCATCTAAACCAAGTCCATGTTTACCACAGAGGGGCGAACCTGCCCTGATCTGCTCTATAGTGGGGCAGTTCTGACCTAACTTGCTCTACAGTGGGGTAGACCTACCCTGCAATTTACTGCAAAGGGGTGAACCTTCCCTGCAAAGGGGTGAACTTGCCCCCTTGAATAGTCAATTTCACTCTGTTTAACCATTCCAAGCCTTTGTTTGATCATTCCAAACCTCTGTTTATCCATTCCAAACCTTTGTTTAACATTTCCAAGTATCTATTCACCCATTCCGTTAATCCGTCCACCCATTTTGAATGTTCGTTCATCCCTTCCAAACTTTTGTTTCTAGTTTTGATTGCTTGTTTCACTATTTGAGGACCCCGTTTTATTACCTAGAGATCTCGTTTCACCATTCGAAAGACTTATTCCATCTTCTAGTGAACCTAATTTAAACAAAAACTAGTGGGGAACCTAAAACCTTATAATTTTTTGTGATCTAAACATTTTCATTCTCATTTAGTCATCATAATTCACCCTTTAGTCCATTTACACTTTTCGTCCAAGTCAAGTCTTAGTTTTCTATAGAAGGGCCAACCTATCCTCCAATTTCTCGTAAAGGGGTGGAACTGCCCTCTACTCTACCATAGAAGGGTGGACCTTCCCTCCAATTTTCTACATAAGGGTATACTTTCCCTCTAGTTTACTATAGAGGGTTGAACCTGCCTCTGCAAAGGGGTGAACCTGCCCTAAAAACAACCTTTTTCATTGTTTGTTCAATTATTTCAAGCACTTTTCTACTCATTTTCATGTTCTAAGTAATTTTCTCCCTATTTCAAACATCCTTTCATCATATTAAGTGATCTTCCCCTCAGTCAAAGCAATCACCCCCTTGTTTCAAGCACATGTTTACTTAATCCGAGCATCCATTTTTTATATCTTTTCCACCAAAAGGAAAACTTGACCTTATCCTTGGGTGGACCTACCCTTGAGGGGGGCATACTTTCCCTCTAAAGGGGTGGACCTTCCCTCCAAATAGCCTTTTTCATCATTCATTTCATCATTTTAGGCACTTGTTTTCCCATTTCAAGCAGTCGTTTACTCATTATGAGTAGTCTTTCATCCCTCTCGATCCTCTGATTACTCATTCCAAGTAATATTTCATCCATCCCAAGTATCCATCTCCTTTTTTTGAGATTTTTTCATCCATTTTGATCAATTTTTTACTCATTTCAAGCTTTCATATCCACGACCTAAGATTCGTTCACCCATTCCAAGTGATCGTTTACCAGTTCCAAGTGCTTGTTCATACACTCCTATAATTTTTTCCCCCAATCTGATCATCTATTTTCCCAATTCAATTATCTAACACCCCATTCCAATCACCCATCTCCCTGTTCTGATAGCTTGTTTACCTAATCAAAGAGTCTGAAAGAAAAAGGGTGAATATACCCTACAATGAGGCAGGTTCACCACTCTGTGAGGGTGGGTCCACCTCGAAAGGGTAAGTTCACCCCTCTATAGAAAAAATTTGGTCAACAGACAATAAATAGATCCAACTTCCAAATCCGACCGGTGGAACCAATCCCATCATATCCTTCAATCCAATCCTAACATGAGCTTTAATCTAATCCCAATCTGAGCTTAACCAAAATCATAATCTGATCTTTAATTTGTCTGAGATATCAAAACAAATCTTAAGATCTCTTCCTCCATCTTCTTCTGATTCATCCTATTTATCCTTTCATCGTTCATCCTTATCTTTCTAATCTGTATTGATCTAATCCAACATCATGAATCCTTACCCTTCATTACTTCTTCGAGAAATAATAGTCAAGGGAAACCCTAATCACATTGACAATGATAACAAGAATCTTGTTGATCAAGAAGTATACAATATAGATCCCCTTGATCCTATCATCACTAGTAAACTTTCTCCACCCACTTTCCACAATCCAATCACCCCTTCAAGCTATCCTATTATGTCTTCATCCATGCCTAATGACACTCATTATGCTACCTTTGACAAGGGTTATCCGGTACCTTCCTTGTCTGCATATTTGTCCCATCCTTCATCATCCTCTTATCTGACACCACATCCTCTTATCCTAATCGACCATCCCAATAATCCTATTACAATCCCCCATCCATGTCCCATTATCCTAATCCTCCATACCAATCAACCTATCCTAATCCTACATCCACACCCTTTTATCTTAATCCTACACCCCCATCAACTAACCCTAATCCAACATCTGCATCTTCCCATCCTAATCCAACATCCATATCTTCTTATCCTAATTTTTCATCCACGTCTCCCTATCTCAATCTGCCATCTCAATCTTCCCAACCTAATCCATCATCCCAATACCCTTACTACAATCCACTACCCACATCCTATTGTTCCAATATACCACCCACATCCTTTTGTCCTAATCCACCACCCATATCCTCTTGTCCTAATTCACCACTCCAATATCCCTACCTTAACCATCCATCCAATCATAACCCTCCATCCACTCCTAGTCCTATATCCAATCCTAACCTTCCATCTACTTCTAGTCATATATCCAATCACATTCCTCCATCTAATCCTAGTCCACCAATCCATAATCCTAGTCCTCCACCAATCCCTAAACCTTCATCTATGCCCATCACCCCAGCCAATCCTAGAGTATGTAATTTTCTCACCCCAGAAGTTCTCCAAGGACTTATGACAAGGAAGACATCCCCCACTCCACACATTGTAGTCATGGAACCATGCTATTCCAATCCATCATCTACGGTCCCTAATGATGAGACCCCTCTCCATCCCACACATATCATTGATGTTACCACTCCTAGTACCACTCAAACTAGTGAAACCATCACATCCACAATATCCATTGAACCCCCATCTCCTACTCTGAGAGCCCTTCAACCCATTGAAGACACCCACATCCAATCCACTTCTCCCACTCCTAGTATCATTGAAATCCATTCTCATGAACTTCATGAATCCTCCATCCTTTTGTCTCCCCCACTTGAGGAGTCCATCCAACATTAAATTATCATGCCACCCACACAAGAATATTCATGCCAAGAGCTTGATCCAAAGCATAACAACATACCCTCTTCTGTACATCAAGACCTAGTCGCCCCAGCTATTCCACCTCAAGATCATAATCCCTCATCCACTACAGTCCATAATCTTCTTGTCACTGAAGATTCCCCCACTCCATCTCATGAGCCCTTATCTCCATCTCCATCGCATGAACCCTTGTTACCCATTGTGCGTGTGTTGAATGTGTAGAGTGAGTTATTATAATGTCAACACAAACCTTAATGAGATGTTTTACATTCAAAGTTTGAAGCAAGTAAAACTAATCTATTCATAATACAATCAAATCTTTCAAATACATATCATTGTTCTCTATTTCTATGGATTTATTAAACCCCTCAGATTTCTATGGGCACAAAGGTTGTTAAAATGACTACCTAGAAAACAAGATTCGATGCTTAATATGCAAGCTAAGATGATTTATATGTGCAAATGTGTGGTGGAAGGATTAGTGGCATGCTCCTAAATGAAACAAAACGATGGAAAGGATAATGGATGCAATAATAAACGAAGGATGATGTTGATGATAAATGAACAAGTGGAGATGACTGAGATTATATGCAACTATAGTGAGCTATCCATGATTATGCATATGCTCAAATGCAACAAAAAAGAAAACTTACCTAAAATGTAACTATGATGCAATGGGGATGATAAAATGTAACTATAAAGCAATTAATTAATCTAAGATGAGAATGCAAAGTAACACATGATATGAAAGCTAAGTATAAGATTCCATGAAAGCTCCAAGCTCCTATGAAAAACCTGCATGGTAACAATACTCGAAGTGTGGATGGAAAATTGCATTATAATACTATTCCAATTTGTATTTCAAAATAGCATTATAACATTACTCAAAAGGTGGATGATAATGCAAAGGATAAGGGGTGTATTTATAAAGTTTCTCAAGCATTTTGTGAGGTGGCACCTATCAACGGTTTAGATTCAAAGGAGACAAGATAAATGGTGGAGATGAAAGGAATAAGGATGTTGTCTCCTTGACCAAGGACAACATGCCATGTGTGTGAAGAGAATCCCTTGACCAATTGGAAGCATGCCAAATGTATTAGATTCCAAGTGTGTGAAACAAAGACCCATGTGCTCCAAATTTGTTGGAAGTGTGGGGGAATAAATCCATGTGCTTTTTCTTATTGGTGGAAGTGTGTGAGGATAATTCTAATTAATAATTAAGCTTATTTATTTTCATGTGACCTTTATGAGGTGGCACATAAAAAAGTTGTAGAAATGTGCTCTAATTCTTAATCAGGATTAGTGAAGATTAATTAAATAAAAATGTTTAGGGTTTTTTGTTTATTTAATTTAGAAGAATGTGAATTAGGAGAATTAAAAGGAAAGTGAACAATATAAATAAAGGAAGACCATATTTATATGTAGTTGAAGTATTAATCAAATGGGTTGTATTTAATTAATTGAATGTGATGACTATTTTCAGGTGTATACATTTTTCCCCTCTTTGAAGTGATGTGTTTACAAGTTACTTCAAAGAAGATTTTGATGTTGATGCCCCAAATGATGTAGGATTTTGATGCCCTAGATGATGCAATATTTCAATTCCCCAGATGATGCAATATTTTGATTCCCTAGACTTTTGAATCTTAGGTATTGATGGATATATGCCCCCTCAAGAGATAAATCAATGAATGTAAGGATGTGAAAATGAAGTGTTGAATGATGGGATAAATGTTGTGATGATGCAATGATGATCCAATGTTGATTCTATGAAGGTTTGATGTTAGAGACAATTTATCTCTCGAAATTGAGTTGCAAGCTCCTTCTTTGAATAGTGTTGATTAATTACCCCTCCTTTTTGGTAAAAATGTGAAATAAATCCCACTCTAATTCCCTCCATTTTACCCTTAAAAGGTAAAAAGGGGTAAAATGGGATTCATTTGCAAATTTTGAGTTTGGAGAAGTTGAAGATTGGAGAGCTTAGAGAAAGATGGTGATCCCATACCACAAGCATCTTTGCCAACCTGATCAGCCTATTGCCTCTAGACCTATGGTACGCTTTATGAGAAACCTCTTTCTTAGTCATTTTCTTTCCTTTTAATGGTATTTTGAACATCGTAGATGGATGTTGTAGCTTATGAGATGTCATTTATCCACTTTCGGGTGATTTTTTTTTCGTTTTCAAGTGTTTTTGAGCATTTTTAAAAGTTTTGGTGCATTTACGGTCCCAAATGGCGCCTTTTGCAAGCTTGAAATTCAATTTTTCATGTGTTTTAAGAGTTTTGGCACCTTTGGGTTCCCAAATGGCACCTCTTGAAAGGTTGAAATTGATGTTTATGAGCCTTTTGATAGTTTTGGCACCTTTGGGGTCCCAAGTGGTGCCTCTTGCAAGGGTGAAAATGCATGTTTTTGAGCCTTTTAAGATTTTTGGTGTCTTTGGGGTCCCAAGTGGTACCTCTTGCAAGCTTGGAAAATATGTTTTGGCCCCCAACATTGTTTTGGTTCCTTTGGTATCCCAAGTGGCGCCTCTTGCAAGCTTGAAAATGGAGGTTTTTGAAGTTGAACTTTGTTTTGGTGCCTTTGGGGTCCCAAGTGGTGCCTCTTGCAAGCTTGGAAAACATGTTTTTGAGATGAAAACTCTATTTTGGTTCCTTTGGGGTCCCAAATGGCACCTCTTGTTTCCTTGGAAAGTTCTCATTCTTGTTGATTTGAGGTGGTTTAGCTTGTTGTTCTACCCGTTTTGCTGGGCGTGATTGTGGAAAGCCTTTGGGGTGATGTTCACAAGATTTCCTTGAAGTTTAGGAGTCGTCGGTTTGTCACATTTTGGATTGATTCTAGTCATATTGTGGTATGTGCGGTGTTCGATTGATGTTTTGCGTGATGATTTAATCTCATGATAGGCAAGAATCAAATGATAGATCCAGTGTTGTATCATCCTCATGATAGGCGAGGAACGTTAATAGGATAGATAGCATATCATCCTCATGATAGGTGAGGAATGATGGTAGGATTGATAGCAGATCGTCCTCATGATAGGTAAGGAACGATGCAAGGATTGATAATAGATCATCCTCATGATAGGCGAGGAACGATAGCTTGATAGATAGCAGATCATCCTCATGATAGGTGAGGAACAATAGGGTATGTGCAGGATCATCGTGCAAAAAACAGGCCCTTAAGTGGCAAAAAAATCAGAAAAATCAGTGTTAGGAAACTTGACGTAAATATTTGAATAAGTTATCTATATTATTTCAAAAATATGTAAGAATAGAATTTATATAAAATTGAATGTAGTTTCTAAAATACTAGGTTTATTTAAAAATAAATAAAATCTATTTGGTGAAAATTTGAAATTTCAATGCGTAGTACTTAAATTTTTCGAAAAAATAAGAATTAGGTGTCTACCACCTAACCATAATAAAATGATAATATTTTTGTAAGATTTTATATATAAGTAGAGGACTCATGTCGGATGTGATGCATATTTTTTGTAATTTTTTTCCAAGTAAATAATTAATTATGAATTTTTTATTACAACTTTTAGAAAATATAAAAACTTCGTCTATCGACCACCTTAACTTGGTCAAAACTTCATGAAATTTATTTTTCTTTATTTAATCCTATAGTATGTGAAGAATAGAATGTGACACATGTTTTGGATTCAATAAATATGATATCGTTTGAAAGTTATAGATGTTTTTCAATAGCCTATCGAAGGACTTTAGTCATAATTCTAATAGAAAATGAATAATAATTATTTATTAAATTCAAATTAAATCATAATTTATATTTTTGGAAAGCTGAGAATCTCCTCTAAAAACCCTTTTTGTTTCATTAATTTTGGGTGAAAAAAAAGTCGTCAACCACATACCCCCATAATATTGCCACTTTTTGGCGCACCATGATCCTGCACATACCCAATATCTTGATTGATAGTAGATCATCCTCATTATAGGAAAGGAATGATAACTTGATTGATAATAGATTGTCCTCATGATAAGTGAGGAACAATAGCTTGACTGATAATAGATCATCCTCATGATAGGTGAGGAATGATAGCTTGATTGATAACAAATCATCTTCATGATAGGCAAGGAATGATGGGTTGGTTGAATGAGATGTTGATTGTTTTGATTTGATTTGATTCAAATGACTACACATTAGCTTGATTGATTGATAATCTTGATTGAACATGACATTGATTGATTGATTTGTGTTCATGACTAGGGAGATGGAGATGTACTCCAGTCTCAGGAGTGTTTCCCGAAGACTTGGAACATGGTCCACCGGTAGTCATCAGCTGACTTAGAGATTATCTCCCATTGTGGGTTGACTTCCTTGTTAGACATTCCACAATATAGAATAAAAAAGGCTTATTGATAGCTTTTGCAGAGAGATGGCATAGTGATCATAATACATTTCATTTACCGACTAGAGAGATGACCGTGACTCCCAAGGATGTCTATTGTATTCTACAGATCCCAATGATGGGAGAGATAGTAGTGTATGATAAGATAGAGTTGGGTGGGAAAACTGCATTGTGGAGATTATGTCGAGATGATTATGCTATGGGTCGATGGATCCCTTGGACAGAGATGATAAGCAAATGTGATCCTTTTTTGTGTGTACTTTCCAGATTTATTGGTGGATTCCTTTGTCTTGATCATAGGTCAAAGGGATTTTAAGTAGGTGGGGGTTGTGTGCTATTGCGGATGACAGCTGATGGAATGAGGTATGCCTGGGGTTCATGTATGGTAGCCCAATTATATCGAGATTTGCATGATGTTGTTTATTATGAGGCAACAAGTTTATCATGCAAAATTACATTATTGTAGACCTAGGCATGGGAGTATATAGTCATCACTTGACCCATGGGAGAGAAACAGTGACCACCAGGGAGACCCTATGTCTTCAGTTATAGTGGTCCACATGTCCAACATAAATTTGGCAAGGTTTCTTATTGGAGGTTGGTTATGGATGACTTGGAAACTGTCACATGGTAGTCGTACTTGGATTGTGAGTAGTGGCCAGAGGATTAGCTGGAGATGCCATATATGTTATTATCCCACTATCTGATTGGGAAAACACATGTTGTGCTTGAGCGCTACTTGTATCTACAAGTATGTTGATAGTTTGGACGTGTTTATGGGATGCCCCTAGGAGTTTCCCATTATGCACAGCTATAGCAAGATGTTTTAGAGTGGGGCCAATGTGTATCATATGAGATAGCATGTATAGAGTATTATACCTTGACCCTTGGTTTACGGGATTATGTTCCATATATTACAGACACTGGGATGACTGGGGATTATTTAGAGTTCTTCCACATGCATCCATTTCCTAGATTTACTCATCCAAAGGAGCCAATACGACCAGTTTATGGAGAGGGAGGAGATGACGAGGGTGGTGATGATGGTGGACAGGGGGCTTGCAAAGGTGATGATGGTGGTGCAAAGGGTGGTGATGGTGGGGAGAGTGATGGTGGTGCAGTGGGTGATGATGGTTGGGAGAGTGATGGTGGAGCAATGGGTGATGATGATGGGGAAGATGACAGTCATCCATTAGATTTTGTAGTTCTGAGGTGCAAGAGGAGCATCACCATAGCTCAGGCGATGCTTCCCATAATTCAGATTGGGATACCCTCACAGTAGTAGTCAACACAGATAGCATCTTTGTAGGAAAAGATTCAGTCATTTCAAAGCGAGATAGCATAGGCTCAAGCACAAATTGTGTCCCTTCAGGATGAGTTAGGGCAATGTCAGGCACAAATTGATATTTTGAGGACTGATAGAGGGACAGATAGATAGCAGATATAGCAGTTGCAAGCATAGATGATCATACTTCCTTTAGAGAGGGATGCCTTCAAACACCATACAGAGCAATTTGAGGCCATTTTTTAGAGGATATAGTAGATGGCACCATCTGTAGGTACAATGGATTTCTTCTGAGACATCAGACACATTTCTCAAGAGTTACAATTTTACAAAGGTAAATATCATGAGTTGGTTTCTCCTGAGCGACGAGAGAGTTTTGTACAGTCTCATTCTAGAAAATCTCATTCTCGAACTACTAGCATGGGTGTCATGTAGCCATTTCCTAGAGATAGGAGATATCCAGATGCAAGTTCGTCGGGTAAAGGGGGTACCAGTTCCATGAGAGTAGCAGCATCTGGTGGGAGCTCGACATAGCATTTTGTGATGTTCCTTGGACATTGTGTATACACCTTTTGTGATATTGAGGATGTGTTTCCTATGATACATTCCCCTTTTGGATTTTGATGTATCTCATCCTCTCTTTTTTGGATATCCCTGTACATGTGGAAATTATGACATTTTGGTGATATATGATATGTAGCGGCAATTATGATGCATTTGATTTCCCTATTATGATATGCAATGTTGTGACTTGATTTAATTTCTATGTGATGATAATGATTAGGAAATGGATGCATTTGTGTTTATTATTATGCAATGTGATGAGATGATTATGATGTGTAATACAACATGATTTTATTTATTATGATTATGCAATGTGATGAGATGATTATGATGTGTAATGCAAATGATGTGATTTATTATGATTAAAGGATGCATTTTATTTCCATGGTATGATGATGATTTTGATGTTATGATATGCTATGGATGTAGTGATGATTTTTTGTAATGATGAATGATGTAATGCAAATGATTATGTAGATGTACGACTTAAAATGTTCAGGGCCTTAAGCTTAAATAAGTGAGTCTGTCCAACTTCCAAAAGTTGTGGGAAGACTATAGTAGATTGTTCTTTTAAGCTTTATAACTCTGACATATTTCCCCACTTTCTTGGAAATCTGAAGAGACTCACTTATTTAGGCTTAATCAATGACATGATTGTGATGTTGGAAATGATATGCAATGTATGTCCTTTATTATTTTCTTTTATAGTTTTTGATGCAAATATCATGATGGAATGTATGGATGTAAATGAAATCAGAATGTTTTCTAATATATGCAATTGATGATGCAAATGATGTGCAACTAAATGAGAATGATGTGTTTGTTTTATGGTTAATGTCCATTGTACTCCATCCATTAATAATAGAGATGACACCATTGTGAAATTTTTTTAGCAGTGGAAAACCCCATAAATACAAATGCAATGCTAATAGGAATGCAATCTAACTTAACTATGCAAATATCATTTTCAAAAGTTGTCATTTATATTAACCAATTTGTCGTTCTTTTTATCATCATTGGGCCTTTAAAATGTTTTAAATGAGTACAAGCATCAATGGAATATTTTAGACCAAGATGACTTGAGTACTACTTCCATGAGGTTTTAAAATTGCAAGTTAACACAAGCATCTAAGTATAATTAAACCAAGATGAACTAAGCATCACTTGCATAAACAGACAAGATTTAATATTTTTTCCTATACAAATTTGGAATGTCATTAGTGATACCTTGTAACGCACATCTCATGACAACTTGCATAGTAATAATGATAAGCTCACAGACAATAGGTAGAAAAATCATACTCCTTCCTTGCTCCTCTAGTTCAATACATCATCGAGGACTCGAGAGATATGATATCCAAAATCAAATTAGAACAAGTTGAACTTTTGTGTTTAATGTGATAAACCCTTGATTCAGAAATATCATCATCCATTTGAAGTTTGTGTTTGTAACTTTGGTCTGACAACTGTTTTCTTGTTGGTTCAAGCTCAAAGTTTATTTTCCCCTAGTGAGTGCAGGATTTTTCCCCAATGCAGGGCGTGACATGACCATGACGACCAAAACCTATCCTAGGGGCCTCAAGGGTTGATCAATAGATTAGCCTTGCCTACGTTATACACACAGAGACCACGTAGTTCAATTGACAACACGACCAAGATTTAAAAGACAAAAATATGAACATAGCGAACACCTAGAAGACTAACCTAAAATTTCTTGAGAGATAATTAAAGATCACCCTTTCCTATGTTTAAAGCTTAGAGATGACGTAGTTCAAATGAAGACTATGTTTTTGATTTGTTTGACTTTTTTGACCTATTTTTGAATTTTGACATGTTTTGAATGTTTTTGGGATTTTCGATATGTTTTGAATGTTTTTGGGATTTTCAATTTTTTGACCTTGAGAATGTACAAGAATTTGATCCAATGCAAAACATGCCCCCACTGTGATATGATAAGACAAACTTATTTTTAGAATGGGTCGAGTAATGCCAGGGGATACCATGATACAAACACTGGATCAAGCTATGATGCAATCATGGAAGAATGACAGACATAGATATGGAAGCATGATGGATGATATTATATGATATGACCGATTGAAGGAGCAAGATGCCCCACAAAAGAGGTAATGCAGCCATGGATAAATGATAGATCAGACTAAAAGATTCACTACAAAATATGTCACACAAGCAACATATCTTTTTTCAAAAGATGATAATGGTCAATTGATTAAGATGCCTAGAATGATTGATTCCATAAGGCATAGTGATGATAAGTACTTAGGATCACTAATTTCCTCTAAGTATGATAAGATTGATGATTGTTGATAATTGATTGACAAAAGATATGAGGATTGGATAATGTTTTATAGCTAGGCTCAAATATGATTTGCATGATAAGATTCAAGGTTGCAAAGGGATATGATGACATTGGTTTTGATAAGCTAGGAGATATGGAATGGAAGAAAGCAAGGATAATGATAATGAATGGGATGATCAAGATCAACTAGATAAGATATAGACACAAGGACCAAGTACTTTTCCCCTATTCCTCATCAAGACCAAGGAAAGGAAGAAAGGATGTATTTAGAAAGAATGATGGGATATGGATAAGGTGAAGGATATGGTATGAAAGATATGGATAATGTGTATAGGATAAGATACATGATGTTTAAGAAGATCCTTAACTTTGTCAAGATCAAAGGTGGAAAAGTAAGGAATGAGCATAAAAGGGATAATGACCATGAATGGTAAGATGGATGAAACTTCTTCCTAAGTGTAGAGTGCAAGAGGAATATGGAAGATAGGATATGGATGATATGGAGATGGAAGGACTTAAGCATCAAGTTTCACAACCAAATGTCCCTTTAATAAACAATGGCAATGGGGATTAGACTCAAAAACGTTGGCCAATTAATGATATGATGGAAGAAGCTAAGGACTTATCCAAAGGTTTGGATTAAAGGAGAATGATGGGGGATGAATGTTGGCTAATGGATAGAAGGTTGGAAGAATTTTTGATGGAGAGATGGAAAGGATTGTAAGGTCAACATTGGCACACACCTTGAAGGGTGGTGGAGGGATGGATGAAAAATGAATGTGGAAGGTGATAGGCTATTAGATGAAAGATTGGAGGAAGTTTTTGGATTAGCAAATTTGGATGCCAATTTAGATTTGATTGCTCCTATGATACATTTTGGAATCCACATGATTTTTGACATTGATATTTGCTTTGTGGGCCTTTGTGTCCTTTGATATTGTTTCTTTATGGACCTTTGTGGTCTTAGGAATTTTTCATTTTTCTTTGATAGGCCTTTGTGGCCTTTTGAAATTTCCTTTTGATTTATGGACCTTTGTGGTCTTGGAAATTTTTCTTTTATTTTTGCATGCCTCTTCGAGGAGACATGTTGATCCTTTGATACATGTGGATTTTGATATGGAATATTTTGACATTTGGCACCCAAATTGCTTCCAAGAGCAATAGGAGAGATGGATGGAGATGAATGGTATGGAGGTATTATGGATGAGTGAGTGTAGGTAGAATTTTTAAAGGGCATCAAGGATGTGTGCCTTTGTTGTTCTTGAGGAATAAGATATGGACCTAGGATAGATGGAAGGTTTGATGAACTAGGATGAGGACCTAGGATAGATGGAAGGTTTGGTGGATTAGGATGAGGAACTAAGATAGATGGTAGATTTGATGGACTAGGAAACCTAGGTGTATAACCAAGGCCATGGTAATATGGGTTTTCTTGAGAAAAAATGGGATCTAGGATACCTTTTTCATGAAGGCCTAATCCATTTCCTTTTTAGTTCATACTTTGACACATTCCTTTACCAATGGGATATGTGTTGTTTGTGAAACAAGATGCAAGTCCATTTTGGGGAGGATATGATATGGATGAAAGGATAGGTGTTGGAAGTAAAATGGAGTGGATGAAGGTGAAGGATCCCAATTTTTAGGTGTGGGGCTCATGGATAGCTTGCATAGGTGTGATAGGATCTTGGCATGGGGATGATGGGGTACTTTGATCTTGACTTGGAAGAGGATCATGAGGTGTAGAAGATGAAGTAGCTTGATCTTTATTAGGTGTGGAATCATCATATGGTGGTATGGAAGGCATATCTTGATCTTGAGAAGGATTAACATCCTCATGGAATGAAGGGATATCCTCAGATGGAAGCATATCTTGATCTTGATGAGAAAGAATATCTTGATCATCGGGTGATAGGACATCATTAGATAGGATGGAAGAATTTCCATGCTCCTGGGATGCAATGGAATTATGAAATGGTATGGATTCATTAGATGGGGTGGAAGAAGGACTTGGAAATATACTTTTCTCTTGGGATGGAAGGGAGTCATCATGGATGAAAAGTGAGAGGAGGGGATCATCATAAAATTCTTGAGAGATTCGGTCTTGGTCAAAGATTGGAAGAACTTCTAGAATTTTGATATCATTGGATGAATTGGAAAGAATGCTTTCATCTTGAGGTGTAGAGGGGTCTATGATAGCATGGTTTAGACTGAGAGATTGACATGAATCATCATATGTAGAAGGTATGATAGAATAAGGTGGTTGTATGGAATTGTTGACTTGGGTGAAAGAATCCTGAGATTTATTTTGACTCATGGGAGATGAAGATAGTTGCATGACATGGTAGGATTTTTCAATATCATTCATGTTTGAGGACTTTGGTTTGGGCTTATCATTTAACTTTTTCAAAAATTCAAAGAAATTGAACTTGGATGATGTAGTTGTTGGTGGAGAAGGTGTCATGTCCATATTTCTATCAAATGAATAAGAATAGATGTGTGGTAGTAAATAGCCTTTTGTGGTTGTTTCCCCTTGCATATCCCAGATTTGTTGTTGAATATTTTTCATTTGATGAGCTAAAGCATTCAATTTATCCTCATCTATTTCAGCTATGATGGTTTGGATTTCACTGCTTTGAGTTTCAATGTTGGGAGTTTTGATATCAAAAGCTTCGCTACTTGGACTTCCTATGTTTTCCGTTTCAAAGTTAGGTGTTCCAATTTCCTTGTCCTTAATTCTCCTCTTTTTTTATATTGTTTGGATGGGCATACAAGTGTTAGGCTTTAAACTAAGGTTTGATCTAAGTTTGAAATAGTGCCAAGGATTACAACTAAGTTAAATAGAATGAAATATTCTATTGATTAGACCAAGTTTTATTTGATGGCATTACATAGTTTCATGGTTAAAGGATGACAAATCCTAAAGATGAAACTAGGTTTTGCATTCAAAGATGTGATAGATAGTGATGATTTAGGCACCTTGAAATTTTTAGATCTAGGCTTAATTTGAAAAGTTCCACATGTATAGGTCTACTTCAACATGTTTATAATTCTAAGGA
This sequence comes from Sequoia sempervirens, assembly GCA_007258455.2. NCBI lineage: Eukaryota > Viridiplantae > Streptophyta > Pinopsida > Cupressales > Cupressaceae > Sequoia > Sequoia sempervirens. The sequence goes on along the minus strand of VDFB02273615.1, from coordinate 282,076 downwards.
AACTAAGGAACGATCTTGTATTTGGATTTTTGATTCAAGATGTGTAATTAAGGTACTCAAAACATTGGAAAAGTCCTTGATTTTGACAATAGTAGATCATGTATAACTCTAGATTTTCGTTGCATGCTCTCTTGTAAACATTAAAGGTTAACCTTTCTCTAAAGTCGGAAAGCATACACAAGTGTTTTTTATGTTGTTTTGGACTAAGAGGTTTGATCTTTGGTTTTCTAATCTTGACCTTTCATGAAATCATCATGTAAACCACATATTTTAATTCTATTTTTCCTAAGGAAAGACGGAACACTACTAGAAGGATTGATTTTCCAAAGATGAATGGACCTAAGTTACAAAATTTTCTACCTCAATGGATGTAGTTCTGAATCAAGGTTTTCACTTTCAAAATGTAACATTTTTTATGGTTTTTTTTTTTAGTTTCATTTTGAAGATGTATCAAGTAGAATATACACTCTTAAGCTTGTGTAAGACTTTATTCTTTTAGATTGCATGCGGGTTTTACCCCAACTGCACTATCTTGAGTGGATGAATTCAAAAGCTTGGCTACATGGGCTCCCCCTTATAGTGCACTCTCTTCTTAGGCCAACCAAGCTTCCATTCCCCATGAAACTCCCATGGTGAATTGATCACCTCTACTAAAAACTACGAGAATATAGATGCCTTGGCAATGATCATTGCTGCACCAAATAATAGATAAAGGATTTTGGAAAATCTACAACAAGGGTTTTATTGTAGGCATTCCATTCGTGGGGGATAATCCATACGGTGAGAGTCCCTTTTGATCCATATCATCAGAATTATCCTTGTGATACTTGAACTTTCCTCAAGTATCCACATTTCTATCCTGGTTGGAAGTCGCTTGGCTTTAGCATGTTACCAATTGGGTCATTCCCTTGGGTGATTACTTTTTCCCACAAGGAAGGCCCTCTAGGATAAACAAAAGCAATCAAGTATACCCATATTTTGATCGATCTTTATTTTGCATGAATAAGGAGAGAGCTCATGCCATATATTCCACTTACACTCGCACATAAACAAGAATGGGTCTAGCTTTTTGGATCACCCAGTTAAGGGGAGAGCACATGCCTACCATTCATCACATACAAAAGACATGGTGCTCATTTTCCTTTAATTAAGCTATGTTCCTAACTTAACCAAAAGGAAACATGATGTTCATTATCCCTTTACTTAAGCTACATTCCTATCTTAACCAAAGGAAACAAGTAAATAACATCCAACCCCTACAATATGTTAGTAGTTTATGTTTTGAATATTTGACAGTGAAACTAGGAAAACCTGCAAATGCACAACACAGAATGTGAGTTTTTTATTTTGGTGAAAAACTACAAGAGGTGCCAAAACATAGACAAGAGGCACCAAAACTCTAAAAACAGTGCAAAATGCTCTCAAAACAGGTGAAAAGGGTCTTGGAACAAAATGCAAGAGGTGCCAAAACTCTGACAAGAGGTACCAAAACTCTAAAAGTATCCCAGAATGGTCTTTGAATAGGTGAAAATGATCCCAGAACAATTTGCAACTGGCAACAAAACTCTGACAAGAGGCACAAAAACTCTAAAAGTGACATAGAATGGTCACGAAACAAGTGAAAACAGTCTTGGGACAACTTGCAAGAGGTGCCAAAATAGGTACAAGAGGCGAGAAAACTCTCATAACAGGCCAGAATGGTCTCAAAAAAATTGAAAATGGTTTATACATTGCTTGCAAGAGGTGCCAAAACATAGGCAAGAGGTGCCAAAACTCTAAAAATAGCATAGCTGAAAATGGTCTCTGCATTGCTTACAAGAGGTGCCAAAACAGAGGCAAGAGGCGCCAAAACTTTAAAAACAGCCTAGAAATTCCTTGAAACAACTCAAAATTGCCTCCAAACCAGTGTAAAATGTTCCCAAGTCATAAACCTTGAACTTACAATCATGAAATCATCAAAAAGTTAGTAATAAGTGAGGCAAAGGGGGCATCATTTTGTGCATGTGCAAATGTGTAGATTGAGTTATTCTAATGTCAACACAAACCTTAATGAGATGGTTTACATTCAAATTTTGAAGCAAGTAAAACTAATCTATTCATAATACAATCAAATATTTCAAATATGTATCATTGTTCTCTATTTATAGGGATTTATTAAACCATTTGGTCCTCAAATTTCTATGGGCACAAAGGTTGTTAAAATGACTACCTAGAAAACAATATTTGATGCTTAATATGCAAGCTAAGATTATTTCTATGTGAAAATGTGTGGTGGAAGGATTAGTGGTATGCACCTAAATGAAATGAAACAATGGAAAGGATAATGGATGCAACAATAAATGAACGATGATGTTGATGATAGATGAACAAGTGGAGATGAGTGAGATTATATGCAACTATAGTGAGCTATCCATGATTATGCATATGCTCAAATGCAACAAAAAAGAAAACTAACCTAAAATGTAACTATGATGCAATTGGGATGATAAAATGTAACTATAAAGCAATTAATTAATCTAAGATGAGAATGCAAAGTAACACATGATATGAAAGCTAAGTATAAGATTCCACGAAAGCTCCAAGATCCTACGAAAAACCTGCATGGTAACAATACTCGAAGTGTGGATGGAAAATTGCATTATAATAATATTCCAATTTGTATTTCAAAATAGCATTATAACATTACTCAAAAGGTGGATGATAATGCAAAGGATGATGGGTGTATTTATAAAGTTTCTCAAGCATTTTGTGAGGTGGCACCTATCAACAGTTCAGATTCAAAGGAGACAAGATAAATGGTGGAGATGAAAGGAATAAAGATGTTATCTCCTTGACCAAGGACAACATGCCATGTGTGTGAAGAGAATCCCTTGACCAATTGGAAGCATGCCAAATGTATGAGATTCCAAGTGTGTGAACAAAAACCCATGTGCTTCAAATTTGTTGGAAGTGTGGGGGAATAAATCCATGTGTTTTTTCATATTGGTGGAAGTGTGTGAGGATAATTCTAATTAATAATTAAGCTTATTTATTTTCATGTGACCTTTATGAGGCGACACATAAAAAAGTTGTAGAAATGTGATATGATTCTTAATCAGGATTAGGGAAGATTAATTAAATAAACATATTTAGTGTTTTTTGTTTATTTAATTTAGAAGAATGTGAATTAGGAGAATTAAAAGGAAAGTGGACAATATAAATAAAGTAATACCTTATTTATATTTAGTTGAAGTATTAATCAAATGAGTTGTATTTAATTAATTGAATGCAATGACCGTTTTTAGGTGTATACACCTACTACCACAAATCTAGATCCTATCATGTCACCTAATCCCTCTCTTGATCCCTCACCAATTCCCTGTCCCAATCAAGAAGATGCTACCCACTCATCTCAATTTTATGATTCTCCACCATCGCCTAACCATACTATTCATGTGTCACTTTTATATCCCCTTGGTACTCTCACATTCTTCCATGGTGGTCTCATTGCAGAAGAAGAACAAAACATATACACCACCCATCCTCCTCTACCTAATAAAGGACTCGCATCATTCTTCCTGAATAACAAAAATCTTGTCATGGATCAAATGCCTAGGAACATGAATTACCAAGGAAAAGTTTTAGGCCTTCATGAGCAAGGTATTCTAGAGCCCATCCAAGTCAAAGAGCATGATTACACATGTGGTCTGGGTTATATTTCTCAAGATTCACAATCCAAAAATGTTGGTACAACCTCTATATGTCCTCAATGAGCCTCTTCCAAAAGAAATATAGGCTCTTCCCATCTCTCCACCAAATCATTCACTGCCATCCCCCCTCCATCATATCACCCAAAAACAACTATCCATATTCCTCCTTCATCTGCTCCATCCATTTTGGGTCCTTAGACCCCTCCATCGACCATTTTTCATCTTCCATCTACTATGTCCATGTCTCCCCCAGGTCCTACGTCTATTTTTGGCCCCTATATCCTAAAATCACTTCCTCCATCTCATCCAATTCATCCTCTCATCCATCCATCACCCATCCATTTCATCCATCATAAACATCCCACTCTTATGTCCCCTAATCAAGATCAACAAAGGAACATATCTACACATCCTCCATCTACACACAATCCACATAATCCTACCTCTATTGCTCCATATCGTCCATCTCCTTGCACACATCCCATTGCAACTAAAATCACTTTGGATGCTAAATAATAAATGCATCCACATAAATAAAATCCTCCTCAAGTCCCCTCTAAAATACATGTTGACAAAAATAAAAGTCAAATCCAATCCAAAAGAAAATTGATATCCATCGGCCACAAAGGCCCACCAAAGAAAAGATCAAAACCATGTGGATCCCAAAGAAAAAAGATGCAATTCCTTCAAATGAAACATCTATAAAAACATCCAAATTTGCTAGTTCAAAAGCTAATCATACACCCTCTTCACCTCCTATTTTTTTTTTGAGTGCTTATGTCCCAAAACTCACTATCCCATCTCCTCCATTATCCCCACATTCTCCATCCATTAATCCTCCTCTCTTTCCACATCCACCACCACATGTGCCAATGTTGGTCCTGAACACATCTCCCCATCACACATCCACCCCATCATTCCATCCATACACTTTCCAAAATCCTATCCATTATCCCCCATACCTCGCCCATCCAATCCCTTTAATTCATCCTCTTGCATTATCCATTTATCCTAATAAGGTTATACCAACATTCAACAATCGCTTCACACGTGGGCTCTTAATACCTCATATGAAACTTGATGCTTGAGTCCTTGATCCATATCCTTATCGTGTATCTTCTAAATCCCCTCATCCACATCCCTATCCTTATCCATCTTCATCTACATGCTATCCAAAAAAAACAAAAAATTCAAAAAAAAAACAAAAAATCCATAAAATTTTAAAAAAAAATCCAAAAATCCAAAAAAAAGAAGCAAAAGTAAAGAGAAATAATCATTCCAACAGTAAAAACTTGGAAAACAAGCACCTTGGATAAGTACCATGATGAAAACCTAGTAAACAGGTGTCATGTGTAGATCCCCATCCGTCCTTTTCGACACTTGGAGGCAAGTTCCTAATATGCATCCCCTCCATCTACTATGCTTACTGCTATGCGTCCTGCTACACACATCTTCCTATTATACATCCCCTTCATCCTTTTCCTCCATCCCACCTATCTTCCACATCCTATCATCATATCCCATTTATCTCCCATCCCTCCATCCTTCTTGTGATCTTGATCAAAATAGGGGCACCTATCTATTCATGCTTTGGACACCTCTTGGAATAAATTCCCTTCATCCATGCTCTATTGTATTCCTTAGTCACCTATCCTATCCTCCTCTAGTTATCTCCTTTATCTTCTCATCCACTCATCTTGTGTCCATCCTGCCTCATGACACATGACATATTTAGAGTGGGGGCACTTATCTCCCTTTGTGGAATAGTCCTTGGAGACATCATCCATCATAACAATCTCTTCCATCTACCCACCATTATCTTCCTATCCACTCAAACAATCCCTTCCATCTCTCAATCCTTATCTTCCTATTTGTCTATCATGAGATCCCTGTCATCCCTCCATCCTTATCATCCTACCCATCATAGCAATTCTTTCCATCTCCTCATCCTTATCCCTTTATTCATCAATTCTAGCATCCCTTTCATCTCCCCATCCTACTCTTCCTATCCACCCATCTTTCTCTTCTTATCCTTTCATCCCTATCCTCATCCCATATTGTAATCCCTTGTCATTGGTATCTAGCTATAGGCCACTCCCCATGCAATCCAATGTCATTTATCTCATTCTCATCAAACATGCTTCCTTTGCACATCTTTCCAATCTCTTATCTCTTCTCATCATTCATCTCTCCACTGTATCATTCTCCTAATTCATATTTTGATGATTTGGATAACTATCCCATCCCAGAGCTTCATTTGATCACCATCATCCTATCCAATCCAACAGGTCTACCCGAACTCATCGTTTCAGTTCCATCATTTTATCCCCTTATCAGGGTTATCTCATCATCCCTTATCCATCGTTTGTCTTTGGTCTTTTGTCGAACTGTGTTACCCCTGCGCTTTCACATAGGCAAAGCTGATCATTTGATCCACCCCTGGGGATCCTTTTGTTTATCCTATCTTGGTCATCCATTGAGGTCTCCATCATCCTCTTTCCAATTTTATCCATGATCCATCATCATCCTTTTATCGAACTACCAAGGCTTTGCACTTTCACATAGGCAAGGCTAATCTTTGATCAGCCCCTGAGCCCCTAGGTCGCTAGGATGTGTAAGTCTTTTATCTCATGTCTTGTCTCCCTTATGTCATGTCATCAAGCTATGCCCTTATCTAGCTAGTTCTTAACAATCAAGATACAATTGTATCATTAGATCCAATCGGTTTTGAATATCCTGCGTCATATCAATCTTTTAGTTTAGTATCCATCATTGGTCTCAACAGGATGCATCCTTCCTAACATACCTCATCAATCCCATCCATCCTCTTGATCCTATGGCAAAGGACATTTTGAATTGGTTGTAATCTTTTGATGCTTTTGGTATTTGTTTATCAATTGAGCTCCCTATCATCACTTGCCAAGGCCACCATGATCCATCATATTATCGTGCATTTTTAATGGTCAACGTAGGGGCCTATCTTGATCTTTTTTCTTCATTTTTTTTGTTTTCTTCTTGGTTGTTCCATGTAGTACCCACCAAGATCCTTGAGGTCTTGTGTTATGCTAGGGAATCCTTTTGTGCTTGTGGTTATCCCAATTCTTGGCCCAACTAAAGTCTTCATGACTTTGGGGTGTTGGGATAGCCTTCTTGTTTATTATGTTTGTTTTATGCATTAGACACGAATCAGCCTTGGTTCTCCATATACTAGCATCTTGTGTCTTATGCTATAGAAAAAATTAGTGCTCCAAAGATGGAAAATTGCATTAGCATTGCATTTCATTTTCCATTCCATCATCTTGCATGTCTCTCCCATCCTCTCATCTATCAAAATCCCCCCATCCACTCATCCTTCATCACTCTCCCTCCCCTATCCATCCAATCTCTTATCATCTCTTCAAGCTTCTTCGAATAATATCAATTGGTTATTCTAAGAATCTTGTCCCCCATCATCTTTATTCCTTTCCTCCATCTCCCATCTCAATCCAATCCTAATCATTTCAATATAGCACAAATCATCTAATCGCATCCTCAGTCTTTTCCCCAACCTTGTTACAAGCCTCGATCCAATCATCCTCATCCTTTCCTCATCCTTGGGATGTATCCTTCCCTATCCTTTGGTTTTTTCAGGATGTATCCTTCCCTCATCAACAACCCTTTCGTCGGGATGTATCCTTCCCTATCCTCATGTTGTTTTGGGATGTATCCTTCCCTCATCAACAACACTTTCATCATCATCATCATCATCATCAGGATGTATCTTTCCCTATCCTCATTTTTTTTGGGATATATATTTCCCTCATTGACAACACTCCATCCATCATCAACCCATTGTGGCTTGTAGCTTGATTGGGGTAACATCATATTTTTCCTAACATCCATTGTGCTTAATCCATCTCATATCGCTTATCATCCTCTCTCATCCATCCCTTTGCATCATCTTCCTCATCTCTTCTCACATCACATCATCCATTTCAAGAGCACATTTATTTTCTCTTGAACCTGCATGTCCTCTTGAGGGGGCATCCTTCATCCCTAACCTTCATCATCACTCCCATCATCTTTCTTCCTAGTCACTCCTTTGAATGACTAAGGCATCTTTCCAATCTAGCCATCTTCTTCTAGGTTCTATGTTTTAATATTCTTTGAAATGATGCTACTTCATAACATCATCTCAAAGAGAGTCAAAATGTAGACATCCAAATTTGGACACTCACATTTGTTCAAATTTATCCCTCTTCATCTAAACATCCTCTTATTTGAATTAATTAGATAATATTGCTATTATCTAATTAATATCCTTAAATTCCTCTAAATCCCTAAGGTATTTAGTTGACAATTAAATACCTTACCCTCTTTAATTCCCCTTTCATCAAATGAATTAAATAAATATGAAATTTATTTAATTCCGCACACGTCACATCACTTTTCATTAATCTTAATCAACATTTTATTCTCATCATTAGGGATGTGCACATGCCTAATCATTCATTAGGATGTGTCACATCCTCCAAATTTTGTAAGTTGGCTTCTAATCCTCATTACCCTCTAATCATCTTCTAATTACTAATTAGTTAAGCCTAATCAACACCTTGGTCAACTCTCCCCATCCCCCAAGGGATTTTTAATTCCTTTTTATTCATCCAAGACTCCTCTCTTCCCCATGTGAATTTTTAATTCACATTTATCCTTCCAAGGCTTACCTTATCTCCATGAAACTTCTAGAACATTTGACTTGTCACATCACTCACATGTGGAAAATTTCCACCTTTTTGGAAACCCTCTCTTATCCACTAGATTCTCCCAACCATGTGAATTTTTAATTCACATTTATTTCTCCAACTATTTTCTCATTTCCTCTGGAGATTTTTGAGGAATTCTAAAATTCCTCAAATATCACTTTCACTCTCATTTGGGGACAAGAAGTTCCTTTTTGAGGAAATCTTCTCATCCCCCAAGGTACTTGTAAGGTACTTGTCCTTATTCCACCTCACTTACACATCATCACATCTTAGGCCACTTCACCTTCCACATGTTAAGATGTGAGGGCTTGTGAGTCCTCAACTCACCATAGCCCTTCATCTTGGCCTTGGTGGCTTAATCACAACCATTGAATTCTCTAGAGAATTCAAATTCTTTTATAAATACCCCCTCTTCTAATGCATTTAACAATTTTTTAACCATATGCACCCTTATGCTACCAATTTGATTACCCATTTTGCAAGCATTATCTTAGCCATTTAGTCAAGCCACAAATTCATTAGCATTAGCATTTACCACATTTTTCATCTTGCATACACCATTTCCATAGCCATCCAAGGAGCACACAAGCTTTCAAACATCAAGGGCCAACCAAGGGATTCAACATCACAAAGGATATAATCATTTACAACCATTATTTTGCTATCTTTCTTTGTGTTATCATTCCTTAGGCTAATATTTGAGGTGTTTCTTTTGTTTTCTTTATATTTCATTTTAGTTATTTTTTACCTTTAGGATAGGATAATCACTAAGCTTCACGGGTTTAGAGGTATAATTGGGAATAGTTAAACAAAATTGATTAGAATAGTATACTTACGAAAAGAAAGTACTAATAAATTATAGTCATTAAAATGAAACAAGAACATAATTAGGAAAAAATTATAATTAAATAAACTCTAATCAATTGGATGCATATATAGTCAAAATTTAATTTAGATTAATCAATGATGGTTTACACCCGCCCACGATGTTATTTATGATTTCTTTTGCAAGGGCTATGACATCATCCTCTACGGAAACCACTAGAATATTAAGTTAACATATGTTAAATTAAATTTTGATTTATTAAGAGTAAATATAATAGATAAGATAATATAATTTTATAATTAAACAATACATTATTTTCTTGATGTATAAGTCATTGTTATTCTTATTAACTAAAAAGATAAAAATATTATTTGCATAAGTCATTGTTATTCTTATGATCAATGATGGATAGTCGAGGTTTTACCTTTCACTCCCTCTATCTCACCTACCCTCTTAACAATACTTACCCCTTTCTCTCTCAACCCTCTCTAGGTATCTCCCACCCTCTCTACCTTTCCTTCCCTCATTAATCCCATCTCCATCCTTTCCTCCCTACCTCTCTCTTCTTCTATCTCCCTTTGTTATTGTTTCTCACCCATGTCTCTCCTTTCTCCTGATCGCTACCTCTCTCTCCAATCTCTTTCTTTTCTCTCTCATTTTCTCTTCCCTTCCCCTCTCTAGGTCATCACCTCTTTATATCCTCCTCCCTATGCCTCTCACTCCCTCCATGTGTACCTCTCCATCCAACCCTTGTTACTCCTCTACCAATACTTCCTCTTTATCCCCTCTTTAGGTCTCTCCCACTCTCTCTCCCTATCTCCCTCTTTACGTTGCCTTCCCTTCTTACACCCATCTATATCCTTACCTCCCTTCCTCTCTATTCATCTCTCTCCCTCTATTATTGTTTATTTTCCATCTATCTCCTTTTCTCTCGATCATTACCTTTTCCTCCCACCCTCTCTCTCTCCCTATCTCCATAACTCTCCCTCCCTATCTTATTACTCGCCCATATCCCACCCTCTCTACCTTGCCTTCCCTCCTTAGGTTTTAATGGTTGAGGGTTTAGATATTAGGGTATAAGGTATAGGGTTGAGTGATTAGGGTTGGGGGTTTAATGTATAGGGTAGAGAGTTGAGGGTTTAGGATTTAGGGATAAGGGTTGAGGGATTAGGGTTGAGGTTCTAATGTATATGTAGAGGTTTTATAGTTGATGGTTTAGGGTTTAGGGATTAGGGTTGAGGGTTTAGGGTATAGGGTTGATGGTTTAATGTATAGCTCATAGAGAGTTGAGGTTTGAGTGTTAATGGTTGCAGGTTGAGGGTTGAGGGTTTAAGGTTTGAGGGTTGAAGGATTAAAGGTTTAAGGGTTGAGGGTAGAGATTAGGTTTAAAGTATAGGTTTGAGGGATTATGGTTGAGGGTTTAATGTATAGGGTTTTTTTTTTTGGTTTAAGGGTGTGATAATATAGGGTTTAAGGTTTAAGGGATGATGTTTGAAGGTTTAGGGTTTAAGGGTTGAGGGTTTAGGGATAAGGATTAGGGTTCAAGCTTCAGGGATTAGGGTTTATGGTTTAATGGTTTAGGGTTGAGGTATTAGGGTTTAAGGTATAGGGTTGAAGGATTAGGGTTGAGGGTTTAATATATAGGGTTGAGAGTTGAGTGTTTAATGGTTAATGGTTGAGGGATTACGGTTGAAGGGTTCAGGGCTTAAGATTAGAGGTTTGATGGATTAGGGTCTAAGGTATAGGATTAATGGATTAGGGTTGAAGGTTGAGGGTTTAAGTGTAGAGGGTTTAGGGTTGAGGATTTAAGGGTTTAAGGGTCTAGGGTGTTGGGAAAATGTGTCTCAACCTTGAAATTATATATGGTTTATTATTGATAGGATGTATATATTTACATACATATTTCCTAGCTACACCTTAGAATAAACATAAGGTGTACTGAAAATTTATTGTGATAATCAGAATGTGATATTTCTAGCCAAGAACCTAACATTTCATGCCAAGACCAAACACATTGATGTACAATATCATTTTGTTAGAGATATGGTTGAGGATGGCAGGGTAAAATTGGTTAAGGTAAAGACTTTAATGAATGTTGTTGATTCTTTAACTAATCCCATCAGCACAGAGAAGTTCAGATGGTGTTTAGAGACTATGGGCCTTTCTACCCCTAGCAATTAAATACATGATGTTTACACCCTCACGTTTCCCTTGCATGATGTTTGACAAGTGGGAGATTTGTTGGAAAGTGTGTCTCAACCTTGCAATTATATATAGTTTATTATTGATAGGATGTATACATATTTATATATATTTCCTAGTTACAAAGATAGGTGTATACAATGGTAGCAAAGAGAAAAGTGTGAGCATGTTAAATTTTTCAGGAAATTCCCAAAATAGAAAACATACATTAAATAATGATATATTGTAAATTTGGACCATTCATTATTAGGTTTTAGATCAACTTTATTTTATGAGGGTGTTGTATTACAGTTGCGGTAGAGACGGTGATGTATTTTCAAAGTTTGATAGCAGTTGTGTTGTCTCTCAATCTCTAAGTGGTGATACTCCTATAAGAAGCTTTCTCTACAAGTATATTGTAATCTTTGTGATTGTTGAATAATATATCAGGTGGATTTTGGAGTGGGGTTTTTCTCCCAAAAGTTTTTTTCCTACATAAATCATTGTGTTGTGGTATGCATGATATTTGTGTTTCTTTTTGTTTAAGTTTTTGTAAATATTAAAGATATGTAAATTTTTGCATTTTTCTCCTCTCAAGATTAGTGTAGGAAGTTGTTCTACTACCTTAGCTTTCCTTACAAATGGTATTAGAGCCTAATCACCTTTGGTTTTAGTTGTGGGTTGTTGGGTTTTTTGAACTATTCTAGATTTTAGTGGGAGCTTGTGCTAAAGACACTTTGTGATCTTATTGTAGGAATTTTTAGATGGCAATTTCATCAAGGAGAATAGAGGTGGAGAAATTTTATGGAAATAATTTTGAAATGTGGAAGGTTAAGATGGAGGATCTGTTGATAGATTGAGATCGGTGGGATGCTATTGATGAGAATGTCCCAAGGCCTACAAATCCTACTCAAGCTACTTAGTATGATGTTATGGACCATAAATCCAAGGGTCTAATCAAATTGTGCTTAGTAAACTCTATTTTAATCAATGTCCATGAAGAGATCTCTACACAAAAACTATGGAAGAAGCTTGGTGAGATGTATCAAGCCAAATCTTTAGTGAACAAGATTTTCTTGAGGATGAAATTGTATTCCTTGAGAATTGAAGAGGGTGGATGAATCACAAACGAGTTGGGAGCATTCAATATGTTGGTGGATCAATTGGCATTAGTTGGTGTTAAAATGGATGAGGAGGAGAAATGTCATATTTTGATTTGTTATTTTCCTGATTCATGTGATTCTCTTGTTATGGATATTGAGTACTTCTATTATATAGAAGACTAAAGATGTGGTGGATTCTTTACTTTCTGAAGAGATGAGGAAGAAGGTATCCATAACTACCAAGGAGGCTCTAAATGTTTGTGGAAGACCCAAGGAAAAAGGAAAGAAGAATGAGAAGCATGAAAAATCCATGTCCAAGGGGAGATCTAAATCTCCTGGAAAGTCTAAAGTTATTTGTTGGAACTGCAGTAAGCCTAAACATGTTCATAAGGAATGCAAGGAAGAAAAGAAGAAATTTTATTCTAGTTTCAAGTCTAAGAAGGAAAATGATGATGCATTCATTGCAGCTTTGGCAACTCGTCCAAGTAATGATGCATGGTTAATTGACATAGGTTTATCCTTTCATATGACCTTTAATAGAGATTAGTTTTTTGAATATGAAGAGTTTGATAGAGGTAAGGTGTACTTGGGTGATGATTCTCATTTAGACATTTTCAATTGTAGTAAATTTAAAATCAGATTTCCTTAAGGTAGAATAAAAAGGATTAATGGTGTGTTGCATATCCCTGGATTAGCACGAAATTTGTTATCTGTGAGAAAACTAATAGATGTAGGTGTGTAGTTAGTATTTTATGATGCAGGATGCATGATGGTCAGAGGTGACTATGGTGATTGATAGAGGTGTCAAATATGGCACATTGTATAAGCTTGATGCATGCAATATTGAGTGCAATAGTACTTCTATGAAAAACAAGTATGTGGAAGAAGCGAGGGTTTCACCTTAAGTAGATGGTCATGGCTTCTGGGTACCCAAGGGTGCTCTTTCTTCTAAAACAAAGTTACCTACAAAGAAAACTATGTTATGGCACCAGAGACTTGGCCACATTGGAGAAAAGGATACCTTGTTCAAGATTTGTCTAATTGTAATATTAAATTTGATTTCTATGAGCATTGCATTTATGGAAAACAAAATTGCATTAAGTTTTACTCAAGTTCTCATAAATCTTGTGGTGTATTGATCTTATTTATTCTGATGTGTTTGGTCCTGTAGATGTTCCTTTGATTGGTAAATCCAAATATTATGTTTCATTTATTGATGATTATAGTAGAATGACATGGGTATTGTAGACATGGAAAATATACTAACACACGTGATCCCAATTACTAACGCCATTTTATCCCGAATCACCTTCTCAGCTTATCATCACTCTTCATCCCTTAATTAAATAATCATTTATCTGATTAAGTCATTCTCTCTTGTTAATTAAATCAATCAATCTGATCTAATTAACCCTAAGTCTATTTAATTAAATAATTCATTTTATTTGATTAAATCTCTAAGTCACCCTATTAAATTAAATAAATTAAACCTTATTTAATTTAATCTAACATTATCCTCTTTAGTTAAATAAATCAAATCCTTTATTTAATTAAATCTAAAATCACATTCTTCTCATCCTTTGATTTAAATCAACCCATATATCTAAATCAAATAGTCACATCATCTAATCCCTCATTAAATTAATTAAACCTTGATTAATTTAATCCTAATCTCCAAATTTCTCTAGATTTTGCCACTTTCACATGAAAATACATTTAATTCATTTATTAAATCCCTATTTTCTTTCAACTTGGCATCTTTAGGGGAATACTCTTCCAAGTTTTAAAATCCCTCCAAGTCGATTTGTCCTTCCAACAAGACATTCATTCCTTCTTACATGTCCTTGTGCATTGAGTCAAGTGGAATTTAATTCATTCTTTTTCCCTCTTGCATCTCATTTCACTATTTTCAAATTCCACCTAATTCCATTTATTGTGCACATTCATCAAAATGTGCTCAAGCTTCCTCCATTCACATCTTGACAAGTACCACTTGCTATTGGGTGTTGAATGATCCCACATTCATCCCATTTTGTATTTCTCCATCTTGTCTTTCTATAAATAAGAGGTTTCTCTACTCATTTTGATCATCCACAATTTGAGCAAGTCTACTATACTCAATTTCATACTCAAGCATATCCATTTTCATCAATTTTATCAAGTTTGTAGCTAGGTTATGAAGATTTTTCATCATGGAGCTCAATTGAATATTCAACAAAGTGGATCACTTATCAACATTGCATCATATGAGTCAGGAAAGGGCCAATTTTCACATCAAATTGGCACCAATTCCCCCATGGGATCAAGAGTTTGCATGCTTAATTAGGGTTTCATTGCTTTTTCATTGTGTTCTACTTTCTTATTTCCTATTTTGAGCATTGTTAATGGATTTCATGGGGAATCTTGATTCTTACTTTCAATGGATCTAACTATGTGTTTGTTTCTTATGTTTTGTAGGTATTAGGATTGGGGTTCAAGATTCTCCCGGGGCATCCATGGATCCATGCAATGCAAGAAGTCACAATAACTTTCCACCAATGTGTCAAGTTCATATACCAAGGCCAAGAGGTCACCATCAATGGGGATCTCAAACCCTTCTCTTACTACAAAAGCCTAGAGGAAAAATATTACAAAATCCCCCAAGTGCCTAAAAATGATGAAGGCCCATCAACACCATACATTGACCCAGCTACTCTCGCCTCCACTTCTATGACAGGGACACCCACCATCCCCGCCATCTCTGATATCAAGGTCATAGTCTATAACAATGGGTGTGGACATTCTACAATTCCAAAGAATACTTTTGTGGTAGAATAGTTACCACAATCTCTTAGGTCACGAGGACGACCACAATCAAATGATGCTTCCTCATCCCAAACCTTCACAGCAGGTTCCTCCAACTTTAGAAGTTGGGGAGATCTTGACCAGGAAGTAATAGAAGAAGACCCATCCCATCTCTTGTACCAAGACAATAGACTAGCAGCCAATCTACCTATGGATGATAGCAATAAAGGCTTGCAAATGATGCTCGCCATGGGCTATGATAGAAACAGAAAGCTGGGACAAAATGACAACGGGTTTCTAATACCCATTATTCCTAAGACATGAATGAAAAATCTTGGCCTCGGATGTACCCCTCCAAGTATAACCATATGTGGTTGGAATCCCCTGGTTAAGAAGGTCAAAAATCCTCAGCAAATGGTAGTCACCCTTCAATTTCCCATATCCACTGGTCTTCCCTTAGAAAATTTCATATGCTTTTTGAGGACACCACCCTTCTCATGATTAGTACCATGTCATTTGAGTCAACCAGTCAAACCCATGAAATCAACCTAGTATACCCCCAGTTCATCGATTACAACCAACGAGGACCACTGGTTCTAAACACTTTCAAAAATGATGAAGCACTCTTAGAATTCATGCGACTGCAGAGCACGATACCATGCAAAGATCACAAGGTTGGATTTGATATCATTCTGGACACACAAGCTTACTACGGGGAGACGATTGAGTCCTTTAATCACAAAAGAAAAAACTTGAGAATAATCTCAAATTCTTTGATTGAAAACCACACTATGGCACTCTCTGAACCTAAAATAGTAAAAACAAAGGATGTATGCAATGGTGAAAACCTCTCTAAGGTGCCTAAGGATGAAGGATTCAATCTTCCTCTTAGTGCTCTACGTCAAGAGAAGTCAACAGTTTTAGTCGAGAAGTGCAACCAAGTCAACTTGGGAACAGAGGAAACTCCACACATCACATTTTATGTTGAATCATTATTGACAGAAGAACAAGAGCTCCTAGATATTTTCTCAAGGGAGAGAAAATTCAACTTTACATGGAGCTATGCTGACATGCCCAAGCTTGATCCGGAGTGGTCCACCATCTAGCAATCTACCCTAAAGCAAAGCCTATCAAGCAGAAACTTAGAAAAATGCATCCCTAGATAGCCTTGTTGGTTAAAATGGAATTGAAGAAGCTACTTGATGCAAGGTTCATATGAACAATCGACTATCCAGAGTGGGTATCAAATTTGGTCCCTGTTTCAAAGCCCAATGGGGGCATACGTATATGCACAGATTTCATGGACCTGAACAAGGCATGTCCAAAAGATGACTTCCTGCTTCCCAACATTGATATGATTGTAGATATGACTATGGGACATGAGATGCTCTCATTGATGGATGGATTCTTTGAGTATAACCAAATCATGATAGCCAAAGAGGATCAACACAAGACAGCTTTTACTTGTCCATGGGGGACATATTGATGGAACATGATGTTGTTTGGCCTAAAGAACATTGGAGTGACATACCAAAGAGCCATGACCTTAATATTTCATGACGTGATCCATAAAACTATGGGAGATTATGTTGATAACATATTGGAAAAATCCAAAAAGAGAAAGGATCACATAGTAGCATTAAGTGCCATCTTTGATAGACTTGAGGAATACAAGGTCCACCTTAATCCAAAGAAGTGTGTCCTCGGCATACAATCAGGGAAACTATTGGGATACATTGTGTCTATGAGAGGAATTGAAATAGATCACGCTAAGGTAAAGGAAATCCTTGATATGGAGTCACCTAAGACATTGAGGTAGCTAAGAGGCTTACAAGGTAGGCTCCAATCAATCTGCTGGCTCATAGCTCAACTAGCAAACAAATCAATCCCATATTTCACCTCCTCCACAAAGGGGTAGCATACAAGTGGGATGACAAGTGTGATCAAGAATTTAACAAAATCAAAGAGTATTTTCTCACACCTCCAATTCTTATGCCACCAATCCCAAGAAAGCCTCTAATACTCTATATATTAGCAACTCTCGATGCTCTCCTAGCTCAACACGATGAAAACGAAACAAAGAGATCCATCTACTACATAATTTGTACCATGTTAGGGCATGATTTAAACTATTCCTTCATTGAAAAATCTTGTCTAGCAATGGTGTTTTCCTCACAGAAGTTTAGACACTACATGTTAACACACAAAATCAAACTCATTGCCAAGATCGACCCACTCAAGTATCTACTTTCCAAGGTGGTGCTCACAGGAAGGATGGCCAAGTGTGTCATGATCCTATAAGAATACGACATCAATTACATGGAATAAAAGGCTATCAAAGGAAAAGCTATTGCAGACCAACTAGAAGAAGCACCAATCTACTCAAAGAATCCGCTAATTTCATAATTCCCCAATGAATCCATCTTCAACTTGAGCATAGCAGACCACTAGAAGTTGTACTTTGATGGTTCCTACACACAGCATGGATTAGGAGATGTGGTATTTTTCATCACTCCATAGGGAGACTGCATACCAAGGTCCTACAAATTAGCATTTCCTTACACAAACAATATCACAGAATATGAGGCTCTAACCATAGGAATTAGAATAGCAGTGTAGTGGAATATCATGGCTCTCAAGGTATATGGGGATTCATAGCTAATAATCAATCAAGTGAATGATGAATACCAGACCAAGGATGACAAGCTCACTCCATACAAGAAATTGGTGGAAATTCTTAAAGATTCCTTCATTGAGATCACATTTGAGCAAATACCTAGAGCAAACAATAGAGCGGCAAATGCCATGGCAACAATCAGATCCCTTTTGGACATCCCTTGCAATGTCCCAAAGCATGAATTCCTAGTAGAGTAGCTTCTCATACCTACATTTGAGGTACCGAAGTCAGAATTCATGTGTGAAATTGTTGGTCCTGGTGATCCTTGGTACCACGACATATACACTTATATGAGAATAGGAGTCCTCCCAGCTGACATGATCTCAAACCTTAAGAAAACCTTTGTCAAGAAAGCATCCCAATTTGTCATCCTAGGAGAAACCCCTTACTGTAGGAGCATAGAAGGAACCTTGTTACGCTACCTAAACGTTGAGGAGGCATCGACCACCTTAACTGAGGTACATAATGGTATTTTTGGTTCACACTCGAGCAGAATGACCTTGGCCAATAAATTGCTAAGGACAGGGTATTATTGGCCTACTATGGAAAGAGAAGCACATGACTATGTCATAAGGTGTCTACAATGTCAGTAGCATGGGGACCTCATCCATGCACCAACTCAAAAGCTTCATCCTATTGTCACAACATGGCCCTTTTTGTAGTGGGGGCTCGATCTCATTGGAAAAATCAGCCCCACCTCATCTAGTGGCCACAAGTTTATCATTACCACAACCAAAAGTGGGTGGAAGATATACCCATGACTTACATTACTAGAAAGAAAATATCTAAGTACATTGAACTACCTAACATGTCATTACGATGTCCCACAAGCCATTATCTTAGATAATGGGACACCATTCAAAAATCAGGATGTTTGCGACCTATGTGACAAATTCAAAATCCAACATCACTTTTCCACTTTGTATTGTCCCCAAGGAAACATCCAAGCAGAAGCCACCAATAAAACCATTCTAAAAATCCTCAAAAAGATAGTCAATAATACAGGTCGTGACTAGCATCTGCACCTAAATCCCACCCTCTAGGCCTATCGAACCAGCATTTGCACACCCACAAGTGCCACCCCCTTTTCCCTAGTCTATGGATCATAATCCATATTACCCATCGAGATCGAACTCTTGTCACTGAGAATATCACTATAAAACCTCATCACGAATTAGGAGTACCAAGTATCAAGACTGAATGAGTTGGAATTGTTGGATGAGCGATGTATGGATGCTTTAAATCAGTTGCAAGTCTATCAAAACTGACTCAAGCAAAGCTATAACAAGAAGATCAGGAGTTGGACATTCCAGGTAGGAGAACTAGTGTTGAAGGAAAATCAGAAGAACATTCCAAATCCAAATGGTAAAGGAAAATTTGAACCCAACTGGTTGGGACCATTCATCATCATAGCGAGCTATAATTCAAGGGCATATCAATTATCAACACCCAAAGGGGAACCTCTGCAGGAGCCCACGAACAGCTCCCATCTTTAAAAAAATTATGCATAAGTTTGCAAGGTATAGAACCAAAAATACAAAAAAATAGAAAATGTCCTAAAAAAAATGGTTACCCTGATGAAAACCTAGCAAACCGGCATCATGGTGACAATTAAAAAAGCAAAAAAGTAAAAAAATCCACAAAAATCATAAAAAGGATTAAAAAATAGTAAAGAGAAATAAATCATCCTCTAGTGAAAAACCACTTCGGTGGCACTTTGGGTAATTACCTCGATGAAAACCTAGCAAATAGGCACCTTGTGTAAATAAGCACTTTCCATCCACCAGGACCTTCATGGCTTGTTTTGAATCATCCATCCATTATGCATCATTCATCCATCACATTCCATATCCCCATCCATCATCCGTTCAACATCCGCATCATAGCTTGGTCATGTGTTTGTGTCATGATCCCTCCTAGTACTACTCAGCCCATTCTCAAGGTCGGTTTGTCCTTCCTCTATTAGAGTAGTCTATTGTTTCACGTTGGGGGCATGTTCTCATTGGATCAGATTCATGTATATTCTTAAAGTCCCTAAATCAAAAAATCAAAAAACATCAAAAATCAAAAAACACAAAAACATCATAAAATCATAAAATCCAAAAACATCAAAAAATAAGAAAATCCAAAAACATCAGAAAATTTGAAACATTCAAAACAGTCAAAATCCAAAATTAGGTCAAAAATTTAGTCAAAAAGTCAAAAAATAGAGTCATCTTGTCAAACTATAGGTCTCTAAGCCTTGAACGTAGGCAAGGTTGATCTTTGATCATCCCTTGAGACACTTAGGTCAATCCTTTAGGAGTCCATCATAATAAACAGGCAATCCATATGTTCATATCTCGTCAATAATCAAGTCTTTGTCAATCGAACTACGCAGTCTTTGTGTGTATAATGTAGGCAAGTATAATCTATTCATGAGCCCCCAAGGCCCCTAGGATAGGTATTTAGGTTAGGTCTTGGTCAAAATCTCAAAAACCCCAAAAACATTTGAAAATTCAAAAAATAAAAACATTTGTAAAATCTTGAAAATACTAGAAAACAACCCTAAAATATTTCAAAACTCCAAAAACATCCAAATATTTAAAAAAATCCATTTGTCTCATCTTGTTTTCACCCACAATAAACATCACTCATAATAAATTAATCATCATCCCCAACCTTTGGTAAAACAATCAGGAACAAGTCTGGCAGTTCAAAAGTGAAAACTACAAACGTCAAGGTCTCAAGTCTAGGTTAGCACATAAACAAGTTGGTCAACTATTTGTATCAATAGCTTATCATCCAATCAATGCCATATCAAATCATCTGATATCATTATTTCCTAGGATGCATCCTTCCTACAATGGACATCAACATTAGGCATCACCGTAGTTTAGTCTTGGCTAGTGGTATTGAAGAACATTAGCTTGTTTGTTTACTTTATCTTTGTCATTTAACTTATCTTTTTGCATCCATTTCAATAACCTCTCAATGATGTCCCAAAACAAAAGGATTTAGAGAGAAAGGAATGGGGCAATGATCATGATCTTTTTATCTGTTGCGCTTGTCAGATATTTTTGTAATCTAACCTTGGTCATGCATGCTTTGCTTGGTTTTTAGGGAGGATGTTTTAGGTGTCTTGTTGACCACGTAGAAAGGCTTTATTTTCCATTGTTTGGTTTGGGATGTCTAAAATATTCAAACTGCATTTTGAATAAGGTTTTGTATGTCAGGTGTGAACAGGAGTACTCCTATCTGATTATTGAGTCAAATTCCATCACACTAAGTACAACACCATCCTAGTTCTTTATACCTTGATGCATAGTACCCCATGTGTAATCAAACATAAGGTAATTGGCCCTTTTAAAATCCCAAATCCTCGGTATGCATCATCATCATCACCTCATGTCTTGTTGGAATATCTTTCTTTCTTCCATCCTCTTTCATTCTAACATGGTACCATGGCAGTTAATCACAAATCATTATTGTCATTGCACTCATCTTGAATCCACAAACCATTAGCATATTTCATATCATATCACATAGAAAACATAATCATACCATATGCATTGCATCTCCATCATTACATAATATAGATCTATTAATCTAAGAATTTGCATACCATAACATTTTGCATACATCATAAAAAGTGCATAAGAAAAGGTACGGGAAACTAAATGCATCCATACATCATCACATAAGCATCATATAGTATCATCATCATAGCATCATAACATAGAACATCATTGCATCACATTACACAGCATATAGAAATAAGATCCATCCATAATGCATAGAAGTAGAATAGGACATCATATCAAATAAATATCATCTCATCTCATATATCATCAAAATAAATATACTATCATGGTACAAAAAGAATTGGATCAAGTGTGTATCAAATATATAAGCAAAGGCCCACTAGGCTATCAAAAACAAGCCCATGGGGCACTAAAATAATTCTACCTCTAAATCAAAATGAAGGCTAGCCCTACTGGCTGCTGCCCTCGCCACCTGCTCTCTCCCTCTGTGGGTCTATGGCCTATCCTCTGTGAAAAATATGGCACTCGAGTTGCCCTCGACATGACCTGATAATAGTGCATCCTATAGTAGTTGGCCTCCTAAATGGCCTCCCTATACAAACAAAGTGGCACCATGCTCCAAGAGGAGGATGCAGATATACTCTCTATTTGTTCTCATCTACCTATCTCTGCCTCTTCCTACAACTCCACAGCCTGTCTCTGTTGGACTGCCTAGTCCCGCTCTGCCTGCAACTAATCCCTCTCAGCCGTCAATACCTATATCTATTTCTAAAGCTGAATAATTTTCCCATCCCTGGGGTTTGGTTGCATAGGTGGCTACACAGGTGGCTGATCATGGCCCCTGTCTCTAGGTAGTGTCATGACCCTGTCCTGGTGTTTGTGATCCTAGTGCGCCTGGTCCTCATCATAACATCCTTGGTCCTAATCCTATCTGGGGACATCCTATCTCTACTCACCCACCTATAGATTTGGGAGTGGTTGATCCTATGCCCCTTGTCTTGATCTAGCTAATGTGGTGGTGGTCCTCCACCTCCTCGACCCCTGTCTCCGTCCCCTTGGCACAGTCCTACTCCCCTACCTTTGGCTCTATGACAGGAAGATAGTGTGCCTAGCACTATAAATCAAAGAGGTGGCTGAAACCAATCCTTGTATGCCTGTGTCATGCTTGCATCTACCTAACCCTGATCATACGGCCATGGCTTGGCCACTAGCTGTATAAAACTCTGCACTGCCTCATGTGCAAGTATATAACAACCCTAGGAGCTCTGGCTCATCATCCATGCAAAAATGACCACATACTGATCATTTGGCCTATCTTGTGGCTTGCCAAACTACCTTTCAACCCTACCTAGCAAGCACATCTCAAGCATCGTGTGCTCCCTACCCTACATCAATCTATCCTGGTGATAAAATAAAATTTGATGTATGTCATCGTACCATGCAAGCCACCCAAGGTATCATCACCATGTGAACACCCGCATATCATCAAAAACTCTCCTCCAATGAGGAATCTTGTGTTTTCCTATGTTGGTAAAAGAAACATTGCCTTTGTATCACCAGACCACTGGATCATTTGACTCCATATCAATAGGAACAACTCTCAGATGAAGCAATTTGATGTGCTCCTAGGCCCAAATATGCAACAATGTAACACCAACCCAAAGAGCTCGATCATGTAGGTATGCAAACTCATGCAAATCTCTATATAGCAAGGCCAACAGAACTAGCCCCTAGGCAAAGCATGTATGTCGCTAAACCATGTGCTCCCAAGCAAGCCCCCATCCAGGACTGAAGTATCAGCCCCACTAATCTAGTGTGACGAGACCTGATATGATAGCTGTAATAACAAGATAGAAGGGTGACACAAAGAGCCTATAATGCTCTAACTTGATCTGAACCTCATAGAAAACAATCTCGTCCTGTCCCATAACATTGTAGCAGGCCTCCCTCCTAGCATCCACATCATATATCACACACTCTTTGTGGATGGTCAATCTATGAATCTGCCACACATCCTCTAGTGTGACTATCACCTCACCTATCGAGAGGTGGAAAGAGGATGTCTCACTGTGCCATCTCTCAGCGAGTTTCGTCAGCATACCCAAGTGTGTCTGAATGGGTTGAGCATAAGCAATATACCAAAGTTTGATCCACCCTAGGTGCTCCTATTTTTGCTTAGGCATATCATCCAGAATGTTGAAAAAGACCCTGGGATCTATGCTCGCGTGAATATAGTATCATCGTCTCCTCCTGCATCAAGAAAGTCATCGTGTTAAAATTCATCAAAAATCGTGATCCTGATTTGTCTCGACGTACCCCAAAGTAACCTCAGCGTTGTCATCTATGGGTGCAGTGCAATTTGAAAGTTTCAAACTATGCCACTAGGAGTCTTTGAACCTCAAACTTCGACGCAGCGTTGTAGTCTGAGTATGTGGCCCAGTTTGACCTAAACCCTAATCTACAAAAAGTGTCATCGTGGTGCACTTTACATATATGACTGGGTTTGGAATTTAAACCCTAATTCCAAACTACGTCGTGCCATTCCAAACTACGTGGCAGCATCACAACTCGCAACTACGGCACAATTTGAGGCTACGTGGTGCCAAATTAAGCTTTCCAGCAGTGCAGTACGAGACTACTCCTAAAAACTAAGTTTCCCAGCCTAATAAATGCACACAAAAAATAAAAAATGAAGTCAGGTCAAGTTGACTCACCGGTGGTCTAGTGCCAAGTAGCCTCTGGTATGTGTGTACTCTATATGTGATGTGTCAGGGAAGCTGTCGTTGCACCATCTCGCGAAGGGGTTAGAGCTCAAAATTGCAAAATCTTTGAAGGCTGAATGTGAAAAGGAATTGGAAGTGGCCCCTCAAGGCCTATTTAAGCTTAAAAATTAGGGCTTCTTGACCATGTTTAGTCATTTAGCTAGGGTCTTGGACCCTCAATCCCATTTTCACCTAAATGAGGGCCATTTTGCACCATTTTTTGCATTTTATCTTATTTTTTGGCATTATAGAGCCTTTCTGGACCCATCAGGCACCTTGTCCTCTTTTTTTGTGAGACCACCCAAAAATCTAAATTTTCGTTCAATCTCTCGAGGGGGCAGTATATCAGCATGTTTTCTCTCATCGAAGCATCAGTGGGGCAAATTTTGAAATCAAAAAATTTTGCCTTTTGAACAAGAGTTTATTCTATCAACCAATGCAACAAGTACTTTGCTTCAAAGAGGGGCAAAATGTAGACATGGAAAATATACCAACACACTTGATCCCGATTACTAACACCATTTCATCCTAAATCACCTTCTCAGCTTATCATCACTCTTCATCCCTTAATTAAATAAATAATCATTTATCTGATTAAGTCATTCTCTCTTGTTAATTAAATCAATCGATCTAATCTAATTAACCCTAAGTCTCTATTTAATCAAATAATTCATTTTATTTGATTAAATCTCTAAGTCACCCTATTACATTAAATAAATTAAACCTTGTTTAATTTAATCTAACATCATCCTCTTTAGTTAAATAAATCAAATCCTTTATTTAATTAAATCTAAAATCTCATTCTTCTTATTCTTTGATTTAAATCAATCCATAAATCTAAATCAAATAGTCACATCATCTAATCCCTCATTAAATTAATTAAACCTTGGTTAATTTAATCGTGATCTCCAAGTTTCTCTAGACTTTTCCACTTGCACATGAAAATACATTTAATTCATTTATTAAATCCCTATTTTCTTTCAACTTGGCATCTTTAGGGGAATACTCTTCCAAGTTTGAAAATCCCTCCAAGTCGATTTGTCCTTCCAACAAGACATTCATTCATTCTTACATGTCCTTGTGCATTGAGTCAAGTGGCATTTAATTCATTCTTTTTCCCTTTTGCATCTCATTTCACTATTTTCAAATTCCACCTAATTCCATTTATTGTCCACATTCATCAAATGTGCTCAAGCTTCCTCCATTCACATCTTGACAAGTTCCACTTGCCCATTGGGTGTTGAATGAGCCCACATTCATCCCATTTTGTATTTCTCCATCTTTTCTTTCTATAAATAAGAGGTTTTTCTCCTCATTTTGATCATCCATAATTTGAGCAAGTCTACTATACTCAATTTCATATACTCAAGCATATCCATTTTCATCAATTTTATCAAGTTTGTAGTTAGGTTATGCAGATTTTTTATCATGGAGCTCAATTGAATCTTCAACAAAGTGGATCACTTATCAACATTGCATCATAGGAGTTGTGAAAGGGCCAATTTTCACATCAAATTGGCACCAATTCCCCCATGGGATCAAGATTTTGCATGCTTATTTAGGATTTCATTGCTTTTTCATTGTGTTCTACATTTTTATTTCCTATTTTGAGCATTGTTAATGAATTTCATGGGGAATCTTGATTCTTACTTGCAGTGGATCTAACTATGTGTTTGTTTCTTATGTTTTGTAGGTATTAGGATTGGGGTTCTACAAGTATATTTTCTAAAGAGTAA
This sequence comes from Sequoia sempervirens, assembly GCA_007258455.2. Lineage (NCBI taxonomy): Eukaryota > Viridiplantae > Streptophyta > Pinopsida > Cupressales > Cupressaceae > Sequoia > Sequoia sempervirens. The sequence goes on along the minus strand of VDFB02273615.1, from coordinate 256,052 downwards.
ATATGAAGTTTTCAGTCAATTTAAAGAATTAAAGCAATGGTTTAGTTGTAGACTGGAATGAAAATAAAATGTTTGAGGACTGATAATGGTGGTGAATTTTTCTCTAATGATTTTGATAGATTCTATAAATATTGTGGTATTCATAAACAGAAGACAACTTCATATTTTCCACAACAAAATGGAGTTGCAAAAGGAATGAATAGGACACTGATGGAGAAGGCTAGGAGTATGTTTAGTGGTGTTGGTCTAGAGCAAAGGTTTTAGGCTGAAGCTATTACCACTGCATGTTACCTAATTAACAAGTCTCCTACATTAGCTCTTGTTGATAAGACACCTATAGAAGCATGGTCGGGTTGTAAGCCTTCATTAATACATCTTATATTTTTTGGTTGTGAGGCATATGCACATGTTCCAAAGGAGAAGTGAACAAACTTAGAGAACAAGGTTCTGAAATGTATCTTCATCGGATATAGTTATGGTGTGAAAGGATACAAGCTTTGGGATCTTATTACACAGAAGATAATACATAGTAGAAGTGTTATTTTTAGAGAAACTAAGCATTCTTTTGTTACATTGTAGCTAGAACAAATTAAACAGGAAGATGTGATTCAATTTCCTTCTAAACCTAAGAAAGTTGAATCGAGGCCCAAGGATAGACAAGAATTTGAGGAGAGCTCATCTAGATTTGGATCTTTAGAAGAGGAGGAAGAACCTCCAACTCAGCTTGTTTGTAGGTCTATAAGGTATAGACAACCACCTGAATGGTATTCACTTGATGATTAGAGATGTATTTTTTATTTGAATACTAACATGGATGAACCTAGATCTGTAGAAGAGGCACTAGGTATGAATGATGCAAAATCCTAGAAGATTGCTATGGATGAAGAAATGACCACATCTTTGAAAAAGAATGATACATGGGATCTTGTACCATTTCCTGAAGGATGAAAACCTATTGGTTGCAAGTGGGTGTTCATGAAAAATATTGGTTCAGATAGATGTATTGAGAAGTACAAAGCAAGGTTGGTTGCAAAAGGTTACACTCAAGTTGAGGGTGTTGATTATGGTGAGATATTTTCTCCTATTGCAAAATAACATCCATTAGATTTTTCTTTCTATTGCGAATACTTTTGATTTAGAGGTTGAGCAAATGGATGTGAAAACTACTTTCCTTCATGGTGACTTGGAGGAGGATATTTATATGACATAGTCAAACCACTACATGGTGAAAGGTAAAAGTAAGTTGGTTTGCAAATTGAAGAAATATTTGTATGGATAAAAAAAAAAATCCTAAGATGTGGTGCTAGAAATTTGATACATATGTGTTGAGTTTGGGATTTGAGCATTCCAAATCAAATGATTGTGTTTATTATAAAATTGATGGTGATCATTTCTTGTTTATTGCACTATATGTTGATGATATGTTAATTATTAGTAGAGGGAAAGGTGTGATTTCAAAACTGAAATCTCAACTTACTGCTAAATTTGAAATGAAATATTTTGGTCTAGCTAAACAGATTCTTGGGATGGAAATTAAAAGAGATAGAATGAATAGAAAGCTATGGCTTGGAAAAGTAAGTATGTCAACTCAATTTTATAGAGGTTTGATGTGCAGAATTGTAGACCATTGTGTGTTCCTATTTTAGTTGGAACAAAGTTATCTATTTCGTATTGTCCAACATCTCCATCAGAGATGGGAGACATAAGTAGAGTTCCTTACCAGAGTGCAATTAGAATTTTGATGTATGCTATGGTTTTTACTAGATAAGAAATTTCCCAAGCAGTGGGATTTCTTTCCAGATATATGTCTAATCTCGGTATAGTTCATTGGGATGTAATTAAAAGAGTCTTCAGATATTTTTGAGGTACCTCTCAATTATTCCTTATGCTATCATAGTAATATGACTAAATATGAGATTTCTCTTTGTATTCATGGCTATACTGGGTAGGTGATGTTGGTCTAGCAAAAAATCCACCAGTGCTTATGTGTTTACTTTATTTGGTGGTACATAGTTGGATGAGTAAGCGACAGCTTATGGTTGCTTTGTCCACTATTGAAGAAGAGTATATGGAAGCTACTCATGCTTGTAAAGCAGCCATTTTTCTTTAGAGACTATTTTCAAATATTGGAATAAAACAAGGTGTGGTGACAATTTATTGCAATAGTCAAAGTGCAATATGTCTAGCCAAGAACCCAACATTTCATGCCAAGACCAAGCACATTGATGTACAGTATCATTTTGTTAGAGATATGGTTGAAGATGGCAGGGTGAAGCTGGTTAAGGTAGAGACTTTGATGAGTGTTACTAAATCTTTAACTAAGCTTATAAGCATAGAGAAGTTCAAATGGTGTTTAGAGACTATGAGCCTTTCGACCCCTAGAAATTAAAGAGATGATGTTTACACCCTTATGTTGCTCTCGCAAGGTGTTCAACAAGTGGGAGATTTGTTAGGAAAATGTGTCTCAACCTTGCAATTATATACGGTTTATTGTTGATAGGATGTATATATATTTATATATATATCATAGTTATACCAATAGGTTTATACAATGGTAGCAAAGAGAAAAGTGTGAGTATTTTAACTTTTCAAGAAACTCCTCAAATTGCCAACATACACTAAATAATGATATATTATAAATTTAGTCCATTCTATATTAGGTTTTAGATCTAATGGTAGATGTTTTGTTGGTATGTTTTTCCCTATAATGTAACTCTATTTTATGAGGGCATTTTATTGTGGTTGTGGTAGATATGGTGATGTATTTTGAGAGTTTGATAGCTATAATATTGTCTCTTAATCTCTGAGTGGTGATACTCCTATGAGAAGCTTTCTCTACAAGTATATTGTATTCTTTATGATTGTTGAATAATATATTGGGTGGCTTGGAGTGTGGAGTTTTTCTCCCGAAAGGGTTTTCCCCATGTAAATCATTATGTTGTGGTATGCATGATATTTGTGTTTATTTTTGTTTAAGTTTCAATAAGTGTAAAAATCTGTAAAGTTTTGCATTTTTCTCCTCTCAAGATTAGTGTAGGAAGTTGTTTCACTACCTTAACTTTCCTTACATAGGGTTTAATGGATAAGGGTTGATGGTTGAGGGTTGAGGGGTGAGGGTTGAAGGGTTGAAGGTTGAGGGTTATAGGGTTGAGGGATTAGGGTTTAAGGGTTGAGGGTTCAGGGATTAGGGTATAAGGTATAGGGTTGACGGATTAGGGCTGAGGTTTTAAGGGTTGAGGGTTGAGATATTAGGGTTTAAGGTGTAGTCTTGAGGGATTAGGGTTGAGGGTACTCTCTCTCTATCTCTCCTCTCTCTCTCTTCCTTCCATCCACCTTCACTCTCTACTTCTCTCTATATAACCTATCCCTCTATACCTCTTTCTCTCTCACTCGCTCCATACTTCCCTCTCACAATCTCTCCACCTTCCTCTTTCCCTCTCTACTTCTATATATCACAACTCTCTATCACGTCTCTCTCACTTCTCCCTCCCTCTCTTTTTCTCTCCTTCCCTCTCTGCTCTCTCTCCATCTCACCTATCTCTCCCTAGCTATCCCTCACTCCTCTCTCTCACTCTCTCCTTCCCTCTCTACTTATCTCTATCATGCCATTGTCTCTATCTCCCTCTTTCCCTCTTTAGTTATCTCTATCTCAGCTCTCTCTCCCTCCGTCCCTCCCTCCCTCCTTCACTCTAATTTTTTCTATCTCCTCTCTCTATGTGTATCCATCCCTCTCTACTTCTCTCTCTTCCTCCTCCCATCTCTCTCTCTCTCTCTCTCTCTCTCTCTCTCTCTCTCTCTCTCTCTTCCTTCCATCCACCTTCGCTCTCTACTTATCTATATATAACCTATCCCTCTATACCTCTTTCTCTCTCCCTCCCTCCATCCTTCATCCTCTCAATCTATCCACCTTCCTCCTTCCCACTCTAAATCTTTGTATCATATCTCTCTATCACCTCTCTCTCACTTCTCCCTACCTCTTTATCTCCCTCCTTCCCTCTCTACTCTCTCTATCTCACCTATCTCTCCCTACATGTCCCTCCATCCCTCATCTCTCTCTCCCTCCCCCTCTTTTTCTCTCACTCTCCCCTTCCCTCTCTACTTCTCTTTATCTTTTTATTATCTCTCTCCCTCTTTCCCTCTCTAGTTATGTTTATCTCACCTCTCTTGCCCTACTTCCTTCACTCTCTAATTTTCTCTATCTCCTCTCTCTCTCCCTCCCCCTTCTTCCCTCTATAATTTATTCTCTCCCTACCTCTCTCTCTTCCTTCCACCCAACTTCTCTTTCTACTTCTCTCTAACCTATCCCTCTATAGAGAGAGAAGGGGGGATATAGATAAAATTATAGAGGGAAGGAGGGATGGAGGGAAGAAGGGAGAGGTGAGATAAAGAGTAGTAGAGAGATAAGGGGAGAGAGGGAGAGATAATGGTGAGATAGAGAGAAGTAGAAACGAAGGAGAGAGAAAGAGGGAGGGAGATAGAGAGAGAGGTGATAGAGAGATTTGATAGATATAGAAGTAGAGAGAGGAGGAAGGTGGAGAGATTAAGAGAGGGAAGGAGGGTAGGAGGGAGAGAGAAAGAGGTATAGATTCTACAGTGCAAAGTCTAGTGGGACTAGTACTCAAAAGATTATGCTACTTGGGAAGACTATGTTGAAATTGAGCAAAAGTTTTCACATGCTTTAGATAGTTCTTGAATTCAATATTGTGTTATTTTTTAATTATTTTTGCTACATAAGATCATAGGGGATGATGATTCATAAGGAGGGGATATGTTACATCCCATAGTATATTTACCTAATTACTTTTACCAAGCTAGATGAAATACTTGCATGTGTGTGTGTTTGTGAATTTGAAGGAAATAAATGTGCATGTACTTTGTTTATGTGAATTATTGGAAATAGAATAAATAAATGATTGATACATTATATATGTGACTTAATTTTATCATTGAATATATGTTACAAAAGATTATTTTATGATCAATTTACTACCTTTGCAAATGTGACAAGTTGGTTGCAGGTGCAGGTCCATGCCTCTAAAAGGAGGGGAAGTATCGCTCAAGAGAAGGATTTTGGTATGGAATGTAAAACCCTATCACGCAACCCTAGAGGAAGTTGCAAACAATAACTCAAATGCACAAATTTTTTTTGTTTAAGTACAATTTACATGCAAGTTCACTACCTATTGCCAACAACCTCTAAGGTTACAAGACTGAGATTACTTAAAAACCCAAACAAGAAACATGAATTGAAACCATAACATTAATTACTAAAAGAATTAAGAACACATACATTCCATACATGATAAATTACATCAAAGAATAAGAGATACCACATGATTTCAAATAACAATCATTTAACAATAAGATTACAACTCTCATTCCCTGAATGAGGTAAATCCAATAAGCATGGTTACATAATACATCTTCTACCTCGATAACAAATGAGAGGTAATAAATTACAAGATTCAACTAAAATGAATAATGCATGAAATAAAACTGGATCCCACAAGCTCTCTAATTGGAAATCGCGTCCACACAAACAAGAAGAAAACCCAACGGAGTAAGGTGCATGTACCACCCAACCAAGTGATACCCAAAGGCTCACCCTTGGTGCTAGGAGATAGTAACAAGGATCCCTAGACAAGACCATCTACCTCTAGACATAGGCTAAAACATAACTGAACTGAATCAAATGCAAATACAACATCACTTAACACAATGGTTACAATGCTTCCAAAGTTCAATAATCAATTGCATCACTTATACAAACATACTGTTGACTTAGGAGAAGTGTCATCACAATGTTGCATGGGATATTTTGGTAAGTCTTCCTAGGTCTTAACCCCCTTCTCAAGATATCCTGGAAACCTCTAACAACTCTCAGCCCCTCATGCAAACTAATGCAGAATTAGTTATCTCTCGTAAAGACAAGATAACGATCTTGCCATTCCAAGCCTTCTCATCCCATCCCAAGTCTATACAAGCCCTTATGTCCATGAGCAAGGAAAATTTAATCTTATTAAGTGTTTGATACTACCTATTCCTCTAATCAGTTTATTTACGTTATCACTGGATTAACTAACTTACAATGAGTTACCCTAACACCACTTTGTGTGTCAGCCCTCATTGCAAGCCACTCCTCTAAGACAACACGTGGAATAACTCCACAACCCAAGGGTGCACAAGTGCAACCTAAGGATATTAAATCCCTATCCACGAAATAAAGTCAACACATCCCATTCATGATAACTGAGTATCTAACTGAATACATTAAGATGCACTACCCAACATGAGTTACAATCCCTATCTCAAGAAAACTCGTCTAGAAGTCTAACATAAACAAATAACCCCATTTTCCCCAACAACGAGAAGGAGAGAGATAACACAACGAAAAGACAATTTGGTAATTTAATAACCTACTTTAGTATTCCCTAAATCTAATCAACACAATGGCATATTGCATGTAATCAATTAAAATAATTAACATTATTTGAAACAAGAAGCTTAAACTAATTGTTTTTCTTTCAACTTCCTTGATTACACTAATGTTTTAAAAAAAAAATCAATTTTCCAATAACCTCCTTCTCTTATAAAATTAATATTTGCATCAATAATAAAATAACCCTAAAAAGAAAAATATTTAAATATAAATTAGTCATATATAATTGTATATTTAATGTATATATAATTATATACATTTATATTTAAATATACATATATATATTTTTTATTATATATATATTCTTTTTTGAAAAAACATACACTATTTAAATTCTCATTCTTAAATATTTTTCAAAATTTAATTAAAAACAAATATTTAAAATATATAACATATATATTATATATATAATAATTAAATATTACATATAATATATATATATTATATATAATAATAAAATAAAATTTTATCATTAAAAAAACAAACCCATTTGGCCAAGGCCTATGTAGTCGTGGTATATAGCCTCCCCCATGGGAATGCTGCCTCAATCGGTGCACACCAAGCCTCCTTCGTGGTTAGGGCCGTGGGTAGCTTCCCTTGCCTCCCAAAATTTTAAAATTTTTTTTTTATTTTTTTTATACAAAAAGAAAAAACAATAAATTCCCTTTGGATTTTTTTCAAAATCACAAGCTTGACAGAAAATATTTTTTAACAGGAATAATAAAAAAAACTTCCCAATTAAATTATATAAAATTGTATGAATAAAATACATATATATATATATGTATGTAAACACAAAAATCTACATTTACAATCAAATTGGACAAATTCTTATAACAGAAAAACCACAACAAATCATTTTCAAGCACAATTTAAAAAAAAAAAATCAATTTCTGAAAATGTTCAAATCCAAATAGAGATGTTTTCAAAAAAAATCTTTTGTTTCCTTTCCATTTTTCTATTGTTGAAATTTGAGAATTTTTGTTGTAAGAGTTTGTTTTTCCACAAGATTTTTTTTTTTTCCATGATTTCAATAGGGTTTTCAAATTTGTTTACAAACAAGTTTTCAAAATTTAAAATCCAAAATTTCAAAACAATAAAACAAAGAATAACCTGTTTTGAAGCTTGAAGAAGAAGGGATCTGGTGTTGAGCTACAAATTCCAATTCTTCCAGAATCTTTCCAAATCTTCACTCCAATTCCAAAATGTATCAAAAACAAGAAAAAAACCTTCCTTCCTTCTTCACAGCAAATTTTCTCCAAGAATAAAAAATCTCCCTTCAATTCTTCCCCAAATCTTCACTTCTCCATCCAAGAATGTATATCCAAAACAAGAAGGTCTTCATTTCTTTTAACAGTCATTTCTCCAACAAAATAAAATAAACATAAAATAAAAATAAATATTCGCCATAAATTTTCCCCAAATTTAGTCAACTTCTCCAAAAATATCCCATCCACCATAGTTATTTCTCCCTCTATGAATTTTTGAGATATTTGTTTCTAAAAAAAATTAAAAATTAAAACCAAAATTTCTTTTCCACAAGAATTTAATACTTTTAAAAATTTCTTTTCAAAAAGAATTTAAATCTTTTAAGAATTTCTTTTCAAATGAATTTAACACTTCTAATTTCCAAAATGAATAACTTAATTCAATTCCACACAATTAATTTAATTAATCAATAAAATAAATTTAATCCAAGATTAGATCATTTTATTAATTAAATTAATTAATAAATTAAATAACATTTCTAACATTAAATAACAGACATTTAACAACAACTAAACCCATCTACAACCCGATGACATACTATGACCAGGGTGATGACTTGACACAGAAAACCTAGCTACTATCTCCCAATCAAATACCGTTGGCCAATGGACATGCTCAAACCTATGAAACCAAGTGGAGTCGATGTCTTGTACCTATCAACCTCAGAACAAAGAGTATATCGAACATGCATATATAAAACATAATAAACACACCATGAAGAGGAAATCATGGAATTGTAGGGCGCTCACAAGCGAGTGGTGCAATCTCGTCCCCTTCACCAATACAGTATTACTAACTAACGAATCTAACATCAATAATATAATCAAAAGCATAAATCATCGTTAATTCAAATATCTGCTAAGCTAATCCAAAGCATGCCATAATGATAACATCAAAATAAAATACCATCACATCAAAATATAACATTCACATCACTTTACAGTTTGCAATCCAATAGTAACCAAGTACCATAGTCAAAGTGTTAACAGAAACAAAGCATAACAAAGAACATTGTCCGATCAAAAAGCAAAAATGGAGGGGTGCTACATGGAAACACTTAAGAGAGTCTAAACCGAGCCTTCACACACTCGCTGATAAAATAGTCAAGTAATTAGTTTTGGGTGAAGGTATGATACCTTGAATTGTTTGTTAGGAAAGGTTTTATTTGTTTATGAAGTCATGCTTGAATTATGTGTTTGAACCCTTTGTGTTTTTGAAGTATTTCTTTACAAGTACAATCGATAAGATATATATACATATGATGTATGCATATGTATATGTATACACATTTCCGTGATGAACTCATGCACATGAGTAATCACATACATAAGCATATGGAGGTAGACATATCTATGCATGCCTATGGGTGAGTTACCCATATGCACGGGAACATCAATCAATATTATTGCTTTATGTTTTAAGATATATATATATATATACATGATGGATATACATATATGTATATAAGTATGTATATATATTGATTTACGTGTATGGTAAGACGTAATGGTAGATGCCCATGAAAATACATTAATATATATATATATATGAATATATATATATATATGAATATGTGTATATGTATATATAGATATATATATATACTTATGTGGTAATAGTTAAAGTATTAAATAAGAATTATAAGCTAATATATTTATCAAATGAAGCATATTGATAATCATATGAATTGATATATATACATAAATGTATATATGTATATATATTCATAAATGTATATATGTATATATATACATATATATAATACTGTAACGAGTTATATATATGTGTGTGTGTAATAGAATATATATATTACTATTTTGATAGTATAATATAATGTTTGTTAAGCATCATTTTAGATGAAGTGTTGTTATTATTGCAAGTCATGCGCATATATTATGTAACCATAGTATAATATTACCTTAGTGATTGGCACGACCAAATAGCACACTAAATGCAGCACTATTGTCATATGACATGAGTTGAATCTGCATATTTAGTGAACGTCGAATATAGTGAAAAGGCATGGAATTCATAAGACTTGGTCAACATGAAACATAATGCTATTTGCAAATGATTTAAAGGATTTGAATTTTTCAAAGAGTAGCAAACACCAAAATCCCTAATAGAGGACAATGTGGCACCAAACTATGAATGTATGCACTACAAATAGAATTCTTTTATGGAAGCTTTGTACAGTGATGTATCCATTCAAGTAAATGGGAAGAATGAGCCTTAGAAATGTTGGCATAGAATAAGTTGACTTGTATGACTATTACCTTGCATATCTCTAAGTCATTCTTGTTGTCTCTTAGAGAATGGATTAGTTGTGTTTAACTTGTTGAGTAAACCAATTTAAGCCTGTCACCTTTTGATTTCAATGCTAAGTCAAAACATGTAATTGAGAAGTGTCGATCCAATCTCCCGATTGCTAGCATTTATAATTTGAATATCTTGTATAAATAGAGGCATTTTATACCTCATTGGGACACATAATTGCACTCTAATGTGTAATTTCTGAAGAGTTGTTCTATTTTCTTAAGTGTTGTGAGAGAGTTTTGTGAGTATTTTTCAAGAGTTTTGCTAAGGGAAATTTTTAGAGTGTTTGGGGAAAGTATAGAAGGGAGTTATTGCTAGTTGAAAGTTGTTTGTGAAGTATAGGATTGGAAACCAACTAGAACAATTAGAGCTTTATTCTTACAAGCATGGGAATTCTTACTCTTTTATGTTTAATGTTTGTTTGATGTGATTATACTTGTTTGATTGTTGTTTGAGAAGTATTAAGCTTTGGAAAAGATTGTTTTCAGCATTTATGAGTAGATATTTCTATGAGGTTATAAATTAGAAAACTCTATTATTTGAAGTGATTATACATTTTTTATAGTAAGGAGTGATTGTTTAGGTAGCTATATAAATATAGTAGAAAGTACTCAATAGAGTTGGGTCCTTATAGTTTATAGCTAGACTTAAATAGATAGGTTATGGAACACTTGTTTAACCTAGAAGAGAAGTCATAGATTACTTAGAATAGATAGGTTGTTCCTAGGGTTGTAGACTATCCTATGAAGGGAATTGCCTATGCATAAAATATAATTGATCTTAACAAATCGAGTTAGAATGGTGGATGAGCACATGACATCCATTCTGAAATAGGGGTGATGAATACTTTGGCCAAAATGGTGTAATTTTCCATTGGTTACATTGTCAGTTCATTGTGTACCTTACTCATTCATGCTAGTCTAAGATTGTCATACACATAGAACATAGATGTGTCATGTGATAATGTTCTAGTTATGCTAGCCACAACACCAACTCAAATTAGACTAGTATTATGTGGTTTCCAGACCAAAGCTCTTTGTCGAAGGGTAGATCCATCTTCCATATGTGATCGTATATGTGCAGGGGACCATAGTTAGTCTATGGATGGTGGAAAAGAACTTGAGGATTGCTTATCCTCCCAGTCAGCAAGCTAGATATTTGAAAGGGGACTTCCTAGATCTATTTGTATTTCTAGTGCCAATGGGGCTCTGATGAGCTATATATGTAACTTGTATTTATTTCTTTGAAAGATGGAAAATGTATTTGCATATGGATTATGAAAACATTTCTTTGGAAATATTATATCAATTTTGTTTAATGAATATGAAAGATATTTTGTTACTATCATGTGTGTGTGCATTTTATCTTATGTGGAAAGAAAATATTTATTGTTACGTATTTAGCCTTTAGTTTAAATTCACTTGTGGTAAAGCATAGGAAAAATTACTATCTAGAACAAGGGGCATGTTAAATGAAACCACTCTTAAACATTCTGAAACTATATACATGAAATATAGTTTCCATGAAACATAAGGACAAGAAAGAGAAAAAAAAAAGAGAAATAACTTTTTTCAATACAAACCATAACATGCTCGCATTTTATCAATGCATTCACATAACATGAGCGGTTTATAACATGCTTGCATTTTATACTTCTTTGGGAATTTCCAAGCCTTTGGCTTGGATTTTTGTAGGATTTCCAATCCAAAGGCTTGAACTACCTTTCCAACACCCAAAAACGTGTTTTTGCATATTCTAAAAAATTTCACATAATCGCATTCATGCTAACCATCAAGTTTGCATGTGTTTCAAGGTCAAGTAAAATAAACACCAAGGTAATGTTAATCTCTCGTAGCTATTTAACAATGTATTTTTTTTCCACATTTTGACTATGTTAAGGCTTTCGTATATAATTTATTTTGTTGGTGTATCCCTTTTTTTTGTTAAAAACCAACATTTAGTATTTATTACTTTATTTTTAATCATTCATTAAAATTTCAAATATATTAAATTTTTATAGACTAGATTCCATTATACACATATTCAAAAAAAAAATGATTTTCGATTAGTTTTCAAAAACTATAGGGGTAGCATGGTCAAATTTCTATTTTTTAGGATGTGTCCACTTTGAAAATTAGCAAAATATCATATATTCATTAAAATATTATAAAAAAAAATCAAGTCCACATGACATGTTATTAGCTAATTTCTCACTAAAGAGATTTTTAAAATACTAAAAAAAGTTCACATTTTGATTTACCCACAATAGACACTATGTTATCTTTTTTTAAAAAAAATAGGACCAATTTGTGTGGGTAACTTTTTTAACCCTTTAATCTCTACAATTTTCAAATAAAATTAGTATTTTAGAATGTACATTCGGAGCACTACGGTTCCTATTTTTGTTGCATCTTAAAATTTTGAGTGTAAATATCCTCAATTTTTCATTCAAGGTCAATGTTTCCTAATTTTAAAAAAAAAGTGGCTACTTAAGACCCATTTTTGGCCTCTCATCTTTGTGCACTTACCCCATGTCCCTTATTAATATGAAGGTTCAGTCTCATTCATAAGATTACCATCATTAATGATAATAACAATTTCCTAAAATTTTGAGAACTCAAAGCCATTTGTGATAAATTTCATATGTAGCAAAAATTGTTCACATCCTATTACTCCCAAGGTAATGACCAAGCCAAAGAATCCAAGAAAACTCTAAATGAAGTTAGTAAAATGATTATTAATGATTCAAGGTGAGTTTTAAAATCTTCATATTTGTCCTACCTTATGGGATTATCGAATTAGTATTCATGAAATCATGAGGGAAACCCCTTATTCCTTTGTCTTTGGTACCAAATTTATGTGACCAATTGAGATTCAAATACCTTCCTTACACATCTTCCTTAAAAAAATTATTGATAGTGAATAATATAGGATTATACATCTTCACAAGATTAAAAAATTTGATGGAAAAAGGCTACATGCTTTAAATTGCTTACAAGAATATTTGAATAGGATATGCAAAAGTTACAATAAACACATCAAGTTTAGACAATAAAAAAATAATCTCAATATCTTGAAAGAGGATAAAACAACACTAGCCATGATCATGAGAAGAAAGGTAAATTCAAGCCTCTTTGGTTAGGCTCTTATATCATCACTAATAAATATGGATCGGGAATATATAATTTGGCTACACTAGATGGGAAAATGCACTAGAAGAGCTGATAAAAATTGTTTATCTCAAGAATTCTTATCTCTAATGCATCAACAATTCAAAAAGTTTTAAAAAAATTAAAAATAAACAATTAGGAAAGATAAAAGAATTAAAAACTAGAAAGGAAACTAATTTAAACTAGAATAAAGAGAAAATTTTCACTTAATGGTGACAAACATTCTTATGATTCTCTGGACAAGTACCAAGATGAAAACCCATCCACAAACATCATGTGTAACCCTATTATCCATTGTCTACAAGAACCTTACACTTATGGGTAGGCTCATTCTATCTACCTATGGCTGTTTATCAGTTACCTATTCATCCCTTGCAATTCCCTACATAGTCCTCAATGTTATATACATCTTCTAAGTAGCATTCCCACTCTAACCTTGATTAAGACTTGGTGAGAGTGGTGATACATGATTTAGAAAGAAAATCTTGGTACACCAATCTCTAATAGGAAACACATTGTTGATTTGAAAAATTGAATACTTTTGGGATTGTTCTTACTTGACATTTAATATGTGACCTAAATAAATTCTACGTAAATAAAACATCCAACTCCAATTCCTCAAACATGTAGAAAATACTTGTAGGCCCACGCATAACAAACAATCTAAGGCAACATTCAACCATCCCAAGGAATATCACTTGCAATTTTTTCTCCAATTCACCATACTAGAAAAATATTTAAGAAATTAGGAATTATATGATTCCCAATCCACCTCCCTTGCATATATTTCCTTGGTGGTGCAACAAACTTGTAATCAAGATTTATCTTTCTTAATCTATCATCATTGTTGTTGTCGTTGATTGATCTTTAGTGTTTAGCTTGATCAAGGGGAAAAAAATAATTAATTTTAAAAAAAAAAATTGTTTGCTTTTTTATGTTTTTTCCTGTTTTACTTTGCATCTATAACAAAATCCTCATGGTCTTTCATTCATGGTGCCATATCTCATATGCCTTCTTGTGACCATGTTTTCCTTTTCAGTCAGTCCTACGATACATGTGAAAATCCCGTACGTTGGAAAGATGCTGCCAAATTACACATACTTCTTTAATTGAATCGTCAGAATTGAAATCCGCTTGTTTCTGATTAATTGTAAACAACGGTAATCAAATTATTACAAGCTTCATATTTTATTCTTCTATATCTGGAAGTATACCAGAGTTGTATAACATGAAAGACCAAAGCAAGAACAACGTTTATTCAGCTTCAAACTTGTGTCTCAAGTTTAAGCAGAGATTGGTGTCAAAATATACATTTTGCAAACGTATGGTTCAACACTTGAGGTGAGACTTCCTTTCAAACTTGTTGGAAGGTATGAATGCTGCAATATCAAAATGGACAAATAATTGCAGTCAAATTCATAAAACTTAATACCAAAATAGACACAAAATTGCAGTCAAATTAGTAGAACCCATTATAATTAGTTCAAGAGAAAGCCTAAAATATGCTGCTGTCTTGATCAGCTAGATAATGTTAGGCACAAAAAAACATAGCAAGGAGAGTTGTCGGAGTCTTACAGCCCACAAGTCTCTAGCTCGAACAATAGTTTTTGATGAAAGGCCAATGTCTTTCCATTTGGCAGTGATAGAAGCTGTAGAATTGCTTCTGTTCCACAACGCTACAGTCACTCTTTTGTTGGACAAAGGCCCTGCCCATACCTGCAAATGATCAAATTTACACAGATTAGACAGACAAAATCTGAATTGTTTCTAAGGGAAAAATGATGCTATTTAATTTCAGAGGCTGAATTAAAGTCTTCTCTCTGTTAATCCATTAACCCACAAAAAATTCTTATACCTCAAGTTCTCCTTGCTTGCTCACTTTCTTCCCCTGAACTCCTAATGAATCTGTGCCCATACAAAAAGGATTGGAGATGGGGATGAAGATTGAAACCCATTCTCAAACTTTTATACTAAAACATTTAAAGTGAACTGATATGTACAACTCACCTTGATTGACATCAATAACCTCTTTGTTTCCCAAGATTTCTAGAGTTTCCTTACTCGCATTCCTTAAGTCAGTGGTAATCATCAAGGGTGCCTGAAATGTAAAAGATATACGGATATGAACCCTTAGCCACAAGATAATATAAAGGTCTTTGTCAAGGTGTCTCCTTTCACTAGTCTGGTGCTTGAACGGTTGTGAATATGTTCGTATGCACTGGGTACCGATTCTTAACCAAACAACCAATTTATATATTTACTAAGGAACCCACTTTAGCTATTTATGCATTAAGCAGAGGCTTATATTTGTTACCTTCATTAAGGCCCATATACTGAATTGTGATCTGTACTCCTCAATTGTCAAACTGGGGCCCATCCTTCCAATCTGCAATACATCAGCATCTGGTGTGGATAACACAAGCACAAAGTTACTTGATATATAGTATGGATATTGCAATGGAACTCAACAGTAATATCATGTCAATGGACTCGTGGAGACATTAAAGTACCATTCCATCCACGATTAGGACCTGCATAAGCAGCAAGCTCATTGTTCTGGTCAGCGACATCTAACATGCTGCAAGAAACGAAAAGATAATATATAAATATTTTTTTCTGAATTTCATCCTTCAGCAAATAATGTACTCTGCATGGGTGTGTTAAGTGTATTACTCAATATATTGATATCCAATTTCACCACTCAACCAGCTGTTGGCAATCTTAGGTCCAAAATCAATATAATCTGTTAGGTTGTCCCTGTACATCAGCATAGAAATAATTAGCACCATTTTCAGTTAATAAACTAGCGAGTGTTGATTTTTTGTTGAATACGGAGATTATTGCTCGAAAACCATTCTTACCAACTATCAACGGCAAAGAATATAGGACGCCCTGTCTTTAGGAGAGCTTCACTCATTATTTGGTACCTATTTATATAAATACAAATTTATTACTTTTTGTTAAATCAAATTTTAGATCTACATTTGAAAAGCCAGTTGGTAGCAATAATTTGGTATAAATATTATGTACCTCTCACGAGGATCCAACCCATGAATGTAGCAGTTCATATATTTCAAGTAGTCTACTCCCTGCCCATATATCAAGCACCAGTCATTCTTTAGTTCAACAACAAAAGTATTTCCTCATTATGTCTACATATAATTCAAAGTACTTTTTAAACAGTGTTGAAATCTTGTACAATAATGTCTACATATAATTAAGAAAAGTTTAACAAAATTTGAGGACGTTATCCTAAGATCTCTTCATTTTATTTCAAGGGCAAAGATAAACCAATCTGAAGTGGAGCAATTGGGTCAGTAGACGAAAGAATTTTATTAAGAGCGATTTACCCATGAAGCAAATGTGTTAGCATCCTGTTGTTCATGTCCAAGGGAACCTGTCATCCTTGTGGAACATGTTTGTGATCTGGCAAAAGAAACCAAGCATTAAAGTCAATACTAGTCATCAGGATTTTGATATGTCTAAAAATAGAAGGGTTTTGATTGATTCTGACATAATGAGCTCACCCTGCATCAGCATATATACCGAGTTTGAGTCCCTTAGAATGAACATAGTCTGCCAAAGCCTTAATACCAGAAGGAAATGTTTTTACTTTAGCAACAAGATTACCCTGCCAATAAACAAGAAGGTTCTCAGTTGTTCCTAAATATCACTTTCATTAGGTAATTATAAAGCCTAATATTCAGAAAAGTTTACATAAGCAATAAGAGGAACATATAAACAAGAAAAATTAGATTGATAATTCCAGTCATAAACCTTTACCAAAACAGGAATTCACATCATTAAACCTAGCTAGGAGAAAATTCTAGTTCATTTCATCAAGTCTCAAGATTGCTATGATCTAAAGCAAACATAATGACGTGATGCTGAGATTATATATTAATTTACTTCTGGCAATACCTGAGCATCTCGGTGTTTTTCACCCCAACAGTCATCTGGCAGTTTTTGAGAAAACCAAGTTAACATTAGAATAAACCATGAATCAAGGACTACTTTTAATGGTTTCCAATGTATAAAGAGAAAAAAGGTAATATAGCTTACCTATGTTTACATATTCATATCCTAATTTGGACAATCCAGTGGAAATCAGTGCATCAGCTGTATTATGCACATTTGCAATGGGCCAATGTTAATGATTTAGATCAAAGTTTCGCTACATCAAATTAATGGACTTCAACAAAGATGAAATTACGCTTCCAACTAACAACCCTGCTATTTTCTAGTAACCTTAAATTTAAGAACAATAGTAAAGACTCGTTAAAGGGAAAAAAATGATGAATCTAGAACTGAGCTAACCTTGGAGAAAACTCCCTGGTTAAGCGCTTGAGCTGGAGCAGTACTGGATGGGTGACCTCCCGGACGGACCAGTGCTTCACCTCTGTGAGCATCACCTAGATGCAATGAGTGCTAAGTGGACCATTCATTATCATGAGAGATGGGTTCTTGTTGAACCACTACTCATGAAACATGGGTCAATGAGTTTGACTCGAAACTACATGGTTGAATCTTGATAGCAATATCATAATTTGACACGCTGTGGAAAAATACCTCCTACTTATGAATCTAGAACTGTTTCTATCAACAAGGGCTACATTAAGCTGACACAGAAGTTTATGGCAAACTATGCAATCTGAACCATCCCTAAACCATTACACCATACAAAAATGAGCTCACGACAAGCAAAAATTGTAAAATCACCTGCTCCGCGAATAATTTTTCACTAATGCCACTGCAATAGAAATAATCATAACCATTCCATCTGAATACAGAAATAGTCACAACAATTGTATTAGTGTATATTTATGGGCATTATTGTATAACTAGTCTTTTAACTATTTGCAGACACACCACCATCCTCAAAACTCCTGCCCCCTCCTTACATCCACTTAATGAAGATATGCAGGGTGGATGTCAATTCCGAGGATCAGTCCATTGGATGCTTATAAGAGACTCACCAAATTTCAGATCAATGGTCTAATACCTCATCTTAGGTTTCCTAAGTATAGAGAGTGGAGAAACATACCCCATTGGAGGCTTCTGACCGAGTCCATTATAGGTTGCATTGGCTTGAAAGCACAAACAAATACCCAATAGTGTTACAAACAAAACAGAGACCATTTTCATGTTTTAACAATCCCTAAAGCAGATATTAAAAAGACAAAGAAAGGAATTCATATTTACAAGGTTAATTTGCAATCCCATATATAGGTTTCAAGGCCCCACCATGAGCACTTATTTGGTTTTTTCTATTGTTATTTTAATATATTTGTGTAAGTGATGCACTAAAAGTAGTCTTCTAACGATGCTTGAAAAACTTGTTGAAACCATGGCTAGAAGCCTAAAAACCGTGACTGATTTTAGGTACAATGTATTGACCAGTCCAAAACGTAGAGCGCCGAAAAATGTGGTGAGATACAGCAGAGCATCTTCTGGACCTTATCCAGCAACATGATTTTGACTGATCAAGTCGAGAAGGATAATATTGTATTTTTCAAATGGTATTTTTGCTGTTTGACAAGTTGGTTAAAGTTGTAATTTTTTTTTAATGAATAGGAGTTATCTATATTAATTATAAAGTTGTAATCTTTCCTCACAAGCCTAGTTAAATCCCATTAATTATAATTGTGTGCAGGTCTACGTTTAAATTTACTATCGACTTCTACAAGCAGTAAACAATAACAAATTAAATTGTGTTAAAAATGCATCAAATGGAATTGTCTTAGTAATGCATGTTTATTATATGTTTTAAAAATATTGTCTGTGGATGTTTTAATTGACATAAAAAATATATTATTATGTCAATTAATTTGTTAATTGAACTAATAAGAAATTTAAATATATTTATTTTAAAATATTAATAAATAATTATTTTATTTATTATAAATAAATATATTTTATTTATTATAAATAAATATATTTTATTCTAGTTTACATATATTTAAGAATTATTTTATTTATTTACAGAAGTAATATATTTATATTCATGGATGTTGGAGATGTATACATATTCAAAATTGAAGGCAAATAATCAATCTCATCTATTCATTAATTAATTGGAGTTAGTGATTTAAACATTCTCCTAAAAATTACCAATTAGTTGTGAATCTCTCAAATTACAAATCATGGGTATTGCAAAAAACATTTTTTTCTTCACTTATGTGAAGTATGATATAATAGTTAAAAATATTAATCAATCAAAATAAGAGTTACAAGATATTAGCCAACCGGGTTATTGGTAATTTGTTTTTTGAATATTATTAATTAAAATTTTACATATAAAATTTGTAAATGATAAATATGTTGAGCATAGGTTGTCATTGATGTCAAAATGATGCTAGTTAGTCATTGTTGTTGATAGTGGTTATCAAAGGGTGTCAAGGCTAGCAAATGTGAAGGTTGTCAAAGATGAAGAGGATTGTAGGAGTACTAGAATTGTCATGTGACAAAAGGTTCCAAAATCATGGTGTTTGTTAGTGTGTACACTATCTAATCTATTTAAGTATCATGTATCAAGTCAGTAGTGGCGTGACTATCTTTAGATAGTTAATGTATAAAGATAGTTAATGTATTTACTATATCATGTCAAGCAAGTATTCAGCATGAGTGTCGTAGTTTGGAAGGATATCTATTGGGCAAAGAGATTAATTAATATGATAATCGGCATTTCTCTTAGAAATGCAGCAGTGCTTTGTAATTTGGAAGGAGAGTATGCCTACACTAGTTCTATTAGTTTCTCGAGTTTTCGGTGATATGGCTTTAGTGTGCAAGGAGTTTGAAGTGTCAAAAAGATCATCAAGCTATTCAAAGTTTGAGGCATATGCGGTAATGGCTTGGAGCATGTGAAATTCAAATCATGCGTGTGAAGTGAGGATAGGACCTGTTTGAGGTTCCCTTGGTGGCACAAGGTGTAAAGTTCCTTTGGTGGCAAGAATTTTGTGTTTAGATCATTGTATCACATGTTTCATGTAATTTAAATTTAGGTTCATCCTAGATGTTGTCTACCTGTAGGTGTGTATCCTTGGCCAACATAGTAGAGTGTTAATGTAATTTCATGTATATATTTCAAATATTCAAATGTATTGTGAAAAACAAGTCAAGTGGGATGCACAAGTGTGTCATATGTAAGTGAAAAAAGTGTGAAGAAAAGAGGGACCGCCAATATCATAGGGTTATTCTCAGTGTGAGAGAGTTTGTGTTGTGTCTCTGGTGTATATTAGAGTTAAATTTCAAATCCTCCATTATTTATGTATTCCGATAGGATTGGTGTTCTACATGTTGTATTGTTTTGGTTGGGGATTGGTGTCTCTAGTAGATTAGTGCCTACAAATTCAAGTTTGAGGATTGGTGTCTCTAGTAGGTTGGTGCCTACATCACATTGTAAAATTCACTTATTATATTCCTACTTGTGAGTGTTTATCATCATGGTTTTTCCCATCTTGGGTTTCCATGTAAATCTAGTGTTTATGTGTTATCTAGTGTTTATGTGTTATCTTGTGTTTGTCATACTTTTGTCAACGAGGACCCTTTCCACATGGACATTACATGGCAAGCAAAACAAAACAAAATAAAATATAGAAAAATCAATTGTATTTTTGAAGTTCTTACTAACCACTGAACAAAGTTGGGGTGTCATTTAATGATCTGTCTATCCCTCTTACAATCAAGAGACAACCTGCAATAAATGGAAATGGAATAAGTATGTGATGGATGGGTCACACCATAAGTAAGCATGGCATCCCTACCCTAGAGTTGTCCAAAAATTGTAGATTAAGGTTTATTTTTACATGCAAAGACCATAATCTTTTAGACCATGACCTCCATAAATTTGGAGCATAGGGTCATTTTGTGGGTGTGAAAACAAATGATAATAAATGAAAAGGACGGGCTTTGTTTGGGAAGGAAAGAGAAAAAAGTGGAGGAAGACGAGGTGAGGGAAAGCAATGAGAGAGAAAGAGAACAAGTGATAAGAGGTAAAAAGAGGAGAGATCAATTTTGAAGACAGGAGGAAAAGAGAAAACTTAGGGGATAAAGGAGGCTGATTGGATTTTGGCAAGGAGAGTGGGAGGAGAGTGCAAAGAATGGCATGAGTGAGAGAGGAGAAAGGATGCAGAATATGCATAAAATATATTTGTGAAAAATACTTTAAAATGCTGGAGCAAACACAACTAGGAAGTATAAATCCAAATTTTCACAAACATTGCCAACATCCTCCCTAGCTACAAAGGAAAAGAGAGTGAGAGCATCTAAGAAGCATTGGGAAACTTGTGACAGGCCAGTATTTCCTTTTCATTTTCATACCTATTTTAATAGATGTCTTTGGAATTGTTTCGATAACTGCCTGCCTAGGCAACAATATTCAAAATAATTTTCTATAATTGAAGCTTGCCTATATATATTTATTATCAGGAGGGTGACCTTTAGTTTTTTATGCCTCTGCACTATATACTCAAATCGCTTATACTCACTAAAATTGTGTGCCACGTTGGTGGTATTTTTATGTTTCATTAAATTAGAGAGACTTGGTCAAATGTTGCGCCATTATCTGAAGTTGGCATTTTCAATATTAACCTCGGTGTTCTCGTTTATTTTTAATTGACATTTTAAAGTGTTGGGCCATATTTCGAATGTCTATACCATATTCATTATGCACAAAAATCATAGTTGTATCTTGTTTTCATGCTTGATCCAATTTCAAACTACCCACATTATTATAGTTCCATTATTATATAAAGGAACCAAACTAGCTCCATCTTCATTATTTACAAGCCATTAATGACTGGCATTCTTCCATGACATAAAATCAATGCATTATATAGAGTTGTGCCATGATCACAATAAGAAAATAGTAAATAGTGGAGAATAATTATCAACCTTAACATATAATTTCCTTTTTGTTATTCTCAGTCATATAAAAAAATTGTATACCACATCGACAACTTGTCACTACTTTGGACCTAGGGTCTTCAATATTCATTGGGAAATCTATACGATGAGTTGATATTTCATTTTTAGAAAATGACTATGATTATTATTGAACTTCAAATAATATGGTACTCTTTAATAGTCAATTAAGTATAAAAAATTGAGAATTATCCATTGTTGTATTTAAAAATTATTAATTCAAGGTGATTTATGTTATGTGCAAAAGTTGAATAATCAATAAATTAGATAGTATATCTTCTTATTCTTGATTATGATGTAATTTGTTACCGAGTACAAGAATGTTGCAAATTTTGGCAACATTTCTCATAAATATATATAGGCCACAATATAGAATGATACTAAATAAAATAAAAATTGTTCCTTATAAGTATTTTGGGAAACCAAGATCAAGAGGTAACTAATATCTTGTAGGTTGCCCAAGATCTCAAATGCTAGAATAGTTGATGTGTGAAAGTTGGGATTATTAGGAATCAATAAGCAAGGAATTTTCTATAACCAAGGGAGGACTATTTGAATATTCAAGTGTGGAATTTCGAGTAGACAATGGTGGGAGATAAAATAGGATCTTACCTTGGGTTCATTAAACCTCTATATTGAGACTCCAAGTGAAACAAAATGCCAAGGAAGTCTAGGTTAAATCTCTAGCAATAATAACACCTTATAATATGATCTGGAAATATAATGCACCTGATACACGATTTGGCATACAATCACTTAATAATTTAGGTTACAAGGACTTCATTAATAAAACTAAAACTATATTGGTAAAAAATATTCTATGATTAAATAGAATAAAATTATCATTTATTTCAATGAAATATAAAATGAAGTTTGTTTAATAAGCCTAAGGTTAGTGGATGAGTTTTAAACCTGGGTTTCCTATATCTAGTAAACATATCAAAGAACATATTATGATATATGCAATTATAAGAATTATTTAGCTATAAGTGAAAAGTGCAAATATCATCTAGTCCTTGAACTAAACTATTATAAAATATGAGGTTGCACCATAGTGTAAAGGAAATTGGACGATTAAGAATATTATTAGTAAAATTACTATTGGGATTATATTTTCATATGTTGGATAAAGTGTTGCCAACTTTCTTAAGTAGGATTTGACGATTGATTATCCTTAAAACAAGATTATAAATACTAAATTGTATAAGAACCACAATTTGAACATGTTTGCATGTGAGGATGGAAGTGTTGTGATTAGTGTGTAGGCATCTTTGAGAGACCATGTAAGGAGAACATTTGATCTATTTGGAAGTGGGTACATAGGTGGTCCTTGGGTGAAGGATGCATCTATAACCTCAAGTCCATAGGGGGAGGGTTCAAGGGGATAACTCTAGGGTTGGGGTTGTTCCTATATGGTTTAATCTTTCCTCCTATGTAAGCTTCAATTTGAGACTAAATGGGTACCAAATGGGTATGATGAAAGTTAAGGGAATTTAATAACTTATATTTAATACATATTGTGCTTTGATATTACTAATTTAAATGAACTAACAGATTTAACAACATTATAATTGGTATTTGAGTATATGTAAAGCTCATCTTGTGTTAGTTCCATGTAACTTGTATGTGTTGTGAAAACTGACTCCATATCTAGAGGTCTTTATGTATAGACCTGCATATCTATTGATTGTGATTGTGATTCATGTTATGTATGACCCACCCAAGAGTGAACCTCTGGGATATTTGAGTAGTGACAAGCAGTCATTTGACCATGCCAATGATCGATGTTTGGGATACTACTGAGGACTAGCCAACATTCACCTGGTTCACATAGGTGAAGGTTACTTTGGGCCACTCTAGTTATGGGGTCATCCCACAATAATGGGTTACACTTTTTGGCCAAACTTGACATTGAAATCAACATTTTCAGAGAAAACTTCACTTTCTGACACTTATAGTAGTTAAACTATTAGGAATTTGAAAATGATGTAAACTAGTGATTTGTGAGATTTTGTCAGTAGATTTTAAATGTTTTTTTTTTTTAAATTGTAATTTTTTTTCTCCTTCGATAACTAGTTTTTAATAGTAAACAACATTTTTAAAAAGTGGTGTGTACTTCGACTCACATAAATTTTTTTTCTACAAAGGATAAAATTCTAATTCTTTTGAATTTAGGTTGGTAACACAAGTATCTAGTTCTTTCATTTTGTTTCATAGCATTTTGTTGAATATTTTTCTTTTTAATTAAGTTTTGAAGTCAAAACATTTATAATTTAGACATAGGTGCACTTCGGCTCACATAACTTTTTTGGTATGTATTGAAATTCAATTTTTCTTTTTTTGTTAGAACGAGGACATCAATACCTAGTGGATATATATTTTTCAAAAAAAAATTCCTCAAATTTACTATTTTTCCACAATGATTTTTCATCGAACTTGATGTTCGGTGAAAAACCTATGTACAGTAAAACTAAAAAATAAAATATAAAATAAAAATAAAATATATTAAATTTATAGTTGTTGGAAAGCATTCGATCACTACAATCATCCAACTTGGTTTATCAAGTTGACTCCATTTGCACCTCCTTCCCAAGCTTTGATAGTCAAAAAAATGCATAAATTTTGAAATGGTGGAGGGGAAGGTGAAAAAAGGGGTTCATTAGAAGGGGGTTCATTCAACCCCCTTATATGGTGCAAAAGGGGTTCATTAGAAGGAGGGGGTTCATTAGAAGGGGAGGGTTCATTAGAAGGGGGGGGTCATTAGAAGGGGGTGGTTCATTCGAACCCCCTTCATTTGAAGGGGTAAACCATTTTAAATTTTTTTATGACCATTTCTAATTTTTCTTCATTCAAAAAATTGCAACCCACTATTATGGGTTTACCCTATGATTATGTACAATAATGGTTACATGGGTAGGGATCCATCCATGCAGGTAAAGGTAATCTAGGGCTAATAGTTGTATCAATGGGGTTCACTGGTTGTTATTGAGGGCACGAAAGTGATCGATGCCATGTGTTACCCAAGATTGTGAATAAGATAACTAAAAATACCACTAAGGTCATAAGGTGCTATATGTCGGGACCTACTTCTTCTTCAGTGGAAAAAAAATTTATCATGGGTGTATATGCGATTAAAGTCAGAATCCACTGGGTTATGGTAGGTTCACTACTTGGGGAAAGACTTGGGATGGTGGAAACACTCACAATGCAATATGAGATGCACTGAATCCCCTTCCCAATTGTTAGATTGTATACCTAGCCTTGTGGGGTTGAGGACGGACCTGTGGTCTAGTATGGGATGTACCGAATCCTCTTCCCACTTGTCCAATGGTGTAGAAGACTAGAGGAAAATATGGGACCCACAGTGTAGTGTGTAATGCACCAAGATTCTTTCTATCTAGGATGCATTATGGACATGTGTTAGTCATCCATTGTGATGTGTTAGTTAGCCATTGTGGATGCGATGTATGTTGGAGCTAGTCAATATATGTATGTTGGAGCTCATTATTGTGTAATTGTGATGTATGGTGGACCGATATTCCTACTTGTGAGTGTTTCTCATCGACGTTTTCACATCTTGGGTTCCACATAAATCTATTATTATGTGTTATCTTGTGTTGTGAATTATTTGCTCGCTTGTATGGTTCAAAGCTCTTCATGTTGAAAATTTATATAGTTGTAGACATGTAAAATTGACCTAACACTTATCACACACCCTAAATGACATTTTCTCATCACTAGCATCATTATCATCAAATATTACTGCAATTCACATCAATTACATGAAAAACTCTAAATTCCTCTATTAATGAATATACTACATTATTTAATTATTTCACTTTTTCATCAATTTTGACAAATTAAATAAATTTCATTTATTTAATAAAGTCTTGATCTAAATTTATTCCTCTTGAAATTAATTAAATAACGTTAATTATTTAATTATGTCACTAATTCACTTTATTCTCCTAAGTCAATTAAATTATTAAAACATAATAGTTTAATTAAATCACTTTTCCCTAAATTTGAATAATTGAATTTAATTATTCAAAAACATCATCAAAATCAAATCAAAACAAATACAACTTTGTTTGCAAAAATCAAACTTGATTTTCCCGTTCAACTCCAAAAAGGATTAATTAATTAAATCAAGTAATTAATTATCCTCACCCACTTCTATGATTGAGAAAATTACGAACCACCGATTGCTCGATTTGATTGCCTGATCCATCTATTTCCTGAAAGATCAATCTATTCTTTAATTCCACAAATTATTCAATATATTTCCTCAATCCCACTGAACACTCAAAATGATTTCTTCAATCACACTGATTACGCAATCAATTTGCACTAACTATTCCCATCTATTTCCTCTCAATGGTTTTGAACCGTTGATCAGGATATTCTACTACATGATCCTAAGCATTCATTTTGAAACACAAATTCTATATAATAACCATCTTCTTTCTCAAAAATGATCGAAGAATCAATATCACTTGCACAACAAAGTAATGCAGAGATCTTAATCAAACTTTTGACATCTTCTTACACACATCTTCGATCAACACATGCACATTCTTCAAGCTTATGCACGCACAATGGAGGCCTCACATTGATACGAACAACCCAACATCTTCATGAACACAATCTGACATAGGATGGGTAACAAAAAAAAATTATTGAATTATTTGTATGTTCTTTGATTGCTTTGCTTTTTAGTTCATTGAATTCAGTAATTTCAATATCATTCATTTCGTGAGTAATGGGCATGAATCTTGATTTTTGTTTTGAGTTAGATTAGTTTCAATTCAATTCATTTATATTTGATACCATTGATTTCCCCCTTACACATTTTGGAACGCCCGGTGGGACCACGGTCCTTAGCACTAATCATTTTACGAGCAAATTTTGAAGTTGCAAGATTTGGAAGCGCACTGGAAAAAAATTCATGCATAAACTACACCATCTGACCTTTTTCTGGCTACTTTTGACATTTGGTGTGCTTTTGCAAAAATAACAGAGGTGCACTTGACTTTTTTGCTCGCTTCTACTTAAAACACAGAAGTCGTACTTATTTTTTTCACTCGCACTTGCTTCTAACAGGGCCACTTCTACATATATTTTTTTTGCTTTTGCTCTTTCAAACTTTTATCCAAAATATGCAAGTCACGTTTTTAATTTCTAATACTAACAATCGTTTGATTTGGATGTTTGACAGGTATTAACATTGTTTGTGTGGGATTTGCATAAGCATGGCATAGTTTTATTCAAGAAACGACTAACACATTTATTGCAGAGAAGGCGAATGGTCGAAGCTTTTACTGTCTCAAAGCTTTTATAGTTAGAAAACTTCTATTTGGTGCAATAAAAAGAACCCCACAAATGAACATTTCAATTAGTTCTCTAAAACAAACTTTTCAAAGCTTTTTAGCTTAGCAAATGCCTTCAATTGGTGCAATAAAAATAACCCCACAAACGAACATTGCAATATGGTGCTCTTAAATGAGTTCTTTTTCAAAGCTTTCATAGAACTTAGGAAATTTCAATTGGTGCTCTAAAATGAACTTTTCAAAGCTTTCTAGCTTAGAAAATGCTTTCAATTGGTGCAATAACAAGAACCCCACAAATGAACATTTCAATTGGGTGCTCTAAAATGAGCTTTCAAAGCTTTCTAGATTAGCAAAAATCAATTGGTTCTCTAAAAAATATTTGCTTTCGACCAAATGATTTCATTTTGTTGACAAATGCACGATTTTCTTTTGTTGACCATTAGGAAAAGGCTTTAAAAAAACACTTTGGTTGGTGCTTAAAAATGAACAAATCAAATTCTTGTCTTGAATATTGTTATACATTTGTTTGAAATCTGGAATATTTCATTTTTGTGCACATAAAAGGAACAAAAAAAATGCTATCTTGTACATACTTTTATTTTTGTTTTACTTTATTTTTATTTTTATTTTCTTTATTTTTCATTTTTTTGTTGAAAATGAACATTGTGATGAAGTGTATTTCATTTATTCTATGTTTAGATACCTAGGTGTTTATCCTCTCCCCTAGCACCTTTCTAGCGATCTTGGGTGACAAAAAGCATCTTGAGTTCCGCACATGTGTTTACATTTCAAAGCATACCTTTAAAGGGCCTTCCTCCCAACTTGTGAGAGGGAACGACCCAAGCGATACTTTTTTTTTGGTCCGCTATATAAATAACTATGGGTGTGAGGAAATTTCATCACCCACCTGGTGCGGATGTTCTATACCAACAAAATTCTCCCCTAGTATCCATGAGATACCTAAAACTCTGCAAGGGCTAGGAGACCTCTTAATTGAATGAATCATCTCATGTATAGACACCAGTTATCTTGAAACATGACTAAGAACCAATGTTGTAGAAGCTACCCCTTTTAGCCAAAACATTCTCTAAAGTGGTGCATCATAAATTTGATTCCAAGAAGTGACTTACCAAATCCGACTTATGGGTGAACTTAAAACACTCTCCATTCGTTGCATGTAAAATCATCCCTTTGGGCGTGAGGTAAGCCCAACTAGGAGGAAATGTTTATCCCTAGGGTGTACATTGTCTTCACGAAATTTCCAAATCTATTTGGTTACTTTGAAACATCAAACATTGTGCTTGAATTAAAATGAACACATCAAAATCGTTAGTGTAGGTTTTTTATTTTCCTTATGTTAGGGGTATTTATTTTTTCCTACACATATTATTTAAGCTTGCTTAGGTTTATTAGGAGTGGTTAATATGAGGAAATATGGCGAAATACATTGATTGCATGTGTCACTCTCTCCCCACACATGGTTAGTTGAGTTACACATCCTCTTTTCGATTGTTGTGCCACCTCTCATAACCACTATTTTGTTTTTACCTAGGTAGGTTATGGGGTAGTTGGGTTTCTCACCCTCTTCCTACTTTATGTGCCACCTCTTTCCTGTCTTCACTTGAGGAAGTTATGCCACATGTTTTTTCATTTACCAAGTAGGTGATAACCTCCCACCTTTTATGGGTAGTAGGAGTTAATGCACCTATTTGATGCATTTTCCCTTATTCCTCTATATATTGAGCACTCTCCTCTCACCTTCACTAGTTCGGTGATTATTCGATGAGATTCACGAGAGTATTCTCAAAATTCTCTTGCTTTGTCTCTGTTGTTCTCTCATTTC
Source organism: Sequoia sempervirens (assembly GCA_007258455.2). Classification (NCBI taxonomy): domain Eukaryota; kingdom Viridiplantae; phylum Streptophyta; class Pinopsida; order Cupressales; family Cupressaceae; genus Sequoia; species Sequoia sempervirens. The sequence continues at coordinate 226,763 of VDFB02273615.1, read as the reverse complement.
AAATTTTCTCTTCATTCTGCTATTTTTATCTTTGATCATTTGTTGATTGGAGTTGCATGTGATCTATGACCAATATCGGATCCTGACTTGATTCTCGCTTCTCGAAGAATCTAACAAAAACAAGCATTTAACATGGTTCTCAAACATCAAACCCTTTCAATTTAGTGTGAATACTTTGAAAAGAGCCCTATGTTTGCACTCCCTAAAAGATATCTTAAACAAATATCTTTGAAGGTTTCTAAATGTTTAGGCTCACATTTCAAGTCGCATTAAGTATGAAATATTTACCTTGGAAACTATAGCTTTTAGAATGTTGACTTCCATGAACATTGAGCTTTTGTGGGAAGAAGCATGCCTAAAGTTGTAGACATTTAGGGTCACATAAGTTTTGATTGTTGTGGTGTGTTATCACTTGCCAAGTCTCAAATAAAATCCAACGAAACCTTCAAAAATCTACAAATTATCAAAGTTGTTGCCAAACTCGAAAACTAGAAAATAAATCTGCACAGAATATTGCTTTTTCTACTATTTCTACCGCACCTGACCAAAAACTAGCTGCACTTACCAAAAGCAACTCGCTTTTGCTCAGTCTTATAACAGTTACTAATAAAAATTTGTTGCTTTTGACAATCTGAGCACATTTGACTAAAAATTGGCTACACTGAACCCTTTTATGTCACAATTGCCAAAATTTACTTGTTGTAGTTGACTACTTGAAATATTTAGTCACTTTTTCCCAAATAGCTCACTTTTTCTTGTACAAATCACCAGTCATAAAACTTGACGTAGAGGCCGCACTTACAAAATTTTAATGCATTTGTCTTTTTGATCTGGCCGCACTTGACCATAAACTAGATGTAATTGACATTTTCAACCAATTTTGCTTCAAAACTACCGCTTTTGCTTCAAACCTATCATTTTTTCTCTATTTCTTGGTAAAAATTAGAAAACCAATTTGAAATTGGTTACAAAATCTAGTGAAAACAAAAATAATTAGACTCCCAAAATTGGTCATAAATCACATCAGTCCATCATCCAAATTTAGCACCTCATCCTACTTTTGGAAATCAATATCAAAAAAAAACAACATGGATCATTCATTCACTCACACTTCTAAGATATCAACATTTACTTGAACCTCAAGGCTAGTTCAAGTAAATTTCCCGCAACATATCCTCTAGAAAAAGAAGTGAAATATCAATCCAAGCATTTCAGCAATTTTAGTTCCAACAATAGCGTCATCCCAAAACATCACTCAAACCTTAGGGTCTTGAGAATCACAAAAACCATATCAAAACACCAACATTTTTCATCATTTCACCTTATGACCATTTGGTGTCCGATTGCTCCAGTTTAACAACCAAACCTTATACCAACCATCATACAACCAAACTTTGAGTTGATTGAAGGAGAACAAAAAAACATAATAAGTAGTTTGAGGAGCTTCATATTTGAGACAAAGGAAACACCAAACCAATGGAGAAATGTAGCAAACATCCTAGATGAACGAGAGAAAAAATTCGATATTACAATTGGAAGGCCTATATTACCACCTCCTATGTGGAAATAGGTATCCTCTTTTCAAAAATAGAAAATCCCCAAAAAATGCACAATTTAACCCCACACATGTGCTTGGCTTCATGATCTCCTGCAAGACCAAAGTCCTTAAATGAAGATCCACATTCCGCCTTTTCAAAAATAGGCATCATGACTAGTTCAAGGTCTATCAAGAGGTGCATCTTAAAGACTTAGCGCAAATGGGACATCTTGCTAAGAAATTTTTATGTTCACCCTTTAAGGAACGAAGCAAACTTGCATATCCAATTTGAGCTTATCAATTAAATAATTGAGTTCTTAGGGATGTATCACTTTAGAGCCCATATTACCACCTCCTGCATGGTAATAGACACCACACTTCAAACATAGAAAAACCCAAAATCAAACACAATTTCACTTCCTCAAAAATAGAAAATTCCAAAAACAAAGTATTCTTTCATTTCATAGTTAGAAGTCACCAAACATTCACAAAAGCTTGGCACTTATTTATGAAAATTACAAGATCACAACATAGGAAAAATATGGAGGCCAACAAAAGTAGTGCTAGCATACCACCAACAAATACAACAAATGACAAAAGTGGCCCATGGGGCTATAGGCCAAGTGGCCTTAAAACACCTCAAAAGAGACCCACATTCAATGCAACATCAAACCAATCACCTAGTGAGGAAGAGGTAATCTGTAGACAACAAGAAGCGATGGAGAGAGAAAACAAGAATCCAAGGGACATGGTTATAGAGGAGGTGGATAGTGAGGAAGAAATAAAGATGGAGAATTATTTCAACATTTTAATAATCCCAAGGTCCTTAAATTGATGGAAAAACTCCTAAGAAAGGATCCAAACACTTACTTCTTCAAGTTAGCACAAAGTGGTGCTAAGTTGCCAATAAACTTAAATATAGAAAGTCTTAAATATCCTCATCTCATTCCCTTAGGAGATAACTCAATTATGAGAGAAATACCTAAACCACTGGAGATTCCAAACATGCCACCAGTCTTTGCACAAGGCAAAGATCAACCAACGGATAACTCTTTGTTTAGGAAGCCATCCCAAATTGAACAAGCAATGGTGGCACAACAATATCAAGTAGATTCATCCCAATACATGCCCCATTTAACACTTCATATATTGACCCTTCCCAAAATGTATAAAATCAACAAGGGAAATTTCCACAACAATACCATCAATAGGTGGGTCATTTGTTCCCCTTCCCAATCAACAGTACCAACAACAAGGTGTGCCACAGGGTACCCTTTCCAATCAACAAGGTTGACCACATGGTCCCCTTCCCAATCAACGATACCAACAACAAGGTGTGCCACAAGGTACCATTTCCAATCAAAAAGGTGGGTCATATAGTCCCCTTCCCAATCAACAGTACTAACAACAAGGTGTGTCATAGGGTACCCTTTCCAATCAACAAGGTGGACCACATGGTCCCCTTACCAATCAACATTACCAACAACAAGGTGTGCCACATGGTACCCTTCTCAATTTGTCCCATCAACAAGGTGTCACGCCAACGCACTATTAGGGTATCCTTTAAAATAGTTCACCCCAACAACAAGGTCTGCCACAAGGTACCCTTCCCAACCTATCCCATCAACAAGATAGCCCGCCAAAAAACCACCAGGATGGCCTTCAATACAACTCGTCCCAACAACAAGGTGCACCGCTAATGTGCTACCGAGGTACCCCTCCTCAACAACAAAAACAAGGAGCTAACGCTCCTTCCATTCAATAGGGAGCTAACCATCCGTATATCCAATAAAGAGATGACCCTCCTTCCATTCCGCAGGGAGCTAACCCTCCTTACGTGCAACAAGGAGCTAACCCTCCTTACGTTCAACAAGGAGCTAACCCTCCTTTTACACAACAAGGACCTAACCCTCCTTTCACACAACAAGGATTTAACTATCCTTCCATCCAACATGGTTACCAAGGTCCCATGCCTCCACAATACCCAACCTATGACCAAAACATGGTAGGACAACAAGGTTTCTACACACAAGATCCATAGAAAAATGTACCAAAAATAGAGGTAGATATGCAAATACAAGCAATTAATCAAATAATATTAGACATGTAGATAGGAAAGCCAAAGAAGACTTATACCCTTCAGGATATATGTCCATTTCCTTTTGATCACTCCATTAATATGCTTCCTTTTCCAAAAAACTTTAAGATACCAAAGTTTGATAAGTACAAAGGAAAAGGAGATCCAATAGAACATGTACGAGATTTCTCAGTATCATGCATGGAAGTCTAAAACAATGATTCCTACCTAATGAGGCTCTTTCCATGTAGTCTTACTAGTCACGCCATGGAATGGTTCACCCATAGATACCACCTGAAATTAAAAGTTTTGATGAACTGACTACTAAATTCATAAACCACTTCTCATTCAATATCAAACAAGATGTCACCATCACAGATATATACAAGATTAAATAGATTCAAGGAGAATCATTTACCTCCTACCTACAAAGATGGAGACATAAGGCTAGTAGGTGCAAGTGGCCCATTCCCAACAAGGAACTCGTAGACATATTTATCTCTAATTTCCAAGCAGAATTCAACTACCAACTCACCATGCTATTCCCTATAAACTTTGAAGAGGCCATTGAAAATGGAATGCACATAAAAAGAGCCCTCGTAGCAAGGGGAGTGATCAAGCTAAACAATCCAAGAGATAATCCTTCTAATTCAAATGAGAAACCTAAAATTTGGGCCAAGAAAAAAAATGTCACGAACAATGGGGTAGTGGATGCTAGAGTAGTATGGAATGTACAAAATCCTAATGGACCTCAAAACAAACCTCAAATTGCACAAACAAGCTATGCTCCTAATAATGCACAAAACAATCAGCTTACCTATCCCCAAAATAATCAAGCAGTCAACCAACAAAAAAATTAGGGAGGGCAACAAAGGCAATACAATCAACCAAGAAGGAAGTTCACTATATTAGGAGAGCCACTTGAGGCAGTCATGTGTAAACTAGTGCAACAAAATCTCATCAAGGTCAACGATCACCCAAACTATGAGGAGTCGAGCTTCAAAACACCATGGTACAATGAGAAGGATTTATGCAAGTTCCACAAAATCAAAGGACATACAAAAAACAATTGCATGAGACTCAAGCACGTATTACAAGACTTGATTGACAAAGGAGAAGTGGACATTAAACATCGGCCTGGAAATAAATACCTTGAGATATACACAAATCCAATTTTGAACCATGCTAAGAAGAATGGCAAAGGAAAGGACCAAGATTATCACAATGCTAACTACACTTATGGTGACGCAGTTCTAGGTACCCTCTCTCAAGCAAATGACAATAGGGTAAATGTAGTGACTATATGAGGTAGGGACACCGAATGTAATGTAACTGCCTATCAAGGAAAAGTTACAATACAAGGAGCCCCACCTAAACCCGCAACTAAGTCATTAAATGACTATAGTATTGTGGAATAGCTAAAGAAGACTCTTGCCTTGATCTCAATCCTAGAACTGCTAAAAGTATCACTCACACATAAGGAGATGCTAGAGAAATAATTAGAAGCATTTGTCCCCAATGACCTCAATCTGGATCAGTTTCAAGCCATGGTTGGAAAAATCATGGCCAATCACCATTTAGTCTTTTTCGAGAAAGACCTTCCACATAAGTCATTCCACAACCAAGCTCTCTACATAGAGGTTGTTGTCCACAAAAACATGGTCAAATAAGTGTTGATAGATAACAGTGTAGGTCTAAACATCTGTACTTTGAAATTCATGAAATAGTTAGGGTATTCTGACGATGTGAGAGACAAAGGAAAGAGCATTACTATAAGGCCCTATAATGATCTTGAGAGGAATTCAAAAGGGAAAATCAAGCTACCAGTGTAGATAGGACTAGCTATCACAAAAACCACGTGTCAGGTACTTGACCTTGAGTTACTGTATAACCTTCTTCTAGGATGCCCTTGGATTCATGCATTACTACAAATTCCTTCAATCTTTCACCAATGTCTAAAGTTTCCTCATGAAGGAAAGGAGGTGACATTATATATTGATCCTGAACCCTTCCACTTTTGTGCAAAATTGGAGGAGAAGTATAACAAAATCTAGTGTATACCCAAAAATGGCATATCCTTTCATTCATCTCATATGTTGACCCTTCCACACTACCATAAACCTCATTAAAACCAACATCAAGTGAGCAACCAAAAATTGAAACCAAGGTCAAGTACTTGACAAAGGTAATGGAAATGATCACTTCAATCAAACATTTTGCATTGGAATGCTTCCACCAACACCCAAGGTTTATGGAGGACCAAAGGAGATCAAATATGCTCAAACAGTGAAAATGATAGCCAAACCCATAATTTTCACCAAGTGGGGAGCTATGAAGGATGAAGAGATATTCAAAGAAGACATTTTGTCTATGATCTACAAAGAGGACCAAAAGGAATCAGAACAGCCACAACCCCTTCTAATCGATCCTAGCAGTAAAGGCTACTAGTTAGCTAAATAAATGGGATATATTAGAACAGGTGGCCTTGGACTATGCAAACAAGGCAGATGGGAGCCCATCATAGTGGAACAGAGAAAGAAATACATGGAGCTAGGTTATGATTCAAAAGATGTGGTCACTTCAAACGCTAGACAAACCTCTTTTAAGAAATGAGCACCTTATACTAGCATTAAGACATTGGATATCTACCACCTTATGGACAATGAATTACCCAATGAAGACTTATTTGAAAACTTTAGCATTGGTCTAGTCCCTATCCAACTTATCAAAACCATTCCCGATGACTATTATTACTCCAAAACATACTTGAACAAGTATGAATAGGATTCCCCTTCTTTTATCACCTCTAGTGATGATGACCTAGACACCCAATGGGAAAATGATACCAAATCCATACTAACCATCTCAACAACTTTTGTAATTTTTGCAAACAACGATGATAGTCTATCCCTCTACTACCCATAGTTGATAGATTGGGACCAACAATAGCATACACCTATTTTGGATCAATTCCAAAATGATGAAGCAATCACAGAGTTTATGGGACTCTAAACTAATATACCAATAGGAGATCATAATGCAGGGTTCATCATGGAACTCAAAGAGGAAGCATATTTTGATGGGGAGATTATGTCCTCTAGTTACAAAATTGTAAAGGATAACATCAAAATGAGGTCCCCTATAGAAAACCACAATGTGGCTCTATCATATCCTAAAAAGAAGAAAATAAAGGACAAATTTGAAGGTGAAAACCTCTCTGAGGTAAGTCGAGGATGGAGGATTCAATCTCCCTGTATCTAAATATCAAGATAATTCAACACTCTTAGTAGAAGAAGTGGAATCCATCAATGTTGGCACAATAGAGAACCCAAAGATCACATACCATGCGGCATCACTTGATCCTGAAGAGAAAGTGAACTTCAAAGCATTCATCAATGAAAAATAAATAAACTTTGTGTGGACATATGTAGATGTGCCTGGACTAGATCCAACATTAGTTGTACATCATTTGGCTATATCTCCTAGAGAAAAACCTATGAAGCAAAAACTAAGGAAAATGCATCCTCAAATAGCACTAGTGTCAAAACCCACTAGAGGTTTCTCTGGGTATAATCAGATAAAAATATCCCCTAATGATCAGCATAAAATGACATTCACTTGTGCTTGGGGGACCTTCTACTGGAATGTCATTCCATTTGGTCTAAAGAATGCAGGGGTGACCTATCAGCAAGCAATGACGACAATCTTCCACAATATGCTACATACAATTATGGAAGACTATGTGGATGACATTCTAGCAAAGTATGTCAAAAGGCAAGACCACTTGACCAATCGTGCAAAAGTGTTTGATAGGCGAGAACAGTATAAATTGAGACTCAACTCAAAAAAGTGTGTGTTTGAAGTAACATCTGGAAAGCTACTAGGGTACATAGTTTCAAGAAGGGGCATTGAAGTAGATCCTGCAAAAGTAAAAGCAATATTAGAAATGCCTCCACCAAAGACTTTGAAGCAACTGAGAAGTTTACAAGGGAAGCTACAATATATAAGGTGATTAATTGCACAACTAGCAAACAAGTGTCACCCATTCACCCATTTATTACATAAATACATCATATTCAAGTGGGATGGTAGATGTGACCAAGCATTCTAGCAAATCAAATAGTACCTACTTACTCCTCTGGTCTTAATGCCACCTATTCCAAACAAAGAAATGATACTCTATGTATCTACAACACAAGCAACATTGGGAGCTCTCCTAGCATAGCTAGATGATAATAACAAAGAAAGAGTGGTCTACTACATCAACTGAACACTGGTGGGCTATGAGTTGAACTATTCACCCATAGAAAGAGCATGTATCTCAGTCGTATTTTTGACACAAAATCTAAGACACTATATCTTAAACAGATAAGTAAAGTTGATTTCAAAGGTAGATAAACTAAAATACCTATTAGCAAAAGAAACTTTAATAGACCGAATTGCTAAATGGGTAATGATTTTGAGTGAGTTTGACATAGAGTATGTAGATAGGAGAGAAATCAAAGGATAGATCATAGCAGACCAGTTAGTCGATGCACCAATAGAAGATCACAAGCCTCTTACAATAGACTTCCCATATGAAAGTATATTGTTGACAGAACAAACAAGTCATTGGACCTTATACTTTGACGAGTCTCACACTTAACATGGCTCTAGAGAAAGTATCCTATTTCTCACACCACAAGGAGATAGTATACCCAATGTATACAAAATCACTTTCCCATACATGACAATATCTTAGAGTAGAAATCTCTAATCACAAGACTCATGATGGTTTAATAGCAACCAGGGGAAGTCCTACAACCACACAACACAATTCCACACAAAAACAATAGCCTTCAAGTCACAATTTTTCAAAATTATCCTCTTTTCACCAAACCAACACAATTCCTTGTAGCACTGCAATCTAACTTAATCAGGTATATCCTTTCAATGGGGTACTTTCAGACCTAGACCAACAAGGTTTCAAACACACATTAAGACACACAAAAACATACCACAAACCTTCAATAGGTTATTTTGTACCAACTTCTTCAAAATAGAATTTCAATGCCAAGTAGACCTCAAATTGGGTCTATTTTACAAAGGGAATTGTCTTAAATCTTTTCCAAAACCACCAAACTCTTTAGGGCAACAATCTACAAGTGTAAAAACCTAAGATTTCACAATTACTTTTTAGACCTTTTTAGGCAAATAACCTAGGGATTATTGAAAAACACACATCCAACCCTCACACAACCTTGTCAACACCTCAAATAGGTTCAAATACCCCTTCTCATGATTATCCCGTCAATAAATATTGTTTCCCCAACCTTTTACACACTTTACCATCTCAAAACCTCACTATTCCTCTTGGAAAACTCAATTTTTCACTCTAGGGCTTCATGCCCAACACATCTCTCAACCTCCCCTGCACTCAAACAACATTCACACACATAACCCCTAATGTTGCAAACCAATTCCTTGAGTTACAGTCATCACAGTGAGAGGAATGGGTCAATTTTCCATTTTTGAAGGCTTACAAAACCCTTAAAATAGGGTATTCAACCAGTTACATAGAAATTGATCAAACTTTCACCAAAATTAGTGTTAAATGCTTAAATAAAATGAAAAAAGTAGCTAACTCTCCCTTCTTAATGAATTCAAAACTGATTTAGTTCAATTTTCTATTGTATGGGTCGTATAGTCTAGAAACAATGAAGAAAACACAAAAAATATGACAAAAAAAACAATGTTTCAATTGTTTATTCTTTCAAATCTTCAAATCAAAATTACATCAATGCATTTTCATCTTATATATACTTTTTCCATATAGAATCACCCTAATGCCTAAAACTTCCTTTTGAATGATCCAACCATTGGCCTTCCTCAAAAATCTGCTTTTTACAACTTTTCCAATTTTGTATTTTAGCATAAATGACAACTTTTCACTATTTTTGCACTTTTTGCTATCTAAACCACCTAAACACCTAGTGACCACCCAAAATGAATTATTACAACATTAAAATGGTCTAAGTGACCTTATTTAGTACATAAAACTCCAAATCCTAAAGTCTACTTAATATCAACCTTGCTTGACAAATTTTATTCAATGGTGCTCCTGCACCATGGTTATTGAATGGAGGATAAAAGAATTGCAAGTCTATAGAGACTCTCAACTAGTAATAAGACAAGTCAATGATGAATACCAAAAAAAAGATGATAATTTGATGCCATATAAAAGGATGGTGGATAGCTTCAAGGAATATTTTGTCACAATCACCTTTGAACAGATTCCTCAGATCAACAATAGAGCAGTCGATGTCATGGACACAATAGGTTCACTTCTCGATATTCTGTAGAAAATTCCTAAGTATGAATTCTTGGTGGAGCAATTACTCATACCAGCATTCAATATCCCAAAATCAGAACTAGTGTGTGTTGTTGTTGGTCTTAATTCACCATGGTACCAAGACACATTCGATTACATCCAGCATGGTATCATACCACTTGACTTGACTACAACCCAAAAGAAGACCTTTACCCGTAGGACTTCCCGATACACGATCCTAGGAGATACCTTATATCATCGTAGTTTAGATGGTATGTTACTTCAATGTCTTAATGTAGAAAAAGCAAAAACCGCCTTACAAGAGGTACACAAAGGTGTTTGTAGGTCCCACTCTAGTGGACCTAACCTAGTACAAAAGTTGTTGAGAATAGGGTACTATTGGCCCTCCATGGAACAAGTGTGTATTTGATATTCTATAAAATGTTGTCAATGCCAACAGCATAGTGACCTTGTTCACGCACCAGCATAGGAGTTGAGATCTATCACCACACCATGGCCTCTTTTGCAATTGGGATTAGACTTGGTAGGAAAGATTTATCCTGCTTCCTCTAATGGGCATAAGTTTATTATTATCGCAACTAAATACTTCGCCAAATGGATAGAAGCAATTCCATTAACCTACATCACTAGAAAAAAGATATCAAAGTTCATTCTGAATTATCTAATTTGTAGGTATGGAATTTCCCAAACAATCATAACAAACAGTGGAACCCCATTCAAGAATCAAGACATCCAAGAACTTTATTCCAAATTCTCTATCCAACATAGATTCTCCACACCTAGTTACCCCCAAGGAAATGGTCAAGCTGAAGCGTCTAACAAAATCATCCTAAAGATACTAAAAAAGACTATTAATGATGTCAGTCGTGATTGAAATTTACAACTAAACCTAGCTCTATGGGCTTATCGAACCAGTATTCAAACACCTACAAGTGTCACACCTTTCTCCTTGGTCTACGGATCAAAATCTTACCTATCGAAGTTGAAATCCCCTCATTGCAAATCTCACTAAAAGGAATGATCAACAATGAAGAGTATCGAGTGTCCAGATTAAATGAGTTGGAACTCCTAGACAAAAGGCGTTTGAGTGCATTAAACCATCTTCGGGTTTATCAAAATTGGCTCAAACAAAGCTATGATAAAAAGATCAAAGATAGAAACTTCTAGGTTGGTGACTTGGTCTCAAAGAGAATCAGAAGGTGTAGTTGAATCAAGAAGGAAAAGGAAAGTTTGAACCCAACTATTAGGCCCATTCATCATCACAACAAGCTATGATTCTAGAGTTTATCAATTGGCTACTCCTGAAGGAGAACCCTTAGCTAAACCGCTGAATAGCAGCCACCTTAAGAAGTTCTATACTTGAAGCACATAAGAATGCTCCAGATAAAAGGGTAAAATCCAAAAAAAATCAAGAAAATAAAAAACCAAAAAGAAAGAAAAATAGTAAAGAGAAATAAAATGTTCTTTAAGTGAAAACCACTTTGTGGCGCTTCTAGAATAGGTACCATAGTGAAAACCTAGCAAACAAGCACTATGTTTGAATAAGACGTGCATCATTATCTATCAGGATTTATCCAAAGCACCTGGCACCCATTCGTCTCATAATAAAACATGTGTCCAACCATGGCTTGATAATGAGTTCAATATTGACCCTTGTTGCACCATCTACATCTAAGTCTCCTAGAGAAGATAGTCTTTTCTTGAACTAGGGGCAACTTCTCAAAACTGGTCATAGATTAGATCCTTGAGCATCCCATCATGGTAAAAAACAACAAAATCAAAAACACCTAGAAAATAACAAAATCAAAAACATCTGAAAAAACAAGAAAAATCAAAACAACAATTTTGGATTATTCCTTCCCTCAAAATTTTAAGATATCAACATTTACTTGAACCTCACAGCTAGTTCAAGTAGATTTCCCACAACATATCCTCTAGAAATAGAAGTGGAATATCAATCCAAGTTATCAACATTGTTTGAATTCCAAAAACATGTTATTCTTTGAGTCAACACTAGTCAAACTACATGGTCTCTGTGTATACAACATAGGCAAGGCTTATCATCCCTCAAGGCCTTAGGTCAGCCCCCTTAGGTATTTATCATGCTTTCTTTCAACTTAGTTGAAAATTTCAAAATCCAAAAACATTCACAAAAATACAAAATCCAAAAACATTCACAAAAGTTCAAAATCCAAAAACATTCACAAAATAGAAAAGATCAAAAACATGTTCACATCAAACCAAGTGAACTACGAGCCTCTACATGTACAATGTAGGCAAGGCTTATCTTTTTTAAGCCCCCGAGGCCCTAGGTTAGTCCCCTAAAAACAACAAAAACAACATCATAAAACTCAGAAAAATCAAAAGGATCCTAACTCCATCATCACAATCCGCAATAAAATTTTCATCCATACTAAAAAAATCTTCATCTTCACCCTTTGACAAAACAAACAAACAAACAAACAAAGTAAACATCAAAATCTAGAAATTTCAAGCAAACAATCACAAAGCTTTGATTATGAACAGATGAAAACAATAACAAAGTTTAACTACCTATCTCTTGACAATTCGCCAACAACATCCTGAGATATGCCTTAACGGATCCGTTCCTACAATAGACATGATCAACAAAGGATAATAGCCTGAAACCTCAAAACAGATATGGCAAGTGATACTACAACTTTGTTTTATCTTTTTATAGTCTTATCTTTATGATTTATTTTATTGACTCATTCCCAAGATCTGTCGAGGGTGCCCATAAGGATTTAGAAAAGGAATGGGGAAAATTGAGCGTCATTTCAGTTTTCTATTTGTAAGATACTTTTGTGATACTACCACAGTGAATACTTGCTTTATTGAGTGTATGGAATTTGTTTTAAGACAATTCATGTAGCAGTTGCATGTTAGGTATTTCATACCTCTCTATGTAACTAGTCCAAAAAGTTTTAACACAACTCAACCATATATTTTAAACAAAGTTTTTGTATGTCTAGTATGAGCAAGAATATTCTTTATATGTCAAGTCAAATTCCATGTAATGGATGCAAATTCACCTTGGTTATCAATACCCTAGTGCATCATATTCGTTTGCTACATCAAAAAGGATTGTTAAAAATGTGAAGCCTCCAAGAAAATCAAAAGCAATACTCATCAATACTAACATCAAATTTCTATCCATCATCAAAAATGTCTTTTAAGTAACATCCATCTTGCATAACAATATCATTAGTACCACATACATCCTACATTCACAATGTCGTCAATACATATCATGATGATAATAAAGCAATAAAACAAATCATGTATCATGTATAGAGCATACATCTATCATATACATAATAAAACATATGAAATACAATATGATCAATCCATCCATCCACATCATATGCATACATCAAAAAAGTACAATAACATGTATAATCATAAATCATCATACATCATCATCCATAATCATCACATAACACATAATGAAGTCGAATCAAAGCATGGACATCTCATATATATCATCATCAAAAATGAGAATGTCATAGTACATCATCATAATGAAACATGTGTGATAGGATAATATAAAATATACATATATACGAGGCCTCGACTGGGCTGATGAACATTTATACAAAATCATGTCTACAATATAAGTCTTTAAATAGTAAACATCATAAAGATCAAGTACAAATAAACTTCTAACCGACCAGAGGAGGACTCTAAGGATCAAGCTGTGGATAAGACTATCTAAGGGAATTTCCACCGGATATGGCCTCCGTAATAGTACTAGGCTCTCCAAACCACGGTCGTCGCTACACTCTAGGAACAAAAGCATCATAGAGAGTCTGATAGTATGTAACCCTCTATAACAACTAATCCCACTCTTCATGAAGGGTATCATGCTCTGCTCTAAGAGTATCTCTCTCCATCGTAATCACCTATAACTGGACCTCTGCAGCATGTCGTCACCTGCTCTCATTGTCTTGCTCTGCACTCAAGCAGTCCCGCTTTGTTGTCACAGTAGTAACTTGAGCCTTTGCATCCATTGTTGCACTACCTTTGCATCCCTCATGGCATTCATTTGTACTAACTATTCTGCACCATCCCTAGGTGGTGGTGGAGGACCCAAAACCTGTCCCTAATCCTACTACATTGGATCACCCTATCCATCGTCCTGCCTCACCCTGGCAAGTTTCTCTACAATGATCTCAATGTACTGCCTCTCTCCTCGGAAACCAACCTTCCTTACCTACCATAGGAATGTACCAAAAGGATATGTAAATCTCAATGGAATGTGTCATGCCCACCATTGATCAAAATATGGGGTAGTGCCCAGATCTTCTAAACTGATTGGCCAACCCCACCCGAATGGGACAAGAGTTCTAAAATCTACAATAGTTGCATCACAATTGGCTTGTAGAGCCCAAACACAAACCTCTTTGGTAGTATAACCAAAATGAGCCTCATAAGCATCTGAAAACATCCCTATCTCTCTCCAAACTGTCAACAAACCCTGTCGGGTAGATATCTCTCGAGTAAAGAGAAAATGTGACCAATGAGCCATCTAGTCTATCTACAAAATACTATTTGCTCCTGATTTTTAGGCCATGCCTCACAATCGATATACGGTCTCCATACAAAACCTGACATGTCATCAAAAACACGAAGCCAATAGGGAAGCTATCCAAGCAAGGTATAGTGAAAAAAATCTCCATAATGATAAGGGTATGGATCCCCTAGAGTCTGATCCAATATACCATTAGGCTGAACAACTGGGATGTGCTAATAATCCCATACATGTAGAAGAGAGACACCAGCCAAAATAGATCTCCCGCCACGGTATGCAACCTCGTGCATATCTTTGTACAAGTGGGCAAGGAGACATGGAACCCATGCATATCTAGTGTCGTGCTCAAACATATGCTCGATGCACACACCCCAACCAACAAGAAACTATTAGCCCCACCTATTAGGAATAATGAGCCCCATAACCCAACCACATAGAACAAGTGAAACAAGATCAGAATTGCCAACAAAATCAAATAAGTCTATCTCTAACTCACTAACCTCAAGATGTCTCACCCCAAACACTCAGTGCATAGCACGAGTACCCCGTCGAATGGAATAAGTAACAAGCTCTCCATGAATAGGTATGTGGAGGATCCTCCACACATCCTCAAGGGTGAAATTGGCCTCCCCAATAGGTAAATGAAAGGATGAGTTCTTTGAGTGCCACCTCTCCACAAGAGTGGTCATTATCCCTCTATGGCATCTGATGGTAGGAATGTAGTAGCTATGCCGCAACTTGACAACATCCAGCACATCTCGCTCTAGCTCCTAAAAGCCAACAATCAAATCAAATAGATCATGCAGTCATCACTCCCTTGACTGGAATGGATTAAGAACCACCTGCAACCACTAACCCCACGATGTTAAGGATTTTCTATGAAAACACAAAATGAATGTATGACGATGAACAAATTGGCTCAAAACTCCAAAACAGTCAAAAGTAAGACTTTTTTTCTCAAAAGCAAAATAAAAATTAGAAAAAGTGAACAAAACAAGCGAAAGTGAACAATTTGCAGTCAAAAGGGATAAAAAATGGAAAATGTGAAAAAATCAAAAGCGAACTTCTAGTTCAAAAGCAAAAAATTTCAACAAGTGCACAAAAAATGAATAGAAAATCAAGGGAAAAATTACAAAAGTGAACAATGACATCAAATGCATACATTTCAAGCAAAGGAAAAAAACAAAAGCAAATTTTTAGGTCAAGAGTAAAAATTTTGAGAAAATGCGAGTGAGAAAATCAAATGCAACCTATTCACAAACATCAAAAGCGAAAAAAATGATGCAAAAGCAAAAAATTCCTAAACCTAGGGCTATCGACTACTTGGACTTTAGGCATTAATTACATAAACACAAAAAGATAAAAATGAGAAACGAAAGGGTACATACCAAGGCACCGACCCTTAAAGGCCATCTAAACTTGTGAATCAGATTTGTACAATGTGGGGCTCCTCGAATCCTCACCATAGCTCCTCAACAATCGAAAAAACAAGAAATCCAAAGGCAAGAATTATACCATTCACTCTAAGTAGAGTGCAAAAAGAATAATTTTATCCTTTTTGAAGTGCTTGCATCCTTTTATGTGTGTGAATAATTTTAATTTTCATGTTGGCTAAGAATGTTCATATACTTTGAAATGCATGCTCATGTTACATTCACATGCACACTAGAGTTGGGATAAAATACAAGGTGAAATTAGCATACCCATGGTATTTCTTGTTTTGTTTTGATTTTTCTTAAATGTAGATGTTTTAATTAGACTTGGTGTCGCATCCTTGTCAGCTACCTCCACGGTGGAGGTTGGAGAAAGTAAAAAAATAAATAAAATAACAATCATTTCAACTTTACAAAGCCAAGCACAAAGCAAGGTAGAGGACGTGGATGTCATTAAAGAGGTATGGAGAGCCTCTCTTAAGTAGAAATGTTAGGTTGATAGTTTGACTAGTGTGGAAGACCAGTCTTTCCAGTACAAATTCATTAAAAATTGTGATATTGACCAGTTTCACAAGAAAAAGGAGGAGATAAGCAAGAATGTGATTGGACAGAGAATTTCTACGGTAGGAGACACTGCAAGTATGAGGAGAGGGCTTACAAAGAGAAGGGGATAATCCATTAATGCAAGTATGGCATCTAAGCCTCCAGGCTGCCCAAAAGTAAAAAGAAGTTGCAGGACATATGGAAATGAGGGCAATAACCATTAAAGAACCCCTACGACCTCGCTTGACAGGAGGCACGAGTAACAAGGGGAGATCGATAGAGGATAAGTTTTTAGGAGGATGATTGAAGGGAGGGAGAATGAAAATATGGTAGGTTGTGTGGGAAGAAACGATGTTCAAGGAATCCTTTAAACCCCTCGACCCCATAACTTACAGATTCATGCTTCACTTGGAGAGGACAATATGAAGAAAAAGGAGTCTTGTTTAGAAGGTAGAGAAATGTGATTTCATGGAGGAGACATGGGAGGCAAGGTGAATGGTGGGATTTGGACGAGAGCTATCCACATGTTGGGGAGGTGCTAATAATACTGTGATATTTTGCCTCCATGATTGTCTTGGTAATATTAAGAGGCGTGTTGGTGTAGAGCATGAGTGGGATTTTGCACATGATTAGGGAGTTTTCAAGGATTTACCATTGTCCTATATAAGTAAGATAAATACTTCCCCTTTCTTTAATTCATTGCATTAAGTTCATTCCCCATATATTGAGAATGCTTGCAATTGTCGAGCTAGTGGGTTTCAATGACATTGACTATGGGATAAATGTTGTTGATAAGGAAAACTTTACAAGCTAAACTTACCTTTAATTTTCCCAAATATTGTATGACTTCATGTATTGTGCTAATATTGCTATCTCAAATGACTTATTTACACCATTATTTGTATATGTTTATTGATACGCATTACTACTTGCATAAGACATTTTGTGGAACCTTTCTCTGTGCATGCCATAGTGGTTTTCCTATACTAAAAATAAATAAATAAATAAATTATTTGTGCTTATAAGTATGAAACCATTGTTTAGCATATATGAGCACCATTCTACCACAAGCTAAGATACTATAATCATTCTCCCGTGGATGCTAGATCTTTTTATATATTGTTGAGTGCAACGTATTTCTAAATATGTGCCACATCTTGTTGTTTGAGTGCTACTACAGCACAAAATGGGGATTTTAATTGATAAGGATTGGAAGGGTGGGTAGAATTTTGTGAATACCAACATTGTGTGTTTAGATATTAGTTTAAACACATTGGAGGATTGTTTATTAGTTTGCATGCTTACCCAAATTTATAGATCCTCCTTTAACATTTAGGAATTGCATGTCTTCAGGGTGTTTTCCCAAGGAATTTTAGTTCTCTAACTGGAATAACAGTGATAAATATGTTTTTAACCATTAAACATTGGTTACATTGTTTGGAAGCATTTCATCGAACCACTTACCATAATTATTTGCTTGGGTTTAAATGGCTTCTTTCCACAGTTTATTGTGATGAGGAATGATTAAAGCCTAATGATTATATTGTTGAAACAAATGATAAGATATTAGGGAGGCTTACAAGTTAAGAATTATATTCCTACATGTATCCTTAAAATTTATAGGATGAGTCTCGAATATCTAGTGTTACTTATTGACATATTATTTTATCACAAATTGTTGTAGTAGTAGTGAGTGTCGACAAAATATTAATTACTTTCTTACTTAGGCAATTCCCATACTAGTTATATGGGTTATCTAAAGTTGAATTCGACCTTTGTTTAAGTTTAGTTAAAGTAAGTGTTATAATAGTCAAAAAAGAACATTCTAACACTTATGAGAGTTGTAGGTTTCATGGTTGTGTTTTATTGAGTTTTAGATTAAAATATTGGTTATTTGAATAATCTATAGATAAATATGGGATGTAGATTTGCAATAATTATACTATTACTGCTACATCCCTTGTGAATATAAAGTCTCATGGATAAATAATACCTCCTAGTGCATCATGGTATGCTTAATTAGAAGCAATAAGGGATCCTCAACCTTCTATCATGGTTCCTAAGGGGTGCAGTTGAGCTAGCCAAATAAAAATCTTATATGAATTTGTATCGAGATATAACTATGGGATATGGTGATTATGATTTCAATATTGTAACCTAAATTTTATGTATCCACTATAACACTAGTGTCTTGATCTAATGATAAACATGGATTGTGTAAACAAGAGGAAATCTTGTTAAGTAATCGACTTAACCTTTGTGCCAAGGAGATGACCAATAGGATATATGAAGATTGTGCATGTTGAGTTAATAATAAAAATTGTTATGAGGTTGATTTGAGATCTCAACATCCTGAGATGGATGTGTCATGGTATAGGTTTGCTAAATTGAGAATCAGCAAAGGGAACCCTACTCGGGTAACAATTAAGCGTGTCTTTATTTTATAAGGGAATAATTGATGTAATGATCATCGAGAAGATATATCAAGGTACATTGAATGGTAGACCATTTGATATTCTATTGCAGTGGCTATAGGTATAATAAGCTTCTTAAATGGCATTTTATCCTCCTTGCTAAATGCAATAATAAGACATGTTAAATAATTGTAGAATGATATTTGGGTGTTGGGGAAAAGGATTTTATATGACTATTGACCCTTGAGTATAAGAACGTCAATATTGAATATTTTGTTGAATTTTGAATGGAAGTGATTCCCTATGTGTTTGTGTAAACCGAGGTAAATTCATGTTGAGTAATAAGCTTAGATCCTATGTTGATAAAAAAAAATTGGTTATGGGAAGCCTATGTGTAGATCCTTGAGAGACCTTACTAGGAGAACTACATGTGACCTTGACCCTTTGGAAGTGGGAACATAGGTGGTCCTTGGGCGAAGGATGTGTTTGCGACCTCAAGTCCATAGGGGGAAGGTCTAGGGGGGATAACTCCTAGATTTTGGGGTTGTTTCCAATTGGTTTGACCTTCTCTCTTTGGTAGGGTTCGGATGAGGCCAAATGTGTATTAGATGGTTATGAAAGAAAATATGACAACTTGTATTCTATACATGATGTGTGTCTAAATGATAAGGTAAAAGAAAGGAAAGAATTGGACTACTTGGTAGTGGTTACCAATTGAGTTGAGTCACTCTGTGTTGGTACTAAGTGATTTCTATTATGTATTGTGAACATTAACCTCAGAATTAAATGACTATGTATAGGCTTCTAATCTAGTTGATTATGATCTATTCATTCTACATTAAGAACCTATCTTCCAGTTATAGTGTTAAGCCTGGTTCAAAGAGTAGTACTATTATGCTTGGGATTGACAGATGTCTAGGGGAAGTACTTTGCTCAAGATGGTTTTGGAGTTATGGACAGACACTGAGAGGGGGGGTGAATCAGTGTCAAAACTTTTTCTACTTCGACCAAGATTTTTAATTCTGATTTCCTTTTCTTTCAACAAAAGAGTAGAGTAATCACTTTTGAAAGCACAAAGATATGACAACATTAACTCAGTCTATTAGACAACTTATGAAAATGTGATTTGAGTGAGATATCTTGCATTTGCCAAAACAGTTATGGCTGACATTGATTAACAATCAAAGCATGATGACAGTGCAGGTGCAACTCATAAGACTATGCAAATGATGATCAACATTATTGACTCACTTCTTAAACAATTGATTTGAATGCAGCTTTAAAGACAAGAAAGGTATTGAGACAACAAACACCTTTAGCTAATTATAACTATTCTTGAGCAATGAATCAAATGAGAACTTTTAAGCTTCCATTTGAATTAGGCTTTTCAGCAATGACTTGTGCAAGATATTTGAACTAAATATTTGCAGATATGAAGGAACTATCATTCAAAAAATGTTCAGACTGATAAAAACTATCACAATCAAGAAACATTATGACATCAAAACAAAGAGACCAAAAGACAAAAGATTTTCCGAGTGGAAAACCCTCCTGGGGTAGAAAAACCACTCCTAAACTGCCTTACTGGCTTAATCTTCAAAAACCACTGTTAACAATGCCTTATAGGCTAATTTCTGAGCACCAACTCAAGGAGCACCAACCCCTCATTTTGAAACACCAATTTCAAGGAGCACCAACCCCTCAAATTATTTTCAAAACAATAATAATATCTCAGAGGATCTCTCTGTTTTTAGTTAAGCTCATAATTCTTTGTTATGCATCATGTTTTCCAAATTTTGTATCACAGAGTTTTCCAATACATCTCTTGATTCTACCAAAATAACTATGTCTCAATATTTCTATCCAGCCACTCTTCAGTATTCACAACACTGTGTTTTATACATCTTTTCCAATGTGTAGTCTTCAAAGAGATTCGAGGTCAAAGGAGAGCTGAAACCTCCTTTCTATTTTTAGGAAAAAAGGATGCCAGAAAAATAAATGTTTGGAAGAGTAACGCCTGTGCAATGGGTTGTCAATAAACTGACAATCATAAATCAAAGTTCCTTTTTGAAACTGCAAATGCCTTTCACAAAAACCAGATGCTTCATTAAAACAAAATACTCATTTGAAACTATTTTCAGAATACCCATATGCAGTATCCATCAATTTGTAACGTATGTAATGTGTCAGTAATGAAACTGGTAGATCTTTCAAGATTCGTGACTGCCCATTAACAGTAAATCATAACCTCGAATGCATATTTTTCCTTGTAACCATTCTGAGATTCGATGCCAACCAATGATGTCAGCCTACAACTATATTTAGAAATTTCCATGTTGGCCATAGTGATTGAGTCTGTTAATCGTTCGTCGAGACATCCAGATAGTCCTACCGAAGGAAATTAAATCGCCAGTCATTCCCCTTAGATATCGCTTTCACCATGACCCATTAGAGTCGGGGAGAAGACATAACGAATACATTATGTCACGCTGAGAGCTCATATTTTATGTTCTTTCCAATCGCTGAGACATAAGAAGGTTTCTCACCGAGATCCCCTTTTCGTTTCATTCACTGTCACTATAACCTTTTGATATCGGATAGACCCTATGCAGATCACACTGTGTTTCACTGAAAGTCTCTTTTTACCCCTTGTAAGTCGTAACATAATGGTTCTCTCGCCGATGCATCCTTCTATCTTATGAGGGTCGCTATAACATACCAACATCGGGGAGACCTCTCGTAGAACATCCTGTGTCTTACCGAAAGCCCATGTGATCATTCCTATTCACCGAGATAATTCAATACCTATGCTGAAGGCAACTTTATCACCGTCAGTCATCCCTCTGTTTGTCGCTGTGACATTCTGTTGTCGGGGAGACATTATGTAGATTTCATTATGTTTCACCGAAAGAATTTTTATCTCTTATGTGTCGCTATAACCTTCAACCATCGGGGAGAAATCATATCGAATAATACTTTGTTATACCGAAAGTCACCCACCATCTTGTGTCGCTGAGACAAGTCAGATCCTATGTCGACAAAGTCCTTTTGTGTTCTATCGGCAAGACCAGAGGTCACTCGCTGAGACCTCACGCCGAAAACCCTAACTCTTACCAAGATGTATACCTTTATGTTTTTGGTTGGTATAAGAAAACAAACTCGCCAAGACCTTTCTTTGAGAACATGAGTCATACCAAAATGTTCCTTTTATTTTATGCATCACTGAGACATATCAATGTCGGGGAGACCTCTTGGAGAGCACACTATGTCATACCGAAAATCTTTATCCACTCTGAGTCGCTAAGACAATACCAACCTCTCACCGAAAGCCCCACATAAGACTTAGTCGGCAAGACCCAACACAGTCATTGAGAAATTACTCCAAATATCATTAACTCATACCAATATAACCTTTTTGCACAAGTCGGTAAGACACCACGAAATCGCTATGACATTTCATCGAAGCCACAACCTTTGCCGATAAGACCTTTCGGTGCACGGTGGGAGAGACAATATGTCTTCGGTGAGACCACATACCGAATATAACACTCCAGCCGATATGTTCCTTTTCCTTCGATCGGTGAGACAAGATGAGTTCGCTAAGACATCATTCTGACGGTATAACTCCTGCCGATAAGGATCACCCTCTGTCGCTGAAACCATGGAGAAGTCCTATCGAAAGCTGCTAGTATGTAAAATCAAACCATCATGACATCAGAAATGTCTTGCCGATAGGCAACACAGACGTTTATCAGAAAAAAAATGGATTGGGGAGACCCTAGCATTCTCACACCAATATGTTTTTTTTTGTCACCGAAACAATGTACAAAAAGATAACCTAAGACAAGATAAAGCATGAGAAACCAATCTGAAATTGTCAACAAGTAGAATCAGCTAAAAGGGATTTTGTCATCAAGGACAAACCATATGATCACAACTGAGAACCAACAGATGGACAGTAGTCAAGGAGCAGTACTATTATGCTTAGCATTGACAAGTGTCTAGGGGAAATACTATGCTCGAGATGGACAGTAGTCAAGGAACAGTACTATTATGCTCGGGATTGACAGGTGTCTAGGGGAAATACTATGCTCGAGATGGACAGTAGTCAAGGAGCAGTACTATTATGCTTGAGATTGATAGGTGTCTAGGGGCAGTACTATGCTCAAGATGGACAGTAGTCAAGGAGCACTCTATGCTAATTATGGCCACCTGTGGTTGCTTAGTCGATCAATGGAATGCAAAAAGAGAGTTTCTAATGAAGAATAGGTAGGTAACAATTAGACCAACCTCATAGCATAGTTATGGGATTATCTTGATGTGAAATGGTATACTTGACCGGAGAGAGGATAGGACCCACAGTGTAGTGTTCAATGCACCAACATTCCTTTTCTATCTGGGATGCACTAAGGACAAGTGTGTGTTAGCCAAGGTGAATGTGATATGTAAGAGTTAGTCTCTATTGTATTTATGATGTATGTATGAGCCTATCACTAATGTACTTGTGATGTACTTGATGGACCTAGCCATCATGTATAGGTGATATATACTTGAGCTCATCATGGATGTACTTGTGATGTACACAAGCTCGTCGCCATTGTATTTATGACATGTATATGAGTCAATCACTATAGTACTCGATATGTACTTGTTAGTTAGTCATGGATGTACTTGTGATGTACACATGAGCTCTTCATCCTTGTATTTGGGACGTACGTTGGAGTTAGTCACCTGTATATGTGATGTATGCAAGAATCGGTCACTTTGTATTAGCGATGTGTATGAGCTAGTCACCTTGAGTATATGTAATGTATGCTTGAGTCACATCCTATGGGAATTGGGGAGATATGAAAAGATATGACCTATGTGTAGTTGTGTATTATCGCACACTACTAATTGGTAATGTTTGTGGAATTATAACTTGGTGGTGATTTGATATCATTACATTATGATTGGCTAAGTTGATAGCTTACTTGTACTTAATAAATAGTCATGGATTAAAAGTGAGATCAGAGATCTCACACAAGAGGAGAGATCGATCTCCCTCTGACCATGGTGGGTGAACTACAAAGCCTCTGATTTCTTATGAAGGAATACATAGGCAGGTTCATCAAGAATGAACCCTTGAGGCTTAGGTCTAGTCCTAGAAATGGCTTTAACCTTGAGAGCTTACTACTCCTATGTGTAAGTATATAAGTGGCGAAGTCAAGTTGATGACACTATGATGAATGGAGAAGTGTTGAAGATAACACCTCTAATTTGCATAGAAGATGCTCAATGATTGAGTTGGTTTTTGTTTTGAATTGATCTAGAAAATAAAAGAAAAAAGTTGGTAGCAACCAAGAGGCAGTTGTTACACTTGGCTCACAATCTTGTCCCTATTCATCTCCATATCATCTGCATTTGCACTACTTTCAATATATTCATTCTTTGCCCAAAATTGCCATTTCAGTCCATTAGATTATTTCAATGGGACACAAGATTGATCTAAATTGATCCCAAGGAGCATAAGAATGATCCTCAAATTCCAGGGCACTAAATTCAAATTTTATTTCCCCCTTTTGCTAGTTATTTTCTTGCCCACTTTTGCTAGTTGTTATTTTCTTGCCCCCTTTTCCTATTTGTTATGAGCTAACTTAACACGTATTTCAAATGATATGTTGTTATATCATGGTATTTAAAGACATTCATTATGTACTTAAATATATTCTAGAAAATAATGATCCAAGAGAGGAATGATTAGAGCATGATTTAATTTTAAAGGGGAATCAAAGTAATCAAACTTGCATATTTATATAGGCTATTTGGCCATCTACATGTTTGTAAATGTTGTCTTTGATCTTTTTTATCATTTTCAATTTGGTTGAAACCAAGGGGTTTGTCCTAGGACAGCCTATTTGCCTATTGAGTTGACAAGCTCCTCAATGGTGTCTCTAGGCGCCACATTGACTTATCATGCATCCAACAACTGAAGACAAATAGAATTATAAGGCACATTTTTGTTAGATCATTCTTGTACATTTCATATCAATCTTGTACATCATCTCAATTTTGCAACAATTGTGATCAATCACAAGGGGAGCAATAACAATATAGAGTCTAAGATAGTCATTAGATTTAAAACAGATAATTTTTTTATAGTGGTGAATCATTTCAAAACAACATTAACATTATTTATCCATTATCAATCTTAAAGCTAAATATACCTATCCTCCTATTTAATTATGGACTCTATTATTCAACTTAATTAATTATTAAGTGATTACATTTATTTAATTAGCTTAAAATAAGACTTAAGTTTGATGACTATATAATCATATTTAAGTATTTTTACTATAAAATACAATTAAAATTTTAAAAAATATATATCACAAAAAAAAAAAACCATCAAATCCTTTATAATATTATTCTCATATACATATATAAATAAGATAACTCCTAATATTGGTCATTAAGAGAGTCGTTGGAATGGCAGAATGATGACATAGGCAAAAAAATTGAAGACACCGGGGTTTGCAGTATGATGGAGGAACTCAACCTAGATGGCCTTTCAATAATAGAAAGGGGAGAAACTTTCAAAATTCTAGAAGGAACGATTCTTATTGTGCATGGCAGGCTCCAGCTAACCAGGGTTTTAGAACTGGGGGCATTGGAAATGAAGGAAAAAAGACCAGTCAATCAATGCAACATGATGGGAAATTCAGATCAATGTTCTCAAATGAAAAGACGGATTTTAGATAGTTGGAAGGAAAAATTTGGCACCCAAAACAACAAAGTGAGAAGGCAGAGCCAAGCAAGGTAATGCCTAACTTTTCCCACACTACTATGGTTTCTTTGCTCTTGGAAAATAGGGAATGGAGTGACTATCAGTTTTCTTAAAGCACATGCCTTTTTTATGAAATGGGGTGGGAAATGGCCGACATTCTCTAAGATTAGGGCCTGGTGTGATAAAAATTGGGGCAAAGACTGTGGTCTGAAAACCCTGGAAAATGGGTTTTATTTGGTGATTTGTCAAATGACCCAGGACAAAGAATGGATCATCAATAGTGGCCCATTCTTGATGGAAGGGAGGGGTTTCTTTATATTAGACTGGATACCAAACTTTGACCCTAATAAAGCAAACGCAGAGGAAGTGCCAATGTGGATCAGGTTGAAGAATCTCCCTTGGGAATATAGGGATGTGGAAACTCTCAAAAGCATTGGAAACAAATTAGGTTTTTTTGTGAAGTTGGAGGAAGTTGTGGTAAAATGTGATTATAGCATGTTTCCCAGAGTTTGCATTTTAGGTAGAAAATCCACCTCTTCCAGAAATGGTAGAGATAAAAATAGGGGAAGGTGTTTGGCAAAAAAAGGTGGAGATCGAGGATGCAATGATATCTTGCTTGAAATTTTCAGGGAAAGAGCACTTAAAAGGTCACTTCCCAAATGTGAAGAAAGGAAAAGGGTTAGCCCAAAACACTCTTGCTGAGGAGTTGATCTTAACTGAATTTGATGCTTGGGAAGTGTAGACACCTAAATTTGGACACTTAATTTATCCAAATTTATCCCCTTTCATCTAAGCATCCCCTTATTTGCATTAATTAAGTAATATCACAATTATTTAATTAATATCTTTAATTCTGCCAAATCCCTAAGATATTTAATTAATAAATAAATACCTTATCTCTTTAATCCTCTTTTTCATCAAATGAATTAAATAAATATGACGTTTATTTAATTCCTCACATGTCACATCCCTTTCTTAACCCTAATTATTCTCCTAATCTCATCATTAGGGATGTGCACATGCCTAATCCTTGATTAGGATGTGTCACATCCTCCAATTTTTGCAAGTTGGCCTCTAATCTCTCTTAGCCACCTAACCCTCCTCTAATCCTTCATTAACTAGCCTAATCAACCTCTCAAGTAATTTTTAATTCCTTTTATCCTCCCAAGGAATATTAAATTCCTTTTTCTCTTCCTCGTGTTATCTTTGACTTGTCACATCAAGCCACATGCGAACTCTTCCTAATCTCCCACTTGCCTCTAATATGTCATTAATTTGTCTAATCAAGTACTTGCAAAACCTTAATCACTTAATTAGGTCAACCTAAACTCCATGTCATTTATGGAATGTGTCCTAAGTCAACCTTATTAAAGGTTTTCTCCTTTTGGAGAAGGAACTCCATTCCCCATGTGAATTTATAATTCACATTTAATCCCCCAATGCATTTCAAGGAATTTTAAATTCCTTCTCTCATCCCCGTGTGGATATTTGCAGAATTTCCAATTCCTTGCATGTCCTTTCACCCACATGGGGACAAGGACCTCCTTTATGAGGAGATCTTGTCCCAATCCCAAGGTACTATGTAGTACCTCCATGTCATGTACTCTCCTTTCAAATCATGAACACATCATCCTTTTCAAACCACTTCACATGCCACATGTCAAGATGTGAGGGCTTGTGAGTTCTCAACTCACCATAGCCCTACATCTTGGCTTTGTTGGCTTAATCCCAACCGTTCATTTCTCTAGAGAATTCAAAATTCTCTATAAATACCTCCTCTTTTCTCTCATTTAGGGAGGAGATCATTGTGCTAGCTAAACTCTTGCAAATTTTTCTCTTCAGCCATACTTAGCCAAATACTTGCATTTGCATCCACTTTCACCCATTTTTCCATCCATCTCACAATCCACACTTGCATCTTTTTCCATCAAAGGAGCATACAACATCGAAGATCAAAGGGCCAACCCAAGGACAACTCAACAAGGTAAAAGGTTCCATTTTGTTTTGTTAAGTTAATCATTTGCCCAATCTTGAGGTGTAGGGTGTTTATAGTTGTTGTTTGCACTCTTTTGTTTGTTGCTCATTTTCTAACACGTGTTTTCACCCATTCATAGGAAGATCACTGGAACACATCAAGAATGGGAGCTTCATCGAAGGCAGTTGAATAGCTCATCCTATTTGATAACAGGGACCAATTGCTACTGGGATGGGATTCAGAAAGAGGAAATAGATTTTCTCTTTGAAAATGGTTCTGAGGCGATGTCTCAAGATTGGACACATCATGAATTGAACCAAGAGGTGGAAAATTTTACTATCAAAAGTGTAGAGAAAGCAAAGACAGTGCTAGTTTTAGAAGGGCAACTGGAGGAATTGAATAATCAAGTAAATGAAAATGTTGTGAATGTTGGGAAATTTGAATCTCCCCTTACGGGTGATGCTATTGCTTCAGACCAGAACATCCTCATAAGGGCTAAAGGATCTAAACTTGAACCAGATTTGCAAGGAAACTCCAACTCACCAAGTAAAAAGGAGAGTGTCAACAGACTCATGCATGATCAAGATGAAAATCCTGGGGAAGATTGGGGTCATAACTCTCCATGCAATAATAGGCAGGATATTGATGTAGAGGCCAAGTTGCTTGAAGATGACATTCTGTTGGAGAACAAGGAAACTATTTTTAAGGATATTCCCATCTCCCCTATTCAAAATCTAGAGAGTGCTTTTGAATGTGTCAAAGATAGCGGAGGTAACATCGAAGATTCAGATTCAGAGATGGTGTCAGATGAGGATCATGGTGGTGAAGATATGCTTGGTTTGTGGGATAATATAGGGATTATTGAGAAGAGAACAATGGAGAAATATTCAACTTTAATTAGTAGGCTAAGATTGGTGAGAATAAAAAATGTGGTCCTAAAACAAATAGGATGCATCTTGAAATGGTTGGCAATGCAGCTAGACAAAGTAAATTGAGATCAAGAAAAGGCTATGCCTTTTCCCAGCAACCATGAAAATCTTATCGTGGAATGTCAGGGGTTGCAATGCCCCTGAAAAAAATTGTTTGATCAAAAGGTGTTTTGATCAAATGAGGTCGGCCCTAGCTTTGCTGTAGGAAACAAAAAATAAGGAGCCTAATTTTGATTCCTTTTATAGATGTTTTAGTAGATGGAAGTGTTTTCTTACTGGGGCCGTGGGTGCTTCAGGAGGCCTTGGTGTCCTTTGGAATGACTCAGTAGTTGATGTTCAGGTTTCTTGTTAGGATAGATTCTGGCAATGGTTGAGAGTTGACTCTAAACAGCTTAGGGTAATCTTCTCAATAGTCAACATTTATGGTCCAAACAGCTCAGCCCAAAAAAAGGTGCTTTGGCAAGAACTTTCAGAAATCTTAGGTATTGAGGTTGGAGGGATGTTTCTCCTGGGAGGCGATTTCAATGCTATTTTGAGGCCTTTAGATAAATTGGGGGGTGTGTGTTGGTCAGGACAAATCCAACAAGATTTTAGTGATTTTGTTGTGAATAATGGCCTCATTGAATTTCCCTTCAAAAATGATGATTTTACATGGACAAATCAAAGAGGTGGTTTTCTTAATATAGCAGAGAAGTTATATAGTTTTTTGTTAATAGGGGATTGGGCTACTCATCAGTGGACATGTGAGGCTGAGATCATACCTATTACTGGGTTGGATCACTATCCCATAGGTCTGAGAATTCAAGAAGAGGCCACACCGTATCATTGTCCTTTCAAGTTTGAAGCAATGTGGTTTCAGGCCGAAGGGTTTAAGGATCTGGTAGCTGAGTGGTGGAAAAGTGCCCCAAAATGGTCAAGCAATAAAGCTTTTATTTTTTTCAAAAATCTTCAATACCTTAAGGAGCAACTCAAGAAGTGGAATAGGGAATCCTTCAAGAATATTTTTTCTGAGAAGCTCAAACTGGAGGAGGACCTGAAGTCTTTGCACATAAAAGTAATTGAGAAGGGGATGAAGGAAGAATATTTTGCATTGGAAAAGAGTTTGAATAAAGAACACTCAGAAATTTTAGCTCAGGAAGAAATTTTTTGTAGGTAAAAATCTTGTGAAAGCTGGGGACAAGAACACAATTTTTTTTCATAATTTTGTGAAGGTGTGTAGATCAAATAACAAGATCTTCTCAATAAAGGACAATAATGGAAATGTTTTGAATGACGCTGATCAGATCAATAAGGAAGCCATAAGATTTTATTTAGATATTTTCTTTGACAAATCTGATGCACTGTTGACTGACTTAAGCATTCTAGATGTAATTCCTAGTTGTGTGTCTGAGGCTCAGAAGGAAATGCTTATGGAGGAAGTGTCATTAAAAGAAGTCAAAAAGGCATTATTTGATTTGGGTGGAGATAAATCCCCTGGCCTGGATGGCTTTCCGGCTTTATTCTTCCAAAAATTATGGGATATCTTTGCACAAGATCTATGGGAGGTGGTAGAAGAATCGAGGAGGGGAGGCTTTATTCTTAAATATTTAAATAACACCTTCATTTCTTTAATTCTGAAAAGGTCGGTGGTGAATTCCTTTGAGGACTTTGGAACAATCTCTTTGTGCAACACTTTCTATAAAATAATATCTAAAGTCATAGCTAATAGATTGAAAAGGGTTTTGGATTTGGTGATCTCACTAGAGCAGAGTGGCTTCTCACCGAATAGATCAATATTTGAAGGTGTTATTGTAGCTCATGAGGCTTTCCATTCTATTTGAATGGAAAAAATAGAGAATAATGGTTAAGCTAGACATCAAAAGGGCCTCTGATGAGGTTAATAGAGGTTTTCTATTGAAATTTTTAGAGAAGTTTGGGTTTTGCAAAGAATGGGTGGCTTAGATCCAGAGTTGCATTTGCACCCCCTGTTTTTCTATCTTGGTGAATGGTAGTCCACAAGGTTTCTTTGATTCCACTAAAGGGATAAGGCAAGGGGATCCTATATGACTGTTTCTCTTCATAATCTTGGCTGAGACTTTAGGAAGATTGGTCTCTGGGAAACGCAGGAATGGTCTTTAGAAAGGAATCAAAGTTGCAAAAGGTATTGATCCCATTTCACACCTTCAATTTGTTGATGACACTTTTTTGATGGGGGAAGCAGTCTTGAGAGAAGCCCGAGTAATGAAGGAGACCCTAGATGAGTATGGTAGAGTTTTTGGGCAATGTATCAATTGGAGGAAATCAGAAATTTTCTTTTTTAATACTCCCATTCAAAAACAACTAGAAATTTGCAAAATTCTTGGGATGAGATCAAGTTCCCTCCCAAACAAATATTTGGGTATACCTCTTTTTGGGGGTGCAAACAAAGCTGGTGTTTGGAAAGGTCTTTTAGATAGTTTTCTAAGCCTAATGATGGTTGGAAGAGCAAATGGCTTACTGCTACAGGTAGAATTTTAATGCTAATATCAGTAATATCGGCAATCCTGGTATTCTTAATGATGTGTTTAAAGATCCCTAAGAAGGTGATTAGAGCTATTGGACAACGAATGAGAAAGTTTTTTTGGAATGGTGCAAGTGAGCAAGACAAAATCCCTTTGTTAGCATGGGATAAAATTTGTCATTCCACAAACAAAGGTGGGGTTGATTTGAGGGATTGGCAGATCATGAATGAAGCCTTGGGAGAAAAGCTAGTTTGGAGTATATATTCAAACCCTGAATTATTATGGGTTAAAATTTTGAAGGCAAAATATCTTGATTCAGCAAAGGATCAATGAATCTTTACAATTTGCAACCCGCCTAAAGGTTCAGTCATTTGGAACTTTATTGTTTCTTGTAGTTTGGTTATTCTTAATCATATATCATGGCAATTAGGTAATGGTCTTAAAGAAAAATTTTGGGATGATTCGTGGGATGGTCCACCAATCTTGCGTGATGAGGATGATTTGAAGGAGCTTAGGCTTATCTTTCAACAAAGATGGGGTGTCAAGATTCAAGATTATCTTGAACCAAAGCAAGGCCCCTTTGGACAAGAATGGGGTTGGAAGGAGTTAGATAATGAGGGCTTATCTAATCAACAAATGGTGAGGATGAAAGGAAATTTTCAGGACAAGAAAGTACTACTCATAGAAAATGAGGACAGAGTTGTCTAGTGCAGATCTATAAATGGGAATTACTCAATCAAAATTGGTTATCAATTATTGGATTCTCTAGAAGGGGATAATTTTTGGGCTAAGAAGCTCTGTTGGAATAAAGATTGTTTACCAAAAGTAGGCACTTTAGCTTGGCTTGCAGTGAGGGGCAGAATTTTGTCAAGTGAGAGGAGGAAGAGACTCGGTTTTGCAAGTCCTACAAAATGTGTGGTGTAATGCTGCTGAGGAATTAGTAGATCATTTGCTTCTTCAATGTGATGTTGCAACAGGATGTTGGAAGAACTTAAGGTTGAAGTTGGCATGGCAAGGACCTCTTCAAAAGACATTGAAAGAGGTATTTCAGAGCTGGCCCACCTTTTAGAAAAAAACCTTACTTTCAAATATATGGATAGTGAGCCCCTCTATTGTAATATGGGAAATCTAGAAAGAGAGGAATAGAAGAATTTTTTTGGACAAGAAAGAATCTCAAAATAGACTGCTGAGTAGAATTGATCATATGATAGAAGAAGTTGTGGGGACTGTTGCCTCACATCTACAATTTTTGCTAATTCCTTATTCTTTGGATGATAGTAGATTTCAAAAAGTTTGGCCAAGGATAAAGATAAGGCCAACTAAGGAGTTTGAGGTTTCTTTTGAAAAGAGGGCAGGTTCTGATGAAGTGAGTTGGGTGAAACCTTTAGAAGGATGGCATAAGGTGAATTTTGATGGCGCTACAAACGGCAACCCTGGCCCATCTAGAGCAGGAGCAATTGTTAGAGATAGTCTTGGGAATACGATTGCCCTAGGAGCAAAAAAACTCAAAGATGGGACAAATAATGTGGTTGAGGAGAAGGCAGCCTTACTTGTTGTTGGCTTAGCTCGAGCAATGGATGTCCATAAAATTCACTTAGAAGGGGATTCATTGATCATCACTCAAGCTATTGCAAATAGGGAGGAAAAGGCGTGGCATCTACAGATTTTCATACGGTCTCAAGGAGTTAAATTTTTTTGAAGATTTTAAGGTGAGCCATATTCGAAGAGCAGGAAACAAAGAGGTTAATTGCTTACCCAAGTGGGCAATTTCTTTCATTAATATTGGTGAATCCAGGTTGGAAGATTTCAAACGCATGTTTTTGGAGGAGGATGGGTAGAAGGCTAGCAAAATTCATTGGTTTTTGGTGATTGTTTTAATAAGGATTTTGAATTTTTTAGGTGTAGCTGGAATGAATGGTTGTCAGATGATAGATGCAAGTGGTAGGGCTAACGGCTAAAAGATCTTTGTGTTTTTAAACAAAATCTAAAGGAGATTTGGTGGCGATGAAGTCAGGTACTTGTCAGATTAGGGGTATTTATTAAAAGGACTTGGGGAATGATGAGCGTCCTTTCGAGCTCATGGGAAAAGTCTCACATATTCCCTAATTAATGAGCTTGGTGTTGTTTCAACAGTGGAGGAAGTAGTCGCATTGATGAATTAAGGACAGGTAGAAGTTGGATAATTTTTTGGCACAAATGGGCAACTTTTTTAAAGGATACAAACCAAGAGAGTTGTGCCCAAAACAAGAGAAGAATTTTGACAGAGAGCGAGGAAATTTCTTCAAAGTGAAGATGGAGGCCATGATGTATTCATTCACAATGCAGAAGCAGCAGAAAGGTTTTTTCAGTCCAATCATCGAATTTAAGCTGAATTTTTTGTTGAAATGTTTGCACGATGATGTCATTGAGGCAGTGTTGGAGACGTTGGGGGATCTTTTTATGGGGGCCAAACATAGGGGAAGGTTGAATATTGATATAGCCTCCATGATTTTTGCATGGGGTTTAGAGTTGAAAGAAGAATTTGTTGTGATTAAGTGGGTGATGCACTCACTTTTTGAAGGAGATTTGTTGCTAGGAATGGAATCTTTCCTTGAATGGGCAGTTTCGGGGGTTGGGATTGATGTCTCATAAGGGATCGAGGACATGGACGAAGCAACTGAAGAGGGTTTGATCCCATTTGTGAGGTGGCAAAGGAGAATTGATAGAGACGCCTATAAGCTGGAAATATTGGCAGCGTGAGAAAATTTGAAGTTGGTGCTTAGGCAACATGAGAATGCAACAAACCAGGTGGAATCAAATGTCCCACAATAGATCCCTCGAAGGAAACATTCGGCTAGAAGAGGAGGATTTCGGAGAGTAAGGGCAAGTAGGAGTGGAGTTTAGGGGCAGATATCGTGAGCTAGTTTTTTTGGTATGTCTGCAAATTTTTTGCAATTTCATTTTAAAACTTGCATATTTTGAAAAGGATGGAAATGAAAGGTTTTTGTGAAGAAGACTGGAACAATGTAGTGTGGTCATGGAACGAAATAGGAAAAAATGACTTCTAAGAAGCTTTTTGCATAGGAGGTGCAAATCTGTTTAAAAATGCATTTTTTGTAAAATTGTAGCCTTTGTAAAGCTCAATTTGTAACTAGATGGTTGGATGTGGTATTGAAATTAAGAAAATTGTATAGGGGTGTTTTGGGTTTTTAACCGGGGGGTTTAGAAGCCATTGGAGATGGCTCTTTTTGTATACTGACAAGTTGGAGGAAGTCCAGGGTTTTTTGTTTATAGTTAGACATGGTTAATAGACGTGGGGGTGTAATTTTTTTAATGTGAAGATATATTGATGTAATGACTTTTTTATATATACCAATAAAATAAACTTATTACTGATCGAAAAAAAAAAAAAAAAGATAACTCCTAATATTTCTAAAGATAACTTCAAATGAATACCAGCCATCAAATTTAGGTCCTAACCTAAATCATTTTATGTGGAGAGGTGTTTTTTTTCCTCTACAACTATATAACGTTTTATAGATTATTATTGCTAACTATATGTCTAGCCATTAGCCATGTTTAGTCACGTGGAAATTAGTATCCCAATCAAAATAAATTGAAACTCGTAACAAAATCGAAAATAAAATAAAAATGGAACGCTTCGAAGTATGTTGCATGGGATTACTTAAATTTATATATTTACTGCCCAAACTTAACGATGGTGAGGAAATTCGAGTTCAAATCCTATTTCGGACTAACAAACTAAGTAACAGAAAAAAATCCATTGATTTTCTCACAAATTTCAAAAGGATGATTCAGGAATCCTTATTTGAAGAACTTTACAATGAGCTCTTTCACTCCAGGTACATTTTTTAACGCTCTTCATTGACAATGTGCTCGTGGAAGTTTAATACAGGCGTGAAATCATCCGGATTTATTTAATGTTATTTTATTTTGGTTCAGTATCAATGCTACATTTTATTTGCAAAAAACTGGCAATCCAAATCTTTATTCTCAACATTTTTCAGTGACTTTAAAATTCCGATCACGAAGGAAAAATCACAGCGTATGCAGAAAATTATTCAATCTCTGGATCTTCTCCAGAGTGAATTGTAAGAGAATTCTGTTTTACAAGCAATATTTAATTTTGATGCTCATTCTTTTATTATTTATCGTTTAATTGCTAATTTTCTCTTTCTGGAAGCTGCGAATCTTCGTTTGACGAGTTTATGCAAGAGTGCTCCAAATCCATGGTTAAAAAGGCAAAGGAAGCCGCTGAATCCGTAGCCGTGTGGATTGTCTCGAAGAAACCACTGATAGAAGGTATTTATGTGTTTTTTGTTGCTCTTGTTTAGGTTTCAAGTTGTTTTAAGCGAGAATGTTCAGAGATTCGAGAAAATATTGTTTATTTAGGTCTTAAAGCCATTTTCTGTTAAAAAGATAAAGTTTCTAGAAACTATTGTTTAGGTATCAAGATCTAGGGCATTATAATTTGATATTTTCGTAAGAAAATCGCTAAGGAATGCATAGAATTGTACGAATATAGACTTACGGTTGAAAAATATGGATGGAAAAAGTCACGTTATTTAGGTTAGTCATGCAGCTGATACGAAAGAGTAATAATTGAAGTCCGTGTAAACAAATATGCTCAGAATTGTACTGAATTGAACAAAGAAAAGAGTGAGGCAAATATGCATCAGATATTGAAAAATGAATTTAATTAAAAATGAACTTATAATTTTAAGTGGAATGCAAATTCGTTTGGCTGATTTGAAAGACATAATATTTGAAGACTGCAAAGACATATGCTAGGAATTGCTGTGAGTTGAACAGAGAAAATTATATCTGGGGAAAATTCAAAATATGCATCAATATATTAAAAAAAAAGGATCTCGTTAGAAATGAGCTTATAATTATACTTA
Source organism: Sequoia sempervirens (assembly GCA_007258455.2). Lineage (NCBI taxonomy): Eukaryota > Viridiplantae > Streptophyta > Pinopsida > Cupressales > Cupressaceae > Sequoia > Sequoia sempervirens. The sequence continues at coordinate 190,825 of VDFB02273615.1, read as the reverse complement.
TAAATGAAACATAGAAGGTTAGAAATAATTAATATTCAAATAATTTTATTGTGCTTCCGTTTAGTATCTGCTATGCTGAAATAAAAATGACTTTTGGATTGAGTATTTCCTCATCTCTTATTTGCATTTCAAGACATTCAGGTGAAGGAAATTATCACTGGGGTCTGCACCTGATTACATTTGTTGCACATTTACAGGTTTATTACATATAATGTGCTTTCGTCAACCAAACATTGATCTTTTCTTTGAAGATGTACACAATGAAGCTTCCATTGTCAAGTTAGCATTCCTATTTCGCTTATTCCTATTGGATCCCCCTGACATTCTGCATCTGATGAACAATCCCCATTCACGTATCCTTCTTTGATAATGATAAGAATATAGACATCATCTATTTTGTACAAATCTGGTACATAATACCAACTTGCCAAACGCTATAATATTTACTTACAGTTGTTTGAATACTATCCTTAATAGTTTTTATTTTAATGGATTGCTGCCTGGAAGTGAAACATTTGTGTCCTGAGTTCTGCTGGAGTTTTATGCAATTTATTAACAGAAAATCAGATATACAATGTCTTGATGATGACAACAAAATCAGGGACTTCTAAGAAATTTTCGAAAACCAGCATAGAAACAGGACTGTGAAGGCCAAAATCAACAAACCTTAGAGCGATCTAAAATTCTAAATACAGCTAACTACATTATTGTAAACTAAAATTTATAAGCATGCTAAATTTAAATGTGCACTACTCAACCTGGCAACCATTTCCCTCCATACTCTGTGGATGGCAAGCATTAACAGTGAATCCCAATTTTTTTTCTTTGGGCAAAGGTGGGTTGGCAAGGTTTAATTTACTTTTGAGCTTGATCACGAGGTCAAAACTAAATCTGTGTCTGCCTGGGCTGTGGCCTAAAAAGCAACCTTTGGCATTACCCATTTTTACAATTTCTCATTCAGCATGATCATGATGTATTCACCGTCTTACAGCTCAGTTAATATACATTAACTCACAAACCAAAGAATTGGTATTACAAATGACAGCCTGCAATATACTAGTCCTAGATTCATTATAATATCTTCCATTAAGAAACAGCACTTGCCAAAATTTGATTAACAGATTGTCGATGAGAATATTAACCGGGGTAAGTAATGTCTCAAAGCAGCTCTCAAGGCAGTTCTGAGGGATTATCAAAAAACTGTTATTCACTAAATGTCAGTTGTAGTTAAGTTTGACAGGAATCTTAGCCGATTATAGTGCAAAATCAAAATGAAATAAAATAATTTCACTTTGAAATCTTAACATATCGTACCAAAGTACATTCCCAAGCCAAACCCCTGATGCGCTTGTTAGATCATTTGGTCTTCTTTTCAGCTACTTTGAATGTATTTTGTTTGAAACTTACAGCGAGGAAGCGTTCATTGTTCAAGCTGGATTTCAGCTGTTTTTGGACCTGTTTAGCTCAAAGCTAATGCCATTATTGTGTCAAGATGGGATCCTATGGGATGGTGCTTGGAAGTTATTGGAAGACCTTCAGCAGTTAAACGAGGTTAGGATTACTTTTTCTTTAAATTTGGTAGGAGTATGCTTTCCCTTGTAATGATATTGTGATATATAAATTAGATTTTATAGTTTCCATGTGCATCATTATCAGAATACATGCTTCGCTGAAAAAAATATAGAACAATAGAAGTCTAAATGTTTTGATTTGAGAGTATTGGAAATGAAATAAAATAGGATACAAGGAGAATTATAAGGCTTTTAAAGAACTATAATTAATTATAAAAGATATTGCTTGACAAATTATTTGTGCCAAACATCACGTTGCTCAAATGGTTGTCAACCACCAGGCCTATCACTACTGAATATGTTCCTTACATGACATGCTGGTCACCTATAATCCTTGGTCCCTAGTTTTGCAAGTTCATATTTTTTGTAGTCTCTAGGCTCCATGAATTGTTCTGCCTACAACTCAGTCCAAGACACAGTACAGATACACCCTCAAATCCTGTTTTGATGGTTACAAAGTAGCAGATAATTCTCCCTTGCCTACTAATCAGAATTAGAAGTTAGGCTACTCAATCTTTTCTATTCTAAAGAAACAGCTCCCTTCATCCTATTTCTTTTGAGGTTGTCTATGTGTTTGCGTGCATCTGGTTTCATGTAATCCAATGAGTTTCATTTTGTACTATGTTTTACATTTCTGTGAACCCTATTTTTCTGCATTCTTAGAAGACACTTCAGGCACCTCTTTAAGTTATTGATAATACTTTTGAGTCATAGAACTATTTTGGCTTTTGGGACATTCATATACTTCCTTCAAGTAACGACGACTTATTTTTGCTCCCTATCCAGGATGAATGGGATGCCTGCTTGGCTACAGTGCTACATCAAATTACACCCTTCTATGTATCAAAAGGTCCAACTGTTCTTCAGAAAGCTCCAATGAAATTCCTCGTACAGCTTCTCGCAAAACCATGTTTTGCAAGAAGTTTCCTTGAATCAATTACTCTCTTCCCTGATTCAAGCAATGGCAATGCTGACAAAAATGGTAAGATAGCTTCAACATTTCCATGCCTTATGCAATGCTCATTATAATCTCAATATTTTTATGTTTTCTAGGAAATTGTGAATCTTGACCTATGGCCTCTTCATTTCATTCATCTTAATCTTATGTTCAATCGGTTGTAAAGTTGTCAGATGTCTTCTATAAGATAGTTGGAACCTTGTGAATGGAGTTGTGCTCTTGACTAGATATATGCCTAACCACCATTGTGGAGTTTTCAGCATAACTAATATGGGTTTTCTATACATATGTTAAATGGGAAAATCACTGATTGAGCTTTCTTTCATGCAGCAATACATGCAGCATTGCAAATATTTGAGGCAGTCTATAAGTCAAGCCCTCTGACAATAGTAACTAATTGTGCATCAAAAATGGTTGATCCTTGTACAGATTCAGCTCTTGTAAGGCTTGAATGCTTAGCTTGTAAGTCTTCCACAAATGAATATGTCTTTGGCTTAGTTTAATTTGATATAAAATAGGTTTTTGGTCGATCATGCTACTTACAAATATTAGATAGCAAGAGCTGTAGCACTGTTTTTGCTGTATTAGATTTGTTGGATAAATTCTATACAAATATTCTACTTTGGAAAACAGTGTTGTGGAAAATCCGAATGCACATGGCAAGTGATATAAATGAGCATGGTGCTGTGCAAACATGGCCCGCAGAAGCCATTTACAATGTAATGACTAGTCTTCTCAGTGACTCAAGTGTACGAGTGAGGCGATCTGCTATTCAACTCTTACTGCAGATTGAGCCTCCAGAAGTGGATGAAAAAGGTAAGATATTTTTCTTCAAATCAACATCGTTTCAATTTTTTCCTAATGGTAAATATTAGGTAAGTTGGAAAATTGCTCCCATTCCAAGTATTGCAAAAACCTAGCCAAAGTCATAAAGCTGACCAAAACTAAGATGAGTATCCCACACTTCCTTTACATTAAGCACACCTAACCCTCGAGTCTAAACAATCCAAAACTAAACACTGAGTAATCCCATGCGGTTGCTTAGCTAATTTTATTTAGCAGCCACTGTTCAAAATTTTTAGGAGATTTTTTTTGAACTAGTGGTCCTATGATAATTTATTTTTGTAGATGTCAAATTGTAATTTTTTTATCATATAAACTTTAAAATCAAAATATTATATGTAAACAATAAATATAAATTTAGAGGGAAATGTCTAAAAGGAAGGAAGAAAATATGTCCAGCCATGTGGCACATTTTCCATCAAATAGTAGCCACATAACTTCAGCCCCCACTATTTATCCATAGCTGAAATTCCGAACCCTAAACTGTAGCACCTGCACCATTGTAGGACAAGATTTTAAATTATTCTTTTGGTCTTAATTAAAAATTTACCTGAAATCACCTGTGCTGCTAAAACTTATGCAACCACGTGGGACTGCTCTATAAAAGAAGCTTCAAAATCAAGCGTCCCCAATGGCAGTGGTATATTAGTAAGTTTAACAATGCTCTAGATTTGTGTGATGTGGAGTTAAGTAACTTCTGCAATGTTCCAAAAGGCATTGGCCAAATGGAAGGAAAACAACTTCAAATTTAAAAGCAGTAATCAACCTCTCCAGAAAAGGAGTTTGCTGAGCCAAAATAAAAAGAAAACTTCAAATCCAAAAGCAAAAAGAACCCTGCTAAGAACTTGCCTGCGGATGTGCCGAGAATAGTGGGTAATAGGTGAACATGGTTCCATCCTTGAGCAGTGAAACTGGGACCCCACACCATAATGGAAGAGCAAGAAGGATTGCAATGGACCAAGCAAAGTTATTCTAGGATCACCATTCGTCATTGTTTTAATTCTCTTTTTGCTTCTTTCAGATACAGTTAAACAATATTATTGTGTTTTTTGCATGATGTTTGTGAATTTCACATCTGATTCACAATGCTTTCTTTATAATGAATGTAAAAATTACTATGAAATGTTTCTTAAAATGCTCAAAGTTAGGTTTTGAATTGTGTTCTTGAATTTGGATGAATTTTCAACAAAACAGGATGAGTTTGACTGTTTATACTGTTTTTTTCAAAGAATTGTTGTATACAGTCTTTCTGAAGATCCGTGATCAAGACAAGAAGGTGAAGCTTTTGGCTTTCCAGAGGCTAATAAGGTTTCCAATGCAGCTTCTGTATTCTAACTTTGAGGCAAGGGACTGGAAGCTTATATTTCAACAAGCCCTGGCAAGTGAAGGATCATGTGTCTATCACATTGCAAAGGTATATGCAGATTGAAATTTATACGACTTTGCACTGAACTCATTTCATTCCAAAGTAACCATTTGCAGCTCTCGTGTTGGTATTTATTGTGTATTCTTGATGTGATGACTTTGTTGACAGGATTTATTACTCAAGTATCTGTCCTCAGACTCAATGCCTCCATCTCGGAGGCTCAAGATGCTTGACTTTGCCCACAAAGATAATTACAAGAAGTATGGAAAGTTCATAGGGAATCACATAGCTGAAATTTTTGAAATGGAAGTCATGTTTCTTGACTTATATTCCTGTGACAATGAGAATCAAAATACACCAACTTAGCATAGATTTGGAAAGATGTGCATAATGTTTTTTCTTTTTCTTTCCTTGTGGTAATCTTATCAAGACTATCACATGATTTTGAAGCACCATAGAACATGGTGGTATTAATGTAGAGGTAAATTCCATGATATCCATATACAACATGAAGATGTATAACTTCTTGATAAGAGTTGCCCCTCTTGGTGCACGGATGCATGTCTGCACATGTTTGTGTGTGTAGGAAGTTTGGTTGGTCAGTGGGTGTTGGTGTGCACGTGTGTGTGGGGTGGTTGAGAGGGTCAGTCAGTAGAGATGTGTGTGTGCATGTGTGTGTGTGTGTGTGGGTGTGTGTGTGAGAGAGAGAGAGAGAGAGATCTAATTATATTTATAACTTTCAATAAGTTATTTCTATTTTCTAGTTGAATTAATTATATGCATAAACATATGTGTGTGTGTCTGTATCACAGAGAGATCTAATTATATTTGCAATTGTCAATAAGTGATTTCTATTTTCTAGTTGAAATAATTATATACATATATATATATATGTGTGTGTGTGTGTGTGTGTGTGTAGCTATCTATGTTAATAAAAGGTAAAATACATAAGTGAAAAACAATATGTACATTGAAGATGGCGGTACCACGCCGATCAATCAAGCCCATTCATAACAAAATATGGTCACCTTGCTAAGACCATACAAGCCCCATTCACATCAAAATTTGGGTGTATGTAAAACTATGGGCATGCAATTATCATAAGCCCCAATACCTAGGAAACATAGAGGTATTAATGTGAACCTAATTCACTTGATAGCTATATACGATGTGTAGATGGATAGCTTATCAATAAGAATCAGCCCTCTTGGTGCCCAGATGTGTATGCTTGCACATGCTTTCATGTGTGTTGAGGGTGTGTGTGTGTGTGTGTGTGAGTGAGAGAGAGAGAGATCTAATTATATTTGTAATCATCTAAGTGGGTTTGTATGCTTGCACATGCTTTTAAGTGTGTTTAGGTGGGTTTGTGTGTATGTAAGAGAGAGATCTAATTATATTTGTATTCATCATGATTTCTATTTTCTAGAGGTTAATTATAATAATACATATGTATGCATGTGTGTGTACATATATATAAGTAAAAGTACAAATTTGCAAAACAATATTTACATCGAAGATGGCAATGCCATGCAGATCCAACAGGCCCATTAACAACAAAATGTCATTAGCTCGCTAAGAACATACGAGTCCCATTCATGTCAAAATATGGGCACCTGTACAAAACTATATGCATGCAACTATCTATGAACCCCAATACCTAAGACAACAAAACTAAGAACTTTAAACTTGGAAAGAGCATGATAAAACAAAAACTAATACAGAAGACAAAGCAGAACAGAAATCCACACATAATTGGCTGGCAGCAGCAAACTGTAATTTTGATGGTCACAATCTGATACACATTAAAATCCTTGCTCACATTCCTACTCAGCATTGAAAAGCAATCATAGGAATCATAGGGATCACAGTTCCCAGCGTCACCTCCTCTCAACCTCTGGTCAGATTGACCCTTCCTTGTGTCAAAGGCAGTCTCATCCATGATTTATGCATTAATGGGGATTGGATGAGGGCAAAACAGATATTTCAAGCTTTTCCTTTTCCCTAACTTCTCCCCTTCGGAGCTGCTTATTATTTGATTGCATCCTTTTTAATCCAAGAGATGCATACCATGTTTTGCTGCACTGTCAGCTACTTTATTCTCTTCTTTAAGGCATGGATAATTGAAGAGTAGGGCAGGGGGCTGAATATGGCAATGACTTCTTCATGGATGCTTCTCAAAGATCAATTGTCAATGTCTCCTTTCAAACAACCCCAACCACCACCCGAATTTCATTCACTATCTATAATGCCCGTGTTCCTACTCTTAGCAACAGAAATACAAAATTATGGAGCTTCATATTCAGCTTGCTTTCTGGTAGACCTGCAACTAGGTCTAAAGATCTGTTGTTGAACAGGATTTTTTGTACAATGCCAATGGACTATACATGCATTAAGGCTTCACCTTTAGGACCAGAATCATACCTAAGAAAGACAGATTTACTCTCATGTTACCAGTCTCGCAAATACCCCATACTTTTCCACTATGATATTGGCAAGTTCCCAATCTTCCTGGCAACTCCAATACGGTATTAAATGTTTACAAGGTATTATATCTACAAATCAGAACAACAGTGCAACTCCAACTATTACAACTCCAGAAACAGATGAAATCCCAGGTTTACCAAAGCAAAGCAAACAAGGTGTAGAAAGTACAAAACATTAACAAGCTTATGTTCGTTGCTCATCCAGCAGGCATCACTTAAAGTCTATGCGAGAACACCTGCCTTTAAACTGATGCAGATAATTTCCCTCACTCATATACTGTCTACCTCTTGGGATAACTTTACAAGTCAACTAGACGAACCAAATAATAAGCATTAGCTTCTTTGGTACACAAGTATGATATTGTCACTTGCCTTGGCCAGTATGTAATGTTGCCAATAATCACCACATGAGCACAACTCATCCTGGAAATGATGAACCCTACAACAAACCCCTTGGGGATGAACTTGGAAGCTATATTGCAATCACCACAAACCTGAAGGTTTTTGAGAATCCAAAGAGGTGTATGAGATACACAACCTTTATCTGGCCATACAAGTCCTGCAAGCTTGATGAAACTCAGCCCCTTTGGGGCAGAAATCAATCTCCAGCAAATAATTTGTGTGCCTTGTTCTTGACCCAAATCCAGCTCCACTCCAACCTTTTTCTCAAATCCATGCTTGCAATTACTTGTCTCAAAGTTCTTGTGTCATCCCACCTACCAGCTAAAGCATAAATATTCGACAGAAGTGCATAATTTGCAGCATAATCAGGCTCCAATGAAAGAGGTGCATTGCTGCTCGTTCACCTAGCTTTACATTCAAATGGTTTTTGCAGACCCAAGCAAGGACCCCCATGCAGAAGCATTAGGCTCTATTGGCATGTTTTCAATGAAGTCACGTGCCTCTTCCAGGTAGCCAAAACGGCCAAGAAGATCAACCATGCAGGCATAGTGCTTGTCTTTTGTTATGATGCCATAATCTTGACTCAAGCTATCGAAACATTGCCAACCTTCATCTAGTAGACCTGGTGGCTGCATGCAGATAAAACAGCAGCAAAGGTAATGCCGTCCGGTTTTGTGCCTTTTTGAATCATTTGGTGAAATAGCAAGAGGGCATCTTTGCCATTGCCATGGTGAGAATGCCCTGTAATCATTGAATTCCATGTGATTAGATTTCTTTCAGGCAATCTGCTAAAAACTTTGCATGCATCCTTTATGCTTCCACATTTTGCGTATGTCCACAAGAACTGTCCCAACAACAATATCTTACTCAAACTCATTCCTAATTCAATAACCATGCATGTGCTTTCCTTGTTCCAAAGCTGCTAAGCTCGCACAGGCTGGGAGAACAGTTGCAATGCTCACGGAGTCTGGATTCAATCCTGTCTCTTGCATCTGAATAAAGAGTTCCAAAGCCTTATCCCCTTGACCATCCTGACCATGACCTGCAATATCTGCGGTCCATGAGATCGTATTTGGCTTGTGGTTTTCCAATTGCATTACATAAATGAACTTTGATGCTTTCTCAACCTCTCCATTCCATGCATATCCTGAAATTATAGCACTCCATGTGATTGCATCTGGCTTTGTGCCCTCCAACTGCATTTTAACAAAGAGTTTAAAGCATCAGCAATGTGTCCACTGAGAGCATATCCTGCAATAATTGAATTCTGGATAACACATTTTTATCAAATACAAGAAGTGCATTATCCGTACTTGCACATTTGGCATATATGTCTACAAGGGCACTTCCCACAATAACATCTGATTGAAATCCTCTTCTAAATGCGTAACCATGGATAACTTTCCCCTGTTGCAAATTTACAATATCAGTACATGCTCGCAATACACCAGCTATACTGTTTGAGTTTGGTTCAACGCCTACTTGAAGCATTTGTTGGAAGCGTTTCAAGGCATCCCTGCCATGCCCATTCTGAGCATAACCAGTACCAATTGCAATCCATGAAATCACCCTAGCTTTCGACCTTTCAACTGCATATCAGAGAACAACTTCAAGGCCTTGTCACACTCTGCATTTTGGGCATACCCTGCAATCAAAATAGTCCATGTAATCATGTTTGGCTTTGTATCTCCCAATTGCATTTGATTGAAGAGATCCAATGCATCATTCATGTGACCATTCCGAGCATACCCTGCTATCATGGCACTATTGTAACCACATTTCTCTGAGACATTTTCCCAAACACTTGGCACGCATTCTTTATACTCATACGTTTGGTGTACATGTCTACAAAGGCCGCCCTATGAACACATCCGGCTCAAGTCCTCTTCTAATTATCAATCCATGAATCTGCATTGCCTCGTCTAAAGCTTCTAGTTTAGCGCATGCCTGCACAACACTAGAAAAAGTGACCGTATTTGGTTCGACATTTTCTGGTAGCATTTTACCAAACAACTTCAGGGCTTTATTCCAACATCCATTCTTTGCATAGCATATAACAATTGCAGTCCAAGAATACAAATAGGGTTTCTCATCTGCCAACTGCATTTCGTGAAGGACTTTCAGGGCTTCATCTACTTTCCCAATTTGGGCATACCCAGAAATCATCAGATTCTATGAAACTCTGTTTTTCTCAGGCATTCTGCCAAACAGTTTCCAAGCATTCTCCAAACGTTGGAATTTTGCATACATGCTGACAAGGAGGGAAGCCACATAGATTCTGAGTCAACCCCACTTTTAATTATATGGGTGTGAAGTTCTTTGGCCTCTTGCTTCTATGTCAGAACAGACCTTACGGATACTGGTAGAATCAACTATGTTCTGTTTGTTGTGTTTGTTGAATAGTGTAATGAACCGGACCAATTTTTTTATTTTTTTTCACAAATGATTACAATGCAACACGCACCCGTTAAGGTAAGCACAACCCAAAACGATGCGGAAAGCAACTCTAACCAGAATGTACACCAGGATCCCGATGTGGGCAAGGTGTGAGCATTGGTCAGAGGATCTCAAAAGAAAATACTGAACAAGAACTCTAACCAAGTGATGCGCCGGCGAACAACGAGCATACGGTCAGAGGATCCCTATCTAATGCAATACTGAAAATTAGCTCAACACCAAGTATGTGCTACTCCATCCGTGATGGATAAGAGGCGACCATATGGCGGAGACTTAGGAAATTACAATGCAAAACAAGTAAATAGGCGGCAAGCCAGCCTCTTCCACTTATTCAGTGGGAATGTACAATAACTCAAATTGCAAGATAAAGATGAATTGTTGATAGTACTACTAACAGTTTACAAGATATCAGAAAGATCACTTAAATCAGGAGTATTTTCAAATATTCACTGCTGCAAATGTGTAGAATGTTTCCAATGGCAGAATACAACTTTCATTGCTCATGCACTAACCAAGAGACAATTCTCTTAGTTCTGATTTATCAGACCTACACATCAAATGGGCGAAATCTGCTAACCAGCCTACAATCAAATGTTCATATCTCCCTCTAAACACAACCTTTTGACATGAAATCAAGTGCTAACCAATCTATGAAGGATGGCGCCCAAGATGATTGCCCAAAACCACTCCTAACAGTCCCACATTAATTTGCACAAACTCCAATGACACAGCAGAATGGTACGACCCTCATAAGGGGGCGATTTCACTAAATAAAATCAAATACAGCAGATAAAAATCTATAAGTTTGCAAGATGGGTCGCCCCAATGAGGATAGATGATATATTGAATGCCCACAACAATATTTTTTTGTATTTTTGATTTATGAATGAAAACAGCCTACATCTATGCAACATAGCAACTCTAAAACATGACAAAATGCTTGAATAACATCAACTAAATGCAAGAAACTCAACTAGAATGCCAAAACAACCCAATTACAAGCTAACCTCTCAACTAGTTGCTATCTTTCAAGCAAGAAGATGAGCCAATGCTAGGAGGTGTGCTTTCCTCGAAGCGAGTGCCTAAATACAATCCAGCAGCATAACGGTGTAGTAGACAAAAGATCCCAAATGAAGAGCTGAGGCCTGATTAAATAGACAAGAGAGAAACATCTAGAAGCTTCTAGAAGGCGCCCAAACCCTAATTTCAAATTCACCTTTTCCCTCCAAAGAATGGCGCCCCATTTTACCTTTGAAATATTTCACTTTTTAAAATAAAGCTAAACCCCTCCAAAAAGGCGTCATTTTCCTTAAGCTCCATATTTGACAATAAAAATATAATTTATCTCCTTATGACGCCTTGACCCTCAAAAGTCCCCTCTTTTAAAAACAACTTAAAGTTGTATTGCTAGGCAAGGGGGTATAATATTAAAATAATAATATTATAATGAAAATACTTATCTCTCTAAGAAAAATGCGCCCAAGGCCAGGAACTGAAGTGTCAGCTGAAACAACTGAAGAAGAGGTCCAACTGAACTGAACCCAAACTGTCCACTGCCAAAAATAGAATTTACTAAAAATAGTAAATTCGCGAAGTTGCCCAGAATGCCAAACTGAACACACCATTGCAAAGCTCTCTGAAAACCCAGAAAGAATCCACAATCAGAATCTCAAACTCCAAGCAACAACCTCCTCAAAACTAGGAAACCCTAATTTCACCATCCGCATAGCCTACGGGTCTCCAGAATAGGCCAACGGTCAACCGAAACGATCACCGCTGAGAAGAGGACATTACAGTCCGCCCTCCCCAAGATTGCTTGCCCTCAAGCAATCGCAAGTCTGGATGCTGTAGAATCTCCTCATTCTCTCAAGTAGCATCCTCCATTGGTAAATTCCTCCACTTTACCAAATACTCTTTGATTGTTCTCCTCCTCAAGGAACGCTCTTTGGAATCAATAATCTCTTCTGGAACCAAAGTCAACTACCCTTCTTCATCCAAAGGAGGTAACTGTGATGAAGCCACAACATTGTGTCCAAGTGCCTTTTTGAGGCGAGACACATGGAAGACATTGTGGACCTTACTACTCGAAGGTAGTTCCAACTCGTAAGCCACCGCTCCAACCTTCCTAACAACTTTGAATGGTCCATAGAAGCGTGGTTTAAGCTTCTCAGCTCCACTCTTCTTAAGTGTGGACTGTCTGTAAGGCTGAAGCCGAAGATATACCATGTCACCAACCTCAAATGAGCGCTCAATACGCTGCTGATCAGCGTACATTTTCTGTTGATTTTGTGCCATTTGAAGGTTGTCCTTCAAGGATTTCAAAACATCTTGGCTCTGCTGCAACCAATCCTTGGCTTGGGGAGCTTTGCTATCGCCAAACACCAAATCAGCAAAGCTTGGAGCCTCGTAGCCATAGAGGGCCATGAATGGAGACATCTTTATTGACATGTGGAAAGATGAATTGTAGCAATATTCTCCCAAGTGGAGCCATTTCACCCATGCTCTTTGCTGCTCTGAGACATAATTCTTGAGATAGCCCTCCAACCATTTGTTCACAATCTCCGTTTGACCATCTGTTTGTGGGTGATAGCTAGTGCTTGGAGTAAGCACTGTACCACTCATCCTAAAAATTTCGTGCCAAATGGTGCTTAGGAACTTACTGTCCCTATCACTCACAATGTTTTTAGGCAACCCATGCAATCTAAACACTTCATGGAAGAACAAATCTGCAACTTTAGCTGCTGTAAATGTGCTAGTGATGGCAAAAAAATGAGCGAATTTGGTCAATTTGTCCACTACAACATAAATACAATCTTTGCCTTGAGCCCTAGGCAACCCGGTGATGAAATCCATCGAAATATTTTCCCATTTTTTATTTGGAATGGGAAGTGGCTGCAGTAGACCAGCTGGAAGAGAGTGCTCATTTTTATTCATTTGACAAGTGCTACACTCCTTGATGTAACGCTGAACATCATCTTTCAACCCCTTCCAAGAGAACCTCTCTCAAATCTACCTATATGTCTTGAAGTAACCTTGATGACCAGCAAGTGGGATGTCATGAAAAGTCATCAAAATCTTCTTCTTAAGTTTAGAATCAGCCACCAAGAAGATTCTTCCCTTGTAGTGTATCAGCCCATCAACTACCTTGTACCTTTCATCATGAAAAGTACCTTCAATAATGCTGGTTGCAAACTGATTTTTGGCATAATCAGCAAGCAACAACTCCTTCCAATCAGCATTAAGCTCACACAATGAGCTCAAGTGAGGCCTTCTAGACAAAGCATCAGCCACAATGTTGTTCTTCCCTTTGACATACTCGATGTCAAAATCATAAGCTTGAAGCTTACTCACCCACTTCTGTTGTCTTTCATTCAAATCCTTCTGATGCATGAAGTGCTTGAGACTGTTGTGATCTGTCTTGACCACGAATTTGCTTCCCACTAGATATTGTCAGAACTTGGCTAATGCATGCATGATTGCAAACATTTCTTTGTCATAGATAGAATAGGTTCTTTCAACCCCCCTTAATTTTCTGCTTTCAAACACAATAGGATGCTTACCTTACATCAAAACAGCCCCAATACCTTCCCCCGATGCATCACACTGTAACTCGAAGGGTTTTGAGAAATCTAGTATGGCCAATACTGGACAAGAACTCATGATTTTCTTGAACTTGTCAAACACATTTTGAGCTTTTTCTGACCACATGAAAGCCCCCTTTTTGGTGAGGTCAGTAAGAGGAGCAACACTTTGAGAATAACCCTTTACGAACCTTCTATAGAAGCCACAAAGACCCAAGAATCCCTTCAAATGAGTCAAATTTTCTGAAGGTGGCCAATCTACTATAGCCTTGATCTTTTCTGGATCAACCTTCACCCCTTCAGCGCTGATTATATGACCAAGGTAGAGCAGCCCCTTCATTCCAAATTCGCATTTGGATTCCTTTGCAAACAAACTTTCTGATTCAAGAATGCTAAGCATTTCCTCCAAGTGCTTGAGGTGTTCTTCCCACGTCTTGCTAAAGATGAGAATATCATCAAAGAAGATTAACACAAATTTCCTCAACTGCTTCTGGAAAACTCTGTTCATGCAAGACTGAAAGGTGGCTGGAGCATTAGTCAAGCCAAAGGGCATGACTAGGAACTCAAAATGACCATAATGGCATCTAAATGTTGTCTTCTCAACATCTGAACCTCTCATCCGGATTTGATAGTAACCTGACCTCAAATCAATTTTTGAAAAGAACTTAGCACCATGTAGCTCGTCAATGAGCTCATCAATTCGAGGAATAGGATATCGGTTCTTTATTGTGCTTTGGTTTAAGGCACGATAATCCACACACATGCGGATGGTGTCGTCCTTCTTCTTCACAAGGACTACTGCTGAAGCAAAAGGACTCTTGCTAGGGCGAATGAAACCCATCTCCAGGAGTTCTCTTATGTTCTTCTCAATTTCATCCTTCTGCTTCTTAGGATACCTATACGGTGTTGTGATGACTAGTTTGGCCCCTTCTTTAAGTTCAATGACATGCTCAGCACCTCTTTCTGGTGGTGGCCTAGGTGGTAGATCAGCAAACACCTTACTCCTTTTGGTGAGTATAGACTGAATATCAGGAGGGTATTCCCTCTTTGTCTCAACTGGACTGGCAGGAAGAACCATGCATTCTACATCCCACTCCACTTGATCATGTCTAATCAGCCTCTCCATCCTTTTGAATGAAACTATACTAGGACCACCATTGGACATCCCTCTCAACACCACTCTCTTGCCATCAGATTGGAACTTAAGCTCCATTGTTTGTAGATTAAGAGAGATTTCACCAAGGGAACGTAACCATTGTATGCCCAATACTGCATCTGTGTCACCAATAGTAACCACATAGAAGTCATCTTTGACTTCATAGTTTCCCAACTGCAAGGACATGTTAGGAACTCTTCGTGTGCAGGAAATGTGAAACCCATCAGCCACCATGACTTTGAAGCCTTCAAATTCTTCAGTTTTGAGACCTCTCTTTGCAACCACACCTTCATCAATGAAGTTATGCATTGCACCAGTATCAATTAATGCAACAATATGATGACCTCCAACTCCACCACGAACCTTGAAAGATTCGTTCTTTTGGAAACTAGAGAGTTGGGCAATAGGGCCCCCAACTCCTTGCTCATGATCGGACTCTTCTGTGGCTCTTTCATCTTCGCTATCCCCAAAATAAGACTACTAATCAGACATATCAGATGTTGATTCATAATCAGAATAGATCCCCATTTGATTATAACGCCCTCTTCCAGGACATCTATGACCTTTAGTCCAAGGCTCTAGACAAGTGTAACACTTGCCCTCCTTTCTAAGCTGTTCACGTTGCTCTTCAGTCAACTTAGGTGGAAATTTCTTGTGCTGATTAGAAGAGTGTCTCTTATCCTTCTTATGGCCAAAAGGCTTAGGCGGAAATTTGGGCCTAGGGGCTGATAATTCCATGCTTCGTGACTTCTTGATAGCCTCATCGAGACTTGGTGGATCAAAAGCCTTAACCCACCCTTTCAAAGGTTCAACCAACCCTTCGGAAAACAAAACAACCAATCTTTTTTCGGTGATGTTGGGCACCATCACAGAAAGTCTCTGGAAATCAGCAATGTAAGAATCCAAGGAGCCATGTTGTTTCAGTTGTGCTAGCTCACGAAATCTTACTTTAGGATCCTTAGTGTCGAACCTTTCAATCAGCTTGTTGGTGAATTCTCCATAGGTGCGGATAAGGTTATGGCCAAGTGTGACCAAACCATGGTACCACCATTCATGGGCAGCGCCCTCTAAATGAAGTGTTGCAAACTTGATGGCATCTTCTTCTGGCATGGGACGAAGTGAAAGGTAGTTGTCTAACTTCTGAACCCATGATCTTGCAGAACACTTATCACTTCCATCGAAGTGAGCCAATGTTACCTTCCCTAAGGCTTGATGAAAATCAGTTCTAGGAGCCATATAAGCTCGGTTATCAACTCTTCCTCCGTTTCTTCTATTTCTCTGGTTCAAGAATTGATCAAAGGACCATTGGTCTCTAAGATCAGGTGGTAGGGTGGAGTACTCCATGTAGGCTTGCCTAGCATCATCTACCAAAGGAACGGTAGCTTCAACTTGCTGTTCTTCCCTTGGAGTGAATGTAGGGTAGAGCGGTCTAGAGGCTGATCCGCTAGAGATGGCATCATGCTGTCCAATAGTTCTGCTGCCTCCATTACCATTGTTCCCATGGTTCCCATTGTTCCCATTGACTCCACTGCTTTCTCCTGTGGCATGGTTTTGATTAGGAGTGAGGTTTTGAGGAGTTTGTTGGTCCATTTGAGCAAGTAATCGAGACATCAACTCAATCATTCCGTCAAACTTCTTTTACATCCTTGCTTCCTTCTCTTCCATGGCTGTCCTGAGATTGTCTGACATATCCTCAACTGTTTTACCCTTATCCACTGTTGTTTCTGTTTCCCTCAAAGCCTCTGAAAAAGTATCTGCTTCTGGCACTGGCGGAAGCTGTGTCTGTTGTCTTCTGGCCTGACCTCTGGTGTAGTATCTGCAACCACTGTCACTCATCTGACAACTGAATCACTGTAGGGAACAGGTTGGCAGAATCATGGCTCTGATACCACTGTAATGAACCGGACCAATTTTTTTTATATTTTCACAAATGATTACAATGCAACACGCACCCGTTATGGTTAGCACAACCCAAAACGATGCGGAAAGCAACTCTAACCAGAATGTACACCAGGATCCCGATGTGGGCAAGGTGTGAGCATTGGTCAGAGGATCTCAAAAGAAAATGTTGAACAAGAACTCTAACCAAGTGATGCGCCGGCGAACAACGAGCATACAGTCAGAGGATCCCTATCTAATGCAATACTGAAAATTAGCTCAACACCAAGTATGTGCTACTCCATCCGTGATGGATAAGAGGCGACCATATGGCGGAGACTTAGGAAATTACAATGCAAAACAAGTAAATAGGTGGCAAGCCAGCCTCTTCCACTTATTCAGTGGGAATGTACAATAACTCAAATTACAAGATAAAGATGAATTGCTGATAGTACTACTAACAGTTTACAAGATATCAGAAAGATCACTTAAATCAGGAGTATTTTCAAATATTCACTGCTACAAATGTGTAGAATGTTTCCAATGGCAGAATACAACTTTCATTGCTCATGCACTAACCAAGAGACAATTCTCTTAGTTCTGATTTATCAGACCTGCACATCAAATGGGTGAAATCTGCTAACCAGCCTACAATCAAATGTTCATATCTCCCTCTAAACACAACCTTTTGACATGAAATCAAGTGCTAACCAATCTATGAAGGATGGCGCCCAAGATGATTGCCCAAAACCACTCCTAACAGTCCCACATTAATTTTCACAAACTCCAATGACACAGCAGAATGGTATGACCCTCATAAGGGGGCGATTTCACTAAATAAAATCAAATACAGCAGATAAAAATCTATAAGTTTGTAAGATGGGTCGCCCCAATGAGGAAAGATGATATATTGAATGCCCACAACAATATCTTTTTGTATTTTTGATTTATGAATGAAAACAGCCTACATCTATGCAACATCAGCAACTCTGAAACATGACAAAATGCTTGAATAACATCAACTAAATGCAAGAAACTCAACTAGAATGCCAAAACAACCCAATTACAAGCTAACCTCTCAACTAGTTGCTATCTTTCAAGCAAGAAGATGAGCCAATGCTAGGAGGTGTGCTTTCCTCGAAGCGAGTGCCTAAATACAATCCAGCAGCATAACGGTGTAGTAGACAAAAGATCCCAAATGAAGAGCTGAGGCCTGATTAAATAGACAAGAGAGAAACATCTAGAAGCTTCTAGAAGGCGCCCAAACCCTAATTTCAAATTCACCTTTTCCCTCCAAAGAATGGCGCCCCATTTTACCTTTGAAATATTTCACTTTTTAAAATAAAGCTAAACCCCTCCAAAAAGGCATCATTTTCCTTAAGCTCCATATTTGACAATAAAAATATAATTTATCTCCTTATGACGCCTTGACCCTCAAAAGTCCCCTCTTTTAAAAACAACTTAAAGTTGTATTGCTAGGCAAGGGGGTATAATATTAAAATAATAATATTATAATGAAAATACTTATCTCTCCAAGAAAAATGCGCCCAAGGCCAGGAACTGAAGTGTCAGCTGAAACAACTGAAGAAGAGGTCCAACTGAACTGAACCCAAACTGTCCACTGCCAAAAATAGAATTTACTAAAAATAGTAAATTCACGAAGTTGCCGGGCGGGGGCCCTAGCTCGGTTGGCTAAGTAATTTCGTTGCGGTTCTGCTAGTCACGAGTTCTAGTCCCCCCGTCCCGTGGTACTAGAGGGCGTGTCACACCAGCGCCACCGGTCACGTTAAAAAGTTTACCAGGTGCACTGCAGTTTATAGGGGGTCGTGCTACCCGATTCCTGCAGTCTAAAAAAAAAAATCACGAAGTTGCCCGGAATGCCAAACTGAACAAACCACTGCGAAGCTCTCTAAAAACCCAGAAAGAATCCGTAATCAGAATCTCAAACTCCAAGCAACAACCTCCTCAAAACTAGGAAACCCTAATTTCACCATATGCATAGCCTACGAGTCTCCGGAATAGGCCGACGGTCAACCGAAACGATCACCGCTAAGAAGAGGACATTACAAATAGCATATGAGAATTGTTGTTGTACGGGTGGGCATGATGTTGTTTGAGAGTTGGCTGGCCTCCTGCTGCAATGGATTGTGTCATTGCTATGAGCATGGATCAATAGCTACTATTCAATGACAATGACAATGACACCAAAAATGCCTAAAGTTGCATAAACTTCCTATCAGAAATATTGTACGGCGCAGTGTACATAAAAAAAAATTGCCATAATTCTCCCTCGCGTATACCGTCCTCGTATTTCATCGCCTATTCGGAGATTTTGGCTTCAGCGATGAGTGGGGAAAAATAGCATACTGTAATTAATTGGCTTTTGCTTACTATTTCGATATGCATTAGATATTCTATTGTTTTTTTCCAATCAATGAGAGAATTGAAATAGTTTTTCTATTTAAAAAATATTTAATTATTGTTTTGGATTTTTTAATTGGCTTCAGCGATAAGTGGGGAAAAATAGCATACTTTAATTAATTGGCTTTTGCTTACTATTTCGATATGCATTAGATATTCTATTGTTTTTTTCCAATCAATGAGAGAATTGAAATAGTTTTTCTATTTAAAAAATATTTAACTATTGTCAATGTATAGATGTCAATTTTATAACAAAACATTTTTGAACAAAAGACGCATTTGCGTCATGTTCTTGCCTATTGTGAGTTGTGTTTGGTCGTTTGAGAGATTTATTTATAGGAGGTAGAGGGTTGCATTGTAAATGTGTATTATTTTTAAAAAAAAATTACATATCATGTTTTCATTTTTCATTTTTATTTTAAATCTTTGATGTGAGCTAAAACCTTACTTATTATAAGAGGAAACCTAATTTAAATATTATTGTTTACAAATATGTATGGGTAGAAATATATATTCATAGAAAGAAGAAAATACTAGATGTAAAGTAGTTAAGGAGAAGAGTTCAGGACATATTTGTACCTGTGCTCTGAATCTCCATTTTTAATGTCAATCAAATTTTGGGAAGGTGTTCTTTTTGTGGTGATTACTATTGTACCTATTGTTTCGATGAGATAACTATTTGTACATAGGCAGGGTATTACTTTAACTATTGTTGATTCTTGCAAAATGATTATGCAATCACAAGACATGTATTTTTTCTATGCAACTCTGACTATAGAATAATTAAGATTGAAAATGTTAATATGCTTATTCAAAAAATATATAGAGGTTTAAGATATATTTTGTGGATAATCAAAGATAGGACATATGAAGATGCGTTGTCATTATGAAAAAATCAAATTTATGTGATACTAATTCGTATTTGGTCTGTATAACTTTGGTTTGCAAAAGCAAAAGTAATTTTAGTCTATAATATATTAAAATATTGTGATTGATTTTTGTAGATCATATTAGTTTATATTTGTATGTATAACTTTGATTTGCAAAAGCAATTTTAGTCTATAATGTAATAAGAGATTGTGATTGATTTTTGTAGATCATATTATTATAATTAGTTTTTCATACATTATCAATGATTAGTTGTAAGAATAGTATTTTTACTGTTGGTTATACGTATCTGACAGTGAGAGGTGAAGGGAACGAAATATTGTGTGTCCGAGCTTGACAGAGGCGATTCATAGCTTCGGCCGAGCTGCTCTGTATCACGACACATACCCTTCTTTGCACTGTCATCTCCAATAACCTGGGCGGAACCAAATACTCGGGCGGTCTCGCAATTGCAATCACCGGCAATCATTAACCCCGCATCCTGTGCGCACTCATCTTTACCGGCAGCATCTCCCTTCTTGGCGAGGCTATCGTGAGTGCTTGGGCAATTCCCAGAAGATAATCATCGTGGAAATCTGTACTAGACGGCTCGTTCAGTGATTCCTCCTTCGGGTGATTTGTCAATCATCGGGATTCCATTCTTGATCAGGAGTCCTTCCAACAGTATTGAATCCTATCGCCGGCGACATAGTCGCAACACATAGCCAGCTCAGCAACATCATCCTGGGCGTCGATAGAAGTAACGAGGGTCAGCTGTCATAGTCGTATTGGAATTGAATTGATGGTAGATCGATGGAGTTGTCATAGGCATCTTCTAGTTTACAGATCAAGAGATCTTGTGCTATGTTCAGAAGTGCCATCATCATCGTTGCACGAAAGTCATAATCTCTGTATTTGCTTCGCCGGGGGAATCGTGTTGTATTTGAATCGAACAGTCATATGTTCAGTAGATATCAAATAAAGTTTGAACTTTATTAATCTCTGTTTCAGCTCTAGGTGTCGACCCGCTCATTGTTGTGATTCAGTACTAATAAGTTGAGTATCTTAATGCTCAGCCGATCTGTTCATTAATCACGATTCTATTCATACAATGGTCGGTGTTCAATATTGAGCGATCTGAGTTAAGTCTGGAAGTCATTGGTAATAATCTGTATTAACCCGGAGAACCAATTGTGCTGAGAGGGATTGAATTGCTTAGGCTCATTACATAGAAGAAGATCTATTGTTAGAGGAAGAGCAAGGTGAAGCAAAATGTCACACAAGTAGCATGAAGGTGTTGGTGAAAGAGGATGCAAGTGGGGAAGTGGTGTAGTTGAGGATGGAGCAAAAGGAGGAAGTGTTGCAATTGCAGCAACCAATGACAATGTGGATGATAGAGTGGAATGTGATGACCCTTGCCCCGTAAATACTATTAACTTCAATCACCTTTACTATTTCAAAGTTTTCTGACAGGTCTCACCGGTTTAATTTGTGTTTTGTGCAAAATTTTGGCTTGTTATAATATATTGATTGAATATGAACCATTTTTTATTGAACTCAAATCATTAAATACAGAACATTACAGATTTAATTTAAGACGACTACAACAAATCCTCAGGCATAACAGGAAAGATATAAATCATTCATTTGGTTATCTAGATATACTTAAATGCATTCGGTCCTACATAAGTTTGACATACCCGTAAATCCCATGGACAGCAGCCTCAGTGTGGAGAGTCAGATGGAAGAAATATGTACAAGCCAATATTCCCGATAGCGGGATACCAGGGTCACACAGCACACAGGGAAGATGAGGATTTAATGCCCCTTCCTTCATACAGATCACACTGGTCTTCAGCACTCTATCGCTTCTCCATATGACTTGTGACCATGGGCAGAGAGTAAAATACCTGGTAATACAATACTCATAATTTAAAGCCTGTGATATCAATTAACGTGTTCTGAGGAAAACAATGAGAATTAGAGACAAGATAATGAGATAATACATACTGGTTGGGTTGGTAGCAGTTGATGAAAAGATTGAATCATTTATAATTTAATATTGAACATACCAATCTTATCTGCAACACAACACACGGGGAAGATGAGGATTGGTTAGCCACGCTAGCCAATTGCCCACATAATTCTCGGGTATGGCTTACACGTAATTTACACTTGAGCTTAAACAGTAGTCCTGTTCCACAATCAAAGATTAAATATCACACAGAACGTAACCTTCCATCAGGTGTGTCACAAACAGGATTGGCTGAAAAAACCCCATAAACTCGATTGATCTGAGAGCTTTCGCTAGAATTGTAAAGCCATGCCCATTGCCTGTATATTTGGAGGCTTTAGGAAGTTCTTTTAAGTAGAAGATGATGAATTAAGTCTACTCTTCTCTCAGTTCATATTTTTCTTGAATAATTTATATCATTGTTAGTATTCAAGCCGCCTACAATAAGATGGAGCTTAATATATTTTCTGACAACTTAGATTGAAAGCTGCTCTGTAGTAATTAGTTTGATAATTTAGTTCCTTGTGAGCAGAATCTGGATAAAAGTTGTGGAGGACGCAATCAATTGGGCTCCCAACAATTTGTTCGGACTTCCCCGCTGCTACCAGTAAGGGGATTGATGTTTCCCATTTTCACCATGGAAGTAGCAAAAGCATTGAAGAAGGTAGCCTGGTTGTTGGAATATGTAGTCACCTGTGAATCAGCAGATCCACCATTGGAAAGCTCTTGGTCGGAGAGAAAAAGTCCTTTCTTGCTTCTTAGATTTTTCTAGTAATTGTTGTCAAAGTAGTGGGAGTTTGTAGATCTAAGGGCGACAGGTTGTCATCTCCACTACTGAAAGGGCAGCTAGCCTGAAGAGAGGTAGCCAATGCACTTGAGGTGTTGGTTTCGTTGTAGATGTGGGTTCTGAAAGTGGTACAACGAGCTTGACAAAAATCTAGATGGCATTCTTAATTACAACACTATGACCCTACGCCTTGAATTGCGTCGCCGACTACATTTCTCCTGTATGGTGAAGAATGGTTATTCTTGTTTAATTTTAACCAAGGTTAACCCCCAAGTTTATGGGACAAGGACGGCAGGACAGCGGGACGAGTCCCCAAGTCTCTGATTTTTGAGGTCAAATTTAGGGACGGTGGGGGACGGCTATATAAAAATATAGGGAAATTTTAAATATTCAATAGATAATATGGATAAGGCATGCATAATATACATTATAGAACATTCACATATAACATTTGTGTTTAAGTTGATATGGTTTATTGGGTATGCATTGATCTTAATGAATAAGTTAGAATTTATGCAATGGAAAGCTTGATTTTGAACTAAAAAAATAGATACTCTGATGATAATTTTTTTGTTTATTGATGACTGGAACAAGGGAGTGCAGCCTTCTAAGAATGATAGTGAGCTGCATTAGGCAAAGAATCTGCACAGTTACCATGTTATTGTTTTGCATGATCAGATGTCCCAAGGCCCGCTATGTATCATCTTCACAATAGAGTAAGACCTGTGAGACTTATTTATGAGGCACAGTAGCATTGAGTACAAGCACTGAGTGTTGGGTTATTCACTGGAATTCATCTTGGCACCTCAGTACATAAACCAATATTGAATAATTGTATCAATTACACTTATCCAAAGTTTCAAGACAACAAACAGTGGCACCAATTTATTTAATGGGTGGGACATAATTAAGTTCACACTCCCTTGCTATGAAAATGTGTTTTATGTTTTGTTTTGACCATGCTTTGATGCGAGGCACGGTTGACCATCCTAGGGACAGCCAAGGGACTTCTAAGATGGCTAACTGTCCCGAGGATAGCCAAGGGACTCCTAGAAGTCCTCTGGCCATCCCCAAGTCCCCTGGCCGTCCCTGAGACTGGTCAGCCATCTGGTCAACGGCATCCCCCCGTTTTGGGGACATTTTCTAAAAAATTGCAAAAAGGGGGACGGTCCTCTGCCTTCCCCTCGCCATCCCCTAGTACCCAGGACAGGGGATTTTGGGGTGGGGACGCATCCCCGAGTATCCTTGATTTTAACCATAGACATAGATTTATAAAATAAAACCAATCTTTCACAACCTAGCGTCTACTGTTGAACATAATTTGCAAAATCAAATGAAAAATAAATTGCAGAAAATAAAAGATTAAAAATCAATCACAAAAATATGAACACCAGATTTATCGTGGTTCACCATCAATTTGATGGCCACATCCACACTCAGGGATTATCTATTTTATTATCAAGTTTTGAATTGAATACATATTCAGCCAGCAACATTATTTATAAAACAAGTCTCCCACCAATTAAATGGAAAAAACTATTTGAAATAGACAACTTATAAATTGGCGAACACATGCCAATAGAAGCTAAACAAAAGAAAGAAACTATTTCGACTTAAGAAGGAAACATGCTAATTTGGGTTTCACTGAACCCAACAATTACATGATTGCTGAAGAAAAAATGGAACACAATAAATTTGAGGCCTTTAAAGAAGTGTAAAAAGAGTGCTTACTGCGACCACAGAGTCATGAGCAGCAATGGCGAGAATGTCAGCACAAGACACAACTCCACTACATACAGCCTCGACTTTAGATTTAATGGTGTCAATCACATAGAATCCTCTCAGGAAATTGTTATCAGGAGCCACAGTCTTTTCTCCAGTTATTGTCGACAAATCATCTAATAGGACCGACCCATCAAAGACCTAAAAAAACAAACCAAGTGAATGACAAACACTTAGGACAGTTAAAATTGTTTTGCTTTCTTTGTGAAGATTCTCTGCACCGTCCCATGTGAATAACATATACTTGAATAGTCATCATTCATTAGTAAAACACTATTGTTGAATAGTGTTTGGTATATGATTAAGAGAAAAAATCAAATATTATTCAAAATGCTTATAATCATTGAAATATGACTCTAGACAACTATTAACCAATAGAATTGAAGGAAAATGGTTTTGTAATATTAACAAAAATATGAAAAAAAATATAAACATTAGAAAATATGGCAAACAAAATTTAATTCTTGCATCCAATTGGTTGATTCTTGCCAAACTATTAAAACTAAATGAAAGCATAAGTATACCCACCTATGGCAGGAACTAAAAATTATTTCTCTTTCATCTAATTGGGAGGGAAATTTCACCCGATAAAAGCAATTAATGCGCTGGCAGATGAAAATGGAAGTCTCACATGTTGGGCTCAACGTGCTCGATAAAATTGGTATGGTTATGATATTTTTTAAATGTGATAAAATTTAATATTGGTATATGTAAAAAAATTAATCATTCAAAAATATAATTATAAATTTTTATTGTGTAAATAAAATAATAAAAAATGTATTGATATAAATCATATTTAATAATATTAAGAGATTTATTGAAAGAATTCAATCATAAACAGGATCAAATTTGAAGTGATAGAAAAGTCTAAAATTTTGTATCTTATTAGTTCCTGTCGGAGGCGGGTATACTTATGTTTTCAGCTAACTTTATTTCTTTGACAAATATCAACCAATAGAATTAATGAATTAAACTATGTGTACAATTTTTTCCAAAGTTTATATTGATATCATATTTAATTAATACTTTTAAAAACCTTTTTTTCCAATTTTATTGGCCAATAGATTTCTACAATCATATTTGAATGATGTAATCATTTTTTTAATATTGTATAGTTTTTTCAAACTCATTTACAAACACTATTATGCAATAGTAATTTTCTTTTTGTTTGGCAACAAAATAATTCTTCTACAGTCCAATTTTAGAAAAAAACAATCAGAACAATAGTAATTTTCTTCTAATAAAAACAATGAGAATAATGCAACTTTTTTTTGGACCATATTTGCCAATATTCTTTTCACATATGGTTGGTGAAGACTTTAACACAAATGACACTAAAATCAACCAATTATAGTGTATGACATGGTCTTAACGCATTGCCATGTGGAAAAGTAGTGTAGTGGGTGCTATTTTTGACTGTTGCAGTTGAATATGGAGGTTGTTTATTGCATTATTGCAGTTAATATTTATGCTTTTAGCTAACTTTATTTCTTTGGAAAATATCAACCAATAGAATTAAAAAATTAAACTATGTGCGCAATTTTTTCCAAAGTTTATATTCATGTTATATTTAATTAATACTTTTAAAAACCTTTTTTTCCAATTCTATTGGCCAATAGATTTCTACAGTCATATTTGAATGATGTAATCATTTTTTTAATATTGTATAGTTTTTTCAAACTCATTTACAAACACTATTACGCAATAGTAATTTTCTTTTTCTTTCGCAACGAAATAATTCTTCTGCAATCCAATTTTAGAAAAAAACAATGAGAACAATAGTAATTTTCTTCTAATAAAAACAATGACAACAATGCAACTTTTTTTGGGACCATATTTGCCAATATTCTTTTCACATAGGGATGGTGAAGACTCTAAGACAAATGACATTAAAATCAGCCAACTATAGTGTACAACATGGTCTTACCGCATTCCCATGTGGAAAAGTAGTGTAGTGGGTGCTACTTTTGACTGTTGTAGTTGAATATGGAAGTTGTTTATTGCATTATTGCAGCTAATATTTATGCTTTCAGCTAACTTTATTTCTTTGGTAAATATCAACCAATAGAATTAAAAAATTAAACTATGTGCGCAATTTTTTCCAAAGTTTATATTGATGTCATATCTAATTAATACTTTTAAAATCCTTTTTTTCCAATTCTATTGGCCAATAGATTTCTACAGTCATATTTGAATGATGTAATCATTTTTTTTGTATTGTATAATTTTTTCAAACTCATTTACAAACACTATTACGCAATAGTAATTTTATTTTTATTTCGCAACGAAATAATTTTTCAGCGGTCCAATTTTAGAAAAAAATAATATGAACAATAGTAATTTTCTTTTAATAAAAACAATGACAACAATGCAACTTTTTTTTGGACCACATTTGCCAATATTTTTTTCACATATGGTTGGTGAAGACTTTAGCACAAATGACAAAAATCAGCCAATTATAGTGTACAACATGGTCTTACAGCATTCCAATGTGGAAAAGTAGTGTAGTGGGTGGTACTTTTGACTGTTGCAATTGAATATGGAAGTTATGTATTGCATTATTGCACCTAATACTTATGCTTTCAACTAACTTTATTTCTTTGGCAAATATCAACCAATAGAATTAAAAAATCAAACTATGTGCGCAATTTTTTTCAAAGTTTATATTGATGTCATATTTAATTAATACTTTTAAAAACCTTTTTTTCCAATTCTATTGGCCAATAGATTTCTACAGTGATATTTGAATGATGTAATCATTTTTTTAGTATTGTATAATTTTTTCAAACGCATTTACAAACACTATTATGCAATAGTAATTTTATTTTTATTTTGCAAATGAAATAATTTTGTGCGGTCCAATTTTAGAAAAAAACAATATGAACAATAGTAATTTTCTTCTAATAAAAACAATGACAACAATGCAACTTTTTTTTGGACCACATTTACCAATATTTTTTTCACATATGGTTGGTGAAAACTTTAACACAAATGACATAAAAATCAACCAATTATAGTGTACGACATGGTCTTACAGCATTCCAATGTGGAAAAGTAGTGTAGTGGGTGGTACTTTTGACTGTTGCAGTTGAATATGGAAGTTATTTATTGCATTATTGCAACTAATACTTATGCTTTCAGCTAACTTTATTTATTTGGCAAATATCAACCAATAGAATTAAAAAATTAAACTACGTGTGCAATTTTTTTCAAAGTTTATATTGTTGTCATATTTAATTAATACTTTTAAAAACCTTTTTTTTCCAATTCTATTGGCCAATAGATTTCTACAGTCATATTTGAATGATGTAATCATTTTTTTAATATTGTATAGTTTTTTCAAACTCATTTATAAACAATATTACCCAATAGTAATTTTATTTTTGTTTGGCAACGAAATAATTCTTCTGCAGTCCAATTTTAGAAAAAAAAACAATAAGAACAATAGTAATTTTCTTCTAATAAAAACAATGACAACAATGCAACTTTTTTTTGGACCATATTTCCAATATTCTTTTCACATACTGTTGGTGAAGACTTTAACACAAATGACATAAAAATCAGCCAGTTATACTCTACGAAATGGTCTTACCGCATTCCCATGTGGAAAAGTAGTGTAGTGGGTGCTACTTTTGACTATTGCAATTGAATACGGAGGTTGTTTATTGCATTATTGCAACTAATACTTATGCTTTCAGCTAACTTTATTTCTTTGACAAATATCAACCAATAGAATTAAAGAATTAAACTATGTGCACAATTTTTTCCGAAGTTTATATTGATGTCATATTTAATTAATACTTTTAAAAACTTTTTTTTTCCAATTCTATTGGCCAATAGATTTCTACAGTCATATTTGAATGATGTAATCTTTTTTAATATTGTATAGTTTTTTCAAACTCATTTACAAACACTATTACGCAACAGTAATTTTCTTTTTGTTTGGCAACGAAATAATTCTTCTGCAATCCAATTTTAGAAAAAAACAATGTGAACAATATTATTTTTCTTCTCATAAAAACAATCACAACAATGTAACCATTTTTTGGACCATATTTGCCAATATTCTTTTCACATACGGTTGGTGAAGACTTTAAGACAAATGACATAAAAATCATCTAATTATAGTGTACGAAATGGTCTTAGCACATTCCCATGTGGAAAAGTAGTGTAATGGGTGCTACTTTTCACTGTTGCAGTTGAATACGGAGGTTGTTTATTGCATTATTGCAACTAATACTTATGCTTTCAGCTAACTTTATTTCTTTGGCAAATATCAACCAATAGAATTAAAAAATTAAACTATATGCGCAATTTTTTCTAAAGTTTACATTAATGTCATATTTAATTAATACTTTTAAAAACCTTTTTTTCCAATTCTATTGGCCAATAGATTTCTACAGTCATATTTAAATGATGTAATCATTTTTTTTAATATTGTATAGTTTTTTCAAACTCATTTACAAACACTATTACGCAATAGTAATTTTCTTTTTTTTGGCAAGTCATATTTAAAAAAAAAAAATGATAGTAATAATGGCAAATATAAACCAATAAAATTAAAAAATTAAACTATGTGCGCAATTTTTTCTAAAGTTTATATTAATGTCATATTTAATTAATACTTTTAAAAACCTTTTTTTCCAATTCTATTGGCCAATAGATTTCTACAGTCATATTTGAATGATTTAATCATTTTTTTAATATTGTATAGTGTTTTCAAACTCATTTACAAACACTATTACGCAATAGTAATTTTCTTTTTGTTTGGCAACGAAATAATTCTTCTACAGTCCAATTTTAGAAAAAAACAATGTGAACAATAGTAATTTTCTTCTAATAAAAACAATGACAACAATGCAAAAAAAATTGGACTATAAATTTGCCAATATTCTTTTCACATACGGTTGGTGAAGACTTTAAAACAAACGACATAAAAATCAGCCAATTATAGTTTACGACATAGTTTTACTGCATTACCATGTGGAAAAGTAGTGTAGTGGGTGCTACTTTTGACTGTTGCAGTTGAATACAAAGGTTGTTTATTGCATTATTGCAGCTAATACTTATGCTTTCAGCTAACTTTATTTCTTTTGCAAATATCAACCAATAGAATTAAAGAATTAAACTATGTGCGCAATTTTCTCCAAAGTTTATATTGATGTCATGTTTAATTAATACTTTTATAAAACTTTTTTTCCAATTCTATTGGCCAATAGATTTCTATAGTCATATTTGAATGATGTAATCATTTTTTTAATATTGTATAATTTTTTCAAACTCATTTACAAACACTATTATGCAATAGTAAAAAAAAAATTGTTTGGCAATGAAATAATTCTTCTGCAATCCAATTTTAGAAAAAAACAATGAGAACAATAGTAATTTTCTTCTAATAAAAACAATGACAACAATGCAACTTTTTTTTGGACCATATTTGCTAATATTTTTTTCACATATGGTTGGTGAAGACTTTAACACAAATGACATAAAAATCAGCCAATTATAGTGTACAAAACGGTCTTACCACATTCCCATGTGGAAAAGTAGTGTAGTGGGTACTACTTTTGACTGTTGCAGTTGAATATGGAGGTTGTTTATTGCATTATTGCAATTAATACTTATGCTTTCAGCTAACTTTATTTATTTGGCAAATATCAACCAATAGAATTAAAGAATTAAACTATGTGTGCAATTTTTTTCAAAGTTTATATTCATGTCATATTTAATTAATACTTTTACAAACTTTTTTTTCCAATTCTATTGGCCAATAGATTTCTACAGTCATATTTGAATGATGTAATCATTTTTTTAATATTGTATAATTTTTTCAAACTCATTTACAAACACTATTACGCAATAGTAATTTTCTTTTTGTTTGGCAACGAAATAATTCTTCTGCAGTTCAATTTTAGAAAAAAACAATATGAACAATAGTAATTTTCTTCTAATAATGCAATAATTTGACATACAATGAAGACTTTAAACAAATGACATAAAAATTTATAGTGTTGTACCATTATGTTAGTGTAGTGGGTGCTACTTTTGACTGTTGCAGTTGAATATGGAGGTTGTTTATTGCATTATTGCAGTTAATACTTATGCTTTTTGAACTTTATTTATTTTGCAAATATCAACCAATAGAATTAAAAAATTAAACTATGTATTTTCAAAGTTTATATTATGCTCCAATTCTATTGGCCAATAGATTTCTATGTCATATTTGAAAGATGTAATCATTTTTTTAATATTGTATAGTTTTTTCAAACTCATTTACAAACACTATTACACAATAGTAATTTTCTTTTTGTTTGGCAAATAATCATACCAATAGAATTAAAGAATTAAACTATGTGCGTAATTTTTTCCAAAGTTTATATTGATGTCATATTTAATTAATACTTTTACAAACTTTTTTTTCCAATTCCATTGGCCAATAGATTTCTACAGTCATATTTGAATGATGTAATCATTTTTTTAATATTGTATAGTTTTTTCAAACTTATTTACAAACACTATCACACAATAGCAATTTTCTTTTTGTTTGGCAACGAAATAATTCTTCTGCAGTCCAATTTTAGAAAAAAACACTGAGAACAATAGTAATTTTCTTCTAATAAAAACAATGACAATAATGCAACATTTTTTTGGACCAAATTTGCTAATATTTTTTTCACATACGGTTGGTGAAGACTTTAACACAAATGACATAAAAATCAGCCAATTATAGTGTACAAAATGGTCTTACAGCATTCCCATGTGGAAAGTAGTGTAGTGGGTGCTACTTTTCACTGTTACAGTTGAATATGGAGGTTGTTTATTGCATTATTGCAGTTAATACTTATGCTTTCAGCTAACTTTATTTTTTTGGCAAATATTGACCAATTGAATTAAAAAATTAAACTATGTGCACAATTTTTTTCAAAGTTTATATTGATGTCATATTTAATTAATATTTTTAAAAACTTTTTTCTTCAATTCTATTGGCCAATAGATTTCTACAGTCATATTTGAATAATGTAATCATTTTTTTAATATTGTATAGTTTTTTCAAACTCATTTACAAACACTATTACACAATAGTAATTTTCTTTTTGTTTGGCAACGAAATAATTCTTCTACAATCCAATTTTAGAAAAAAAAATAATGTGAACAATAGTAATTTTCTTCTAATAAAAACAATGACAACAATGCAACTTTTTTCTGGACTATATTTGCCAATATTCTTTTCACATATGGTTGGTGAAGACTTTAAGTCAAATGACATAAAAATTAGCCATTATAGTGTACGAAATGATCTTACCGCATTCCCATGTGGAAAAGTAGTGTAGTGGGTGCTACTTTTGACTGTTGCAGTTGAATACGGAGGTTGTTTATTACATTATTGTAGCTAATACTTATGCTTTCAGCTAACTTTATTTCTTGTGCAAATATCAACCAATAGAATTAAAAAATTAAACTATGAGTGTAATTTTTTCCAAAGTTTATATTGATGTCATATTTAATTAATACTTTTACAAACTTTTTTTCCAATTCTATTGGCCAATAGATTTCTACAGTCATATTTGAATGATGTAATCATTTTTTTAATATTGTATAGTTTTTTCAAACTCATTTACAAGCACTATTACGCAATAGTAATTTTTTTTTTTATTTGTCAACGAAATAATTTTTCTATAGTCCAATTTTAGAAAAAAACAATGTGAACAATAGTAATTTTCTTCTAATAAAAACAATGACAATAATGCAACTTTTTTTTGGACCATATTTGCCAATATTTTTTTAACATACGTTTGGTGAAGACTTTAAGACAAATGACATAAAAAAATTAGCCAATTATAGTGTATAAAATAGTCTTACTGCATTCCCATGTGGAAAAGTAGTGTAGTGGGTGCTACTTTTGACTGTTGCAATTGAATACGGAGATTGTTTATTGCATTATTGCAGCTAACTTTAGCAAATATCAACCGAATTAAACAATTTTTTCCAAAGTTTATATTGATGTCATATTTAATTAATACTTTTAAAAACCTTTTTTTTCCAATTCTATTGGCCAATAGATTTCTGTAGTCATATTTGAATGATGTAATCATTTTTTTAATATTGTATAGTTTTTTCAAACTCATTTACAAACACTATTACTTAATAGTAATTTTCTTTTTATTTCACAACAATATAATTCTTCTGTAGTCCAATTTTAGAAAAAAATAATGTGAACAATAGTAATTTTCTTCTAATAAAAACAATGACAACAATGCAACTTTTTTTTGGACCATATTTGCCAATATTCTTTTCACATACGGTTGGTGAAGACTTTAAGACAAATGACATAAAAATCAGCCAATTATAGTCTACGACATAGTCTTACCGCATTCCCATGTGGAAAAGTAGTGTAGTGGGTGCTACTTTTGACTATTGCAGTTGAATATGGAGGTTGTTTATTGCATTATTGCAGCTAATACTTATGTTTTCAGCTAACTTTATTTCTTTGGCAAATATCAACCAATAGAATTAAAGAATTAAACTATGTGCGCAATTTTTTCCAAAGTTTATATTCATGTCATATTTAATTAATACTTTTAAAAACTTTTTTTCCAATTCTATTGGCCAATAGATTTCTACAATCATATTTAAATGATGTAATCATTTTTTTAATATTGTATAGTTTTTTCAAACACATTTACAAACACTATTATGCAATAGTAATTTTCTTTTTGTTTGGCAACGAAATAATTCTTCTGCAGTCCAATTTTAGAAAAAAACAATGTGAACAATAATAATTTTCTTCTAATAAAAACAATGACAACAATGCAACTTTTTTTTTAGACCATATTTGAATCCAATATTTTTTTCACATACGGTTGGTGAAGACTTTAACACAAATGACATAAAAATAGCCAATTATAGTGTACGAAATGGTCTTACCGCATTCCCATGTGGAAAAGTAGTGTGGTGGGTGCTACTTTTAACTGTTGCAATTGAATACGAGGTTGTTTATTGCATTATTGCAGCTAATACTTATGCTTTCAGCTAACTTTATTTCTTTGGCAAATATCAACCAATAGAATTAAAAAATTAAACTATGTGTGCAATTTTTTCCAAAGTTTATATTGATGTCATATTTAATTAATACTTTTAAAAACCTTTTTTTTCC
Source organism: Sequoia sempervirens (assembly GCA_007258455.2). Taxonomy (NCBI): domain Eukaryota; kingdom Viridiplantae; phylum Streptophyta; class Pinopsida; order Cupressales; family Cupressaceae; genus Sequoia; species Sequoia sempervirens. Next base: position 157,105 of record VDFB02273615.1, on the reverse strand, counting down.
AATTCTATTGGCCAATAGATTTCTACAGTCATATTTGAATGATGTAATCTTTTTTTAATATTGTATAGTTTTTTCAAACTCATTTACAAACACTATTACGCAATAGTATTTTTTTTTTTTTGGCAATGAAATAATTCTTCTACAGTCTAATTTTAGAAAAAAACAATGAGAACAATAGTAATTTTTTTCTAATAAAAACAATGACAACAATGCAACTTTTTTTGGACCATATTTGCCAATATTCTTTTCACATACGGTTGGTGAAGACTTTAAGACAAATGACATAAAAATCAACTAATTTTAGTGTACGAAATGGTCTTACTGCATTCCCATGTGGAAAAGTAGTGTAGTGGGTGCTACTTTTGACTGTTGCAGTTGAATATGGAGGTTGTTTATTTCATTATTGCAGCTAATACTTATGATTTCATCTAACTTTATTTTTTTGGAAAATATCAACCAATAAAATTAAAGAATTAAACTATGTGCGCAATTTTTTCCAAAGTTTATATTGATGTCATATTTAATTAATATTTTTAAAAACCTTTTTTTCCAATTCTATTGGCCAATAGATTTCTACAGTCATATTTGAATGATGTAATCATTTTTTTAATATTGTATAGTTTTTTCAAACTCATTTACAAACACTATTACGCAATAGTGTGATGTCCCCTTCTAGCTAGATACTTTAGTCTAGTTGTGGTTTAGCCTATTATTGGACCCTCGTAGGCTATTACAGATGGATAGGGGGGTCAGTTTGGACATGGGAGGTTTGGGTTGTTCAGTTTTTTTGGCTTTCTCAAAGTTTAGTGGTTGGTTTGAGCTTTAGAGAGTTTGATTTAGGCTTCATTTGAGTGATTCTTGCAATTTTTAGCATGTATTTTCAGGCACTTGGAAAATAATTACTTAGATTCCAGTTTTAGACAGTTTGGCCAGATTCTCAATATTGAGAGAGTTATGATTATTTCAGTGAATTCCAACATGTTTAATGATTAATGATTAAATATAAAGTTAAATTGACTTTATATTTAAATCACTTAAGTGATGGGTTTATAACACATCGAATGGGGCCAATTGAGTATTTTATTTTGGAGGAGAATTATTAAAATCTTTCCTTAAGTTTAATTCAATTAAATGTTAATGATTTTATTTAATATTATTTCATTAAAAAAATTGCAGCCTTGAAGAGGAATTTCGATTAGGGTTTTTGGAGGCATATATTTGCTTGAGAAATGAAGAATGAGGTATCCATTGTTATTGCTATCATTTTGAAAACAGGTTTTTATGCTTTGAGAAGGGTTTCAGCCATTGCCATTGAGGAACGTAGTTTTTTCTGTGAGTCTCTATTTGAACTGGTAAAATATCCAATGAATTTGGTATCCAGAGAGTTTCATACAGAGACTCTGATTTGTGCTTCAGCAGTTGTGAGGAAGATTCAAAAATTTATAGGGGTTTCATTGTAGATTATTTTCAGATTGCAAGGGATTATTTTAAAAGGTTTATTTGCTGCTATAGTACCCGTGAATAGTGCGTGAATAGTACCCGTGAACAGTGTGTGAACAGTATGCTACAGTACCCGTGAACAGTGCACTATAGTACTCGAATCAACAATTTAGGCATTTATATCAGGTTTCCTATTAGTTACAATTATTTTTGTATAAGCATTCAAATAAAAGTTATAGTTTTCCATTGTAAGAATGAGTATTTGTTTGCATTCAATATAGTTGTCTATCATTGCAATATCTCTTCCTTATAATCAGTGTGTTAGAAGTAGTTTGCTTTTATGTCAAAACCCTCAAAGCACAAAAAATCAGAAAATACAAAAAAAAAAAAAAAACAAATTACAAACAATCGAGCACAATTGCAGGTGATAGTGAGTTCAATGATTGAACTAGTTGGGGTTCTTACAAATAGTAATTTTCTTTTTATTTTGCAATGAAATAATTCTTCTGCAGTCCAATTTTAGAAAAAAAACAATGAGAACAATAGTAATTTTCTTCTACTAAAAACAATGACAACAATGCAACTTTTTTTTGGACCATATTTGCCAATATTCTTTTCACATACGGTTGGTGAAGACTTTAAGACAAATGACATAAAAATCAGCCAATTATAGTGTATGACATGGAGATTATTGCATTCCCATGTGGAAAAGTAGTGTAGTGGGTTCTGCTTTTGACTGTTGCAGTTGAATATGGGGGTTGTTTATTGCATTATTGCAACTAATTGTCGACAATATGACTGTATAAAGATTCTAAGCATATTTTCTTGAAATCTCCATTTATTTTGCATAGTTATCAAAAAAAACTAAGACTTTATAAATAGATGTTGTCAGTCCATGAATGTGTTGCCAAAGGACTGTGAGTTGTAAAGGTGCTTTGCAGTGTTCGTGGTAAAGTGCTTTGGAGTGTTGGAGGGAATAAGGGGAATCAGGTGCATGTTATTTCTATACAATTCTTTTTATTAGATCTATACAATGCTTTTCATTGCACTCTTTTAACATAAGTTTAATCTGGCATTTTCCATTAAGTTTGCAAATACAAAGATACATAAAATCAGATCTACCATTTAGAAGGAAGCAACATTTGAAATCAACATTTGTATATTTATTTGTCTACTTTCTTTGTAAGACTGCATTAGAATCTCATTGTCTAAAATTATCGTTTGTATATTTATTTGTCACTCTTGTAAGACTGTGTCAGTATCTCATTGTTAGCTCCTTGTGTTGATCCGTTTAGATCTAAATTGGAGTTTTTTTAGTGCCATTTCCTTTTTGTCTATGGTTGTTGCCTAAAACATGAAAATAATTAAACTATACTACTATTTCCTTTCTGTCTCTGGTTGTTGCCTAAAACATCAAAACAATTTTGGTTGTTAGTCTAGTTTATTAGAGGATTTTGATGTTTGAATTTGATTTGAAGAGCAACAAAGGTTTATCCTTTTGAAATTATGTAAGCTAGTATCAAAACTATATTTTCATGCAGTCTTCACAATGATTTAGACGAGACAACTAATATTAAATCCAAGTACTGTCTGTTAGAATAGTCAAGACTTTGTGCATTTTGAGACATGTTTGGGTTCTTTTCTTCGTTATTGTTGTATAAGTCCAAACAAGGCTATGTCTTTTTTGCTAGTGATTGAGTTTTCAAAGAACTATTTCATTTTCAAATGGACCCATTGACTTTGATTACAATCTTAATTAAAATACAGTGGCATATCCATTGTTGATGATTAAGCCACCCAATTAATAGCCATCCAAACCCAGATCAATTTGGGTTGCAAAAACAAATTTACCCAACAAAAAACAAAGCCTATTTCAATTTGGATTGCAAAACAAATTTGACCGACCGAAAAATAAATGGCATAGACCCAAGTGAAATTTTAAGATAAAATATAGGTATGTTACCTTAAGCATGGATACAATATGGAGAGCTACATCATTGGGAAAATGACTGTCATCTAAGGCCCACGTTGATGTAGTATGGGCTTCTCCTTCATCGTCATTCTTAGCTGCCATTGAAGCATGGATTGAGCTATCTGTGTTACAACTTGTAGAGACCTCAATACATTAGTTCCATAATCATCATATACCACCAAATTGAGGTATGCATCATCGCAAAAAGGACGCCTCCTGAAGAAAGAAGATTTCAATATGGTTGTCATAGCAATGAGTCAAATGAGTAACGCGAAAACAATAACTTGCAAAAAATGAAAGAAAAGATGAGAGCTACAACGACCCCTATGACAATGGCCACCATCTTAGCAGTCACTGCTCACCATATTTGTACAAGTCATAGGAGGAGAGTAGAATAGAATAAAAATAAAGCAAATAGTTGAAAAATAACATACCATACCATCAGTGCTACCATGATGTGTGTGTGTCGTCTTGTGTGTAACTATTATAGCATTTCTACAAATAGACTTGACCGGCCACAAAATTCCCACAAATACATTTGGCAGCCTAATAATTTAGGTTTTATTTCCTCTTCGTTAGCGTTTTACGACTGCAAGATTTTGCATTTTTCATTTTTCCAAGTGGAGCAAACTAAAAAACACAAAGGCTCTACAAATTGTGTTTAGTAGTTGATCTCTTAGTTTGATTACGCTAGACCTATGTTGTCAAACAATTGCCACATCAAAGCACTCCTTAATAGCACTCAACATAAATCCTACACAATGACAACTTCAACATTTTGTGCCAATGATCCACTTCAAGTGGTGCAATGATATTCTATATCATTATTTTTTACCCTATGCACTACTCTATATTCCATATTTTGTGTACAAATAGCAACTTCTCTCAACAAGGGTCACATACAAGTTCAACAACACCCTCTCCTTTTAGCACCATAGTATAGGGGAAATATTCTCTCATCATTTCTAATCATGCATAATTAAGAATTCATTTTAGATAGCTACCACACCAACACACTTTAGATCTTTATTGGTTCCTAGATAGAAGTATGACTATTTTTTCACTTCACTAACTCCTAAAATTCATAAAAGCTTTCCAACTTCACATTTGTAAGTCATTAGTAAGTGTGTACATCACCAAGACATTCCCAATATACACTGTCCCAATTTTTATGTTAGCACTCCTAGATCTTTCTAGTGCAATGAGGACATGACTATGGGAGAGTACATCAAGTCTCGCTTTCTATGTTGGCACCTCCAAGTCTTCCCAACATAAGGAGGATATCACTATATAAGAAAAGGTATCTAGATACAACTACACAATAGTTCCACATAATGAATGATTTTAAATCAAAATCAACTAAGTTATTCATCCATACACTAGATGCATGAGACCATTACTCTATACAAAATAGTGAATGATCCATGCATAAAATAATTCTTAAGTAAATAAAAAAAGCTTTGAACAAATAAAAGTAAAGTAAAAAATGTAAATGAAATAAAATAAAAGTAAATATGATATTTATAAACTAATATTTCTCAATGTTGTTTAGATAGATGTATTTAAGATATCTATACTCTTTCACATTGTTTACTAAAGCATTTTTTATTTACTTAATAATTATTTTTTTACTTAATTTTATGGTTTTTTAAATGTGTAAATTATGTTTTATTTTTTTGACATGAGACTTTGTGATGCCACTATAAAACATATATCAAAATCATAAATTATGGCTTTGGAGACTACTCCCAATGTATTATTTTTAACCAAAAATATACATCTACTCAACTATTATGGGTTGTAACAAAAACCCAAATCAAAGTGATGGACATTGATCTACTAAAAAAAAACCCTAATAAGCTATTATCTTGCATTCTATCTCTTAGGTTAGCTTACTATCAATTTTTATCTTAATACATATTTGTAGTATTAAGTAGAATCAACTAACAATAAGTTTATTATAGTATAAATTCCCATTTCCATCTCATCATCATTGACAAATATGAGTGTAGTCAACCATGTTATTCCTTCAATGACTCACAACTTCATAGTTTGCTTCAAAACAATTGTGCTTCTTTCCACCTTCCTTCTCGTTTTGGCCTCATTCTATGGCAATCCCGTGGAAACAAATGGTCTCTACTACCTACAAACCACAGCATTGTTCACTTTCAATGTCCCATCTAGTGACAACATCCTTGCTCCATAAACCACCACCAAAATGGCATCGTTTAGGCCACCAAGGAATTGACTCTTAATCATAGTGTCAACTATTTTCTATATCAACTCTTTACCTTCTCCAAGATCCAATAATAGTGCCACAAAAATTGATCAAATGCTAGTGCTAACCCTATACTGATGGCTTAAGACCTTAATTTTCTCCCAACCCCCACTAGGCTACATAAAGGAGCAAACCACTCTACATCTTAAACAATCTCTTAAACCTTTTCTCATTAATGCCACCCAATAAGATCATTGTTGCTAGCTACCAACTAAATGCATAGTCCTATCCATTACTCTAATCAATTGATGTAAATTCGGTTCAATTTATTTGAGGGATGGGCTTCTTGATATATGGGTGAAAGTATTATTTACCATCATTATTCTCTCCACCATTTAGATCTTAAGTCAACCCATAATTAGGAGATTTTCTAGCCTTGACATGAGCTAAGTATTTTATTTAAATGATAAGTACATCTCACAATTCTTGAAATATCCATAATAATGCTTAATCTCATTAATGCTTGAGCAAGTAAATTTTTCCTTAGATTATTGTCTTTTCAATTTTTTGCAAGCCATCAATTTCAATTTTTATCTTTGGCCAAGGATCATCCTTTGAATCTATAATTCTCTCTTGAATTGTGTATATTATATAAATGGATAGGATATGACTTTAGATTCATTATTGATCCCCTCTTTAAGTCTCTTCAAAGCAAAACCAATCAATTTGAGGAATTTACTTAGAATTTCTTTTTACTATCTCAAATTATCTAGGCATGAATTTGGGGAATTTTTTTGTTCTTTCACACTTTTTGTGAGAATTTCCTTGTAGGAAGAAAAATAAATTCAAAAGAGACGAGTCTTTTTGGTGGAGGAATTTGCAAAATAGAGCAATCCATTGACTTGAATCATGTTTTTGGTGTGGATTAAGCCTTCTTTCTAGATGCAAATTATGATTTAGGACATGGGTTTGTTTGAGGTTGTTTGGCTTGCTTATTTTTTTGTGACCTTTCTTTCATATTTTGATGGATTTTTTTATTATCAAGTTTTAGTTCATTGGGATTTGTTTTCATTCTACACCATCTTTAGTAGTCATTTAGTATCTTTGTAAATTGAAATACATAAATTTTTCTTGCAAGTTAATATAAGAGGCAAGGGATCCAAATTTCTTCTTTTCACATATCAACAAAGGAAAAAAGCCACAACACCTTATGACTAATATTACATAAGTATAGTTTGAATGACTACTTCTTGATCTATACATGCAAAGTAAAAAATAATATTTTTAAAATTATTTATATATTGCTTTTACAACCAAAAAATTCCCATTCTATGTTCAAAAAAAGAATCCCACATCAATTGGAAGACTTGGTTTGTGACAATATACACTCCAATTTACCATGATCCTTATGTTAATAGGGGTAATCTTATATAAATGTTTTTGTACTAAATTAAATTGTGTTTATTCTTTAGACAAAAATACCACGTTGTGAATAGAAATCAAGGAATACTAGAAATATAGATAGAAGAAACATAAACAAAGTACATAGTATAGGACAAAAAATTGTAGTATTTTTTATGTGTGTAGGGTTGGAGAGGTTTGTGTTTTGGCAAAAGCATTTTTGTATTAAACTTTGTTTCATTATACTTTAGAAATTGACAGTATATGCAACATGGTTTAATACTAAAAATGCTTTGGCTGAAATAAAAGCTATCCAATGCAAGTATATATATTATAAACATGATAATGCATATTTGAAGAATGTAAAGCAGAATCCACTAAACATTCAGAAAATAGTATTTGAGTCATCTGTCGTTATGTCAAAGCAAAAGTAGAATAATTATTATTATTGGTATCAAATATTTATTGTACTTGTATGTGGATTTATTAATATTTTTCCTATTGCATATTGCGCCAATGTTATCTTGTGCATGAAAAATTTCTTAAGACTTTGCCTAACATTATTATCCTTTTGAAAGGGAGTAAAAAAGTAGTTTGTATAACCTTCCTCTTAAAGTGCAATGTTTAATGCATTTTGAATCACTGTTCACCAAACTTTGGCTAACTCCACTTTTATTTCATTAATGAAAATGAGAAAAGTCGAGTTAGCGAAGGTGTGGTGATAATGGAGTGAAATGCATTGAATGTTGCTTCAAGAGGAAAGATATGCAAATTCCTATGTATTCTTTTTGAAATGGATAGTAAGTTAGGCAAGTTTGGAAAAAGTTGGATGGACAACATAATTTTGGTGCAATTTATTGTACGAAAATTACAAAGTTGAAGTAATGGAAATCTACCATAAATAGCCAATGTTTCTCCAATGAGTCTAAAATGTTTTTTGTTCTACGAAATCAAAAAGCTTGAAGTAAACAAAACATTGTCTTTCATCATGCAAAGCAAAAGATGTTAAGGACAAAAAATATTTGAAAAGGCTATGACTAGCATGAATGTCCTGATTTTGGGACTTCACACCTTACCATATGTCCCTTACTAGCTCAACATTTCAGCTACTGTCTATTTAATATATTTAACTAGCAATACACCTAATCTTATCTAAAAGTATCCCTACTAAAATAAATTGTGTTTATTCTTTAGACAAAAAGTTGGGAGTAGAAATCAAGGAATACTATAAATAGAGATAGAAGAAACATAAACAAATTACAAAAATGAAAACCTCTAGCCATGGAGGGTTTTGATAGAGAATATGGAAGAAGACTAGTTTAGATGGTGTGCAAAAAGTTTCCATATTGGTTTAAGCATGTAAGGTTGGAGACGTTTGTTTTTTGGAAGAAGCATTTTTTGTGTGAAATTTTGTTTCATTATACTTTTTAAAATGACAATATATGCAACATGATTTAACACTAAAAATGCTTTGACTAAAATAGAAGCTATCCAACATGCAATTATAAAAATCATAACATAATAATGCATATTTAAAAGATGCAAAGTAGAATCCATTAAATATTCAAAAAAAGTATTTCAATCATTTGTTGTTATACATATGCTTCCCAGAATATGAATGTAAAGTCTCTTTTGGTCTACAAGATCAAAAGGATTGAGTTAAACAAAAGATAGTCTTGTGGCAAAGATCTTAGCATCAATGTGTTGATTTAGGAATTCTGCACCTTAGTAGCCATGCAAGAATTTCCCTTATTGTTATAATTCAAAGTGAAGTTGCAAAAAATGTCTACCATTAAATATTTTATAAATTCTAGGAATCACAATTTTTGTGAGTAACTAGAAAGAATTTTGTTGTAACTCCCTTAAACAATATATGTGTGGTCAGGCAGCTCTAGCATGCATAGAGAAGCTCACACATACCATTATGCTATAAAAGGTATTCTCATAAAATTTCAATGTGGGCCACAATTGAAAAGTTTGGCTTTCCTCACAAGTGTAATGCCCATGATCAGCTTAACCTAAGTAATGCACAGGTGGAAAGATGAAATTAATGATCAGCAAAGGCATTTTTGCATGAAATTTGAATGTGGGCCATAGTTGAAATTTTTAAATTGGCTTAAAATTCTACAATTGAACAAGAAATATTTAGGTGTTATGTCATTGACATTCTATAGAAAATGTAAATTTTGAATGATATGTCATTTCTAAGAAAGCCATTTCTCATTACAATGCATGTTTAAATCAATCATCTTTTGCAGCTGAAGGACATCAAGAGAAGAGAATGAGCAAATTATGCAGAAGGAATACAATTGTAGACAAAGAGTTTGATAAGATGATGTCAATGGGATTTGCACTACTCATAACAGAAATGTTGATCCTGTTTACATTGCTCATCTTAGTAAAAAAGACTTCTCTTTTTTTATATTATTTGTAGCAAGTGTAAATTACTCATATTTCATTTGTTTGGTATTTGATTGTTTCTTAGGAAAAAATGACAATTACTCAAAAAGTAATATGAAAATGCTAAAGATGATTAGATAAATAAGTAGTGAATGTATATTATTTTGATTTACTTTGTGTTGGATACATTTTCATACTTTATTTAATTCATCTGTATGTTGATTTGTATTGATAATTCTTTGTCACCAAATATGCAGCATAAATTTCTAATTGCACTTGATACAACACTAGAAATTCATTAATGTCAAATAGGGAAATGTTTTGACAAAGTGTCAATTGTGCTTTAGAAAATTAAACGAAGCAATGGAGAAAAGATACAGAGGTGTCAGAAAACAGTCGGGTAGTTATGGTTCAGAAATCTATAACCCCAACTTGAAGAAGCAACAATGTCTTGGAACTTTTGACACTGTAGAAGAAGCAGCTCATGCTTATGATAAAGTTGCAATGGCAATTGGAGGGAAAAATGCAACTACAAATTTTGTCAACATTAGTTCTAAACCTTGTAGCTACTTGTCCAAGGAACCTGTTCCTAAACTATGTCATCCAGAATGTAGATTACAAAAAAATAAGAAGTCAAAGAATAAATTTGCATCTAACCAATGCAAACAGGTAGCAGAAGAAAGCGAAGACGTAGGCTTCAATTCTGATGAGTTTAAAGAATGTGCAAAAAATAGATCATATAGAGGTGTTAGACAATGTCCAAGTGGTCGATATGGTGCAGAAATTTGAATAAAAATTTGAGAAAACGACAATGGCTGGGAAGTTTTGATACAGCCAAGGAAGTCGCCTATGCTTTTGACATGGCTACAATATCAATAAAAGGTAATAAGGCAATCACAAATTTTGAGCATACCACCAAGCTCTTGCAATAAACTTTCTCTAATGAACAAGATAATGAAGACCTGTGCTTGAGTTCTGCTGAGTCCAAACAATCTGCAAAAGAAATATCATATAGAGGTGTTAGAAAACATCCATGGGGTAGTTATGTTGTAGAAATTTGGAACAAGAAATTGAAAAATTGATAGTGGCTAGGAAGTTTTGATATGGCTGAAGAAGTTGCCTATGCTTATGATATGGCTGCAATTTCCATAAAAGGAAATAAGGAAATCACAAATTTCAACTATACTGATTCAACCCCAACAGACCTACTACAATTGACCAAATTATTGAAACAAAGCATGTCTGATAATAGCTCAACCAATTTAGGAATAGAAAAATTAGAATCACACACCATGAGTGATAAGAATATTTCTCACACCAACATTGTTGATGATATGCAATGTTTTGCAAATATCATCGATAACAATGAGGACCTTGTTGAACTTGATTTCAACAAATTAGATCTTCCTATATTTGATCCAAAAGATATTAGTGTAATCTCTAATACCAATATTGATACTAGAATCCATTTCCAAGACTATGCCTTTGATAGTTCTCTTACAAACTTTGGAATGCATTGTCCAAGTATATTTGAAATTGTCAATTTTGATACCTTATGTCAAAACTCTACTGATAGTAATTTTGTAACTTCATCTTCCTTGCCATGGGACCAACCCAATCTTAGCTCCACCAATAGCCCTATTCTAGTTAGTAGAACAAACAATGATACAATCTCAATGATGAATACTGAAAATTTGAGTATTCCCAATAAAATTGAAAGTTGTTGTATGTTCCCACTCTTGGAAGATTCTCTATTTGTAGCTGAAATTTTTGAGATAAACAAGGAAAACAATATCAATTATGATATTAGTAATCAATATAAATTTTTTACTACTTCTACATTGACTAGTAAAATTTGATGTTGTTTTTTTAGAAATTAGAATTCATTCAAAGAATATTGTATGTTATGTTGAAAAAGAAATATAAATTGCACTGAAGGAAATTGTCATTTAACAACATTGTATATTATTCATACAAAATCTTGTTTGAATGGTGAAAAATTTGCACAATATAAAGAGCATAACATTGTGCAATTATGACATAACAATTCTTTACAAATATATGTATTGATAAAAACTGTTGCATGTGACAAAAATATATTTAATTGATAAATGACATAATTATTTCCTTCTGTCATTGTAAATATTACTAATTTCATACTTACAATTTCTACTTTATCAAATTTTCTAATTATTTTAAAGTTCTTATTTATCATCTCTTAAATTGCTGCATGGGACAAAAAAATATTTAATTGATTAATGACATAATTATTTCCTTCCGTCATTGTAAATATTACTAATTTCATACTTACAATTTCTACTTTCTCAAATTTTCTTAATTATTTTAAATTTCTTATTTATCATCTCTTATTTTTGTAATTTTCATGTGTCATCCTTTCAACTTCATATCCTATCAGAATAAGCAAGATGTCAATGAATAAGCGTATCAATATGCCACGACAGAAATGAGAGGTTCCAATTGTAGGCCCAATTGATTCCAATGTATTGGAACACATCTTTTTTGTCGAATGTCCACAAGTTGAGTAAGCCATCAAATTGATATTAGGTGGAGATTTTGTTAATTGTCCAAATGGAGTGAAATACTACTCAAATGTAGTTTCACACTTTCTATCAAATTGCATGGACTTAGTCCACAATTCAGACTCCCTAGGTAATTTAGCATCTGCATATGTCAAAGATTATCTACTTCCACCAAATGTTTATAATGAAGTGTGGCTCAGTATGATAAAACAATTGGCGATGCTCCTTTGGGAGGTTTATTCCCCTACTCAATGTTAAAGGAATGTGAAGCAATTTCATGTGTTTACAATGCTATATAATTGGGTTTGAACAATAATTGTGACCTCATAATCATGCAGTCCTTGAGTGCACATTCTGCCCACTTGGGTCAACATCTATCAACAAGGATCTTAGAGGTCATTAGAGCATTGATTTACCTAAAGAAACATGTTCCTCCTCGAGCCCCTGTGACATCTCCAGTATCCACATCCACTTTAGATACAATTTTTTCATAGGAAGTTGTCAATGTTTCTTCTCCATAGGGAAGCTCTATGTAATTTGAACAATTTGCTATATTGTTCTTTTTGGTTTTGAACTACACAATTCTATGCACTTTATCCTTCTGATTAAGTTTACCTATACTTTTCTTATGTTTTTAGGATTTTGTAAATGAACATATCTCATCACCTAGAGAGGGTAACATTGTGAGAACAATAATTTACAATTTGTAAAGTTTTGTGCTATAAATTTGTTTTCCTATATCTCGTCTACCATCTAGGAGCTTGTAAATTGTGAATACTTCCTATGTAAATAACAATGCGCTTAAATAGTTTTGTCTATGGATTCTCTATTATTTGTAAGACATTTAATATCATATCATTTGTCATAATCATATATGTAAAATATGCAATGCTAATTTCATACAACATTTACCAAATACATAAATTAGAAATAGAGATAGTCTAAGAAAATACATATCTCAATAATTCAATGTATAGATTTTAATTTATTATTTACATTCCATAGTTATATCAAAGATATTTAATTTACTCATTACATCATCTTGCAAAAGTAAATTAGTCATGTAGCAACTACTAGCTACTACGAAGACCAATAGAAATGAATGTGAGCGAAAAAAATGTTTCATATAATAATATGCTAAGATTGGAATAGAGATTAGTAGATTTATAAACTACTTTTACCACAATAATGTGAAAATATATAATTTTGATAAACTTGAAATTTAACAATTTTGATTGCAAAAAAATAATAATAATAACATTTTCGTATTGTAGAACCTCAACCAAGAAGAGAAGATCATCCAAAATATTATTCTCCACATTAAATACAATCACAAGTTGACTAAGTGTTCTCTTCATAAACATAATAGGTACATTAAACTTCTTCACTTTACTTCCAAACAATTTTGATTCTTCTCCGCAAAAATGAAGAGAAAAATAGAAAATAGACAAGAAAAAGCAAAACAAATAGTAGATGTAGAAAATTATAGACTATCAAATCACTCTCAAGTATATAATATTGACAATGTGCTAAGAATTGAGGGTCTATATAGAACTAATACATTTAAATACAATATAGGAGATTGTCTTTTTGATTTATTAGCATTTCTACTTAATCATCATTACACATCATCTAAATTACGCAATGGAGCAATTGATTACTTTTTAAAATGCTATTCAGAAGGTGATGAACAAGCAACTTGGTCATATAACAATGAATTACATCCAAATACATTAGATGTACTGCATAAAATAGACAACATTGAAACTTATTTTTGGAGAATGTGAAAATCAGCTATGCCAACCACGAATAATGAAGAAATTGGATTATGGGGAGACACATTTTGTATTAAGTGGCTATCCAAATGGCTAGGCATACAAATAAAGTTTTGGTCAGTAAGAATGGCGCATAAATATTTGCATTTCAATGAATCATCTAATGCAAAATCACACTCTATCCTTTTCCATGATACAAATCCTCTTCATGGACACTTTGAGCCACTTCTATCATATCAACTGCATTCAACTAATATCAATTTGAAACTACATTGCTTCGTCAAATTAAAAAACTAATTAGAAATACCAACAAAAATAACAAAATCGAATTCAATCAAATTGAAAATATTCAATATAAGGTCAACTCACTATGAAAAATCAAACAACAAATACGTTTAAAAAATATTGCAATATGTACAAAGTTGAAAAAAGGAAATTCAAAATCGGCCATTGAATTGATCAAAAAAAAATGAAGATACACCTAGATATGTATGTTCAATTTGTCAAATGTTGTATTTTAAAAAAGACATTACAACTTTGGAAGACAAAGAAATGCAAATGTATTACTGCTTGTTCACAAATAAACAAATCACAACAACAAACTATATTTGTTCCAAATGCAAAGCATCGTTGAAACAATGTAAATTACCAAAATATGCAACTCTAGATTACATCTGAATAAATAATCCATTAGGATATGTGGCAATGTTGACACAACTAGAAGAACGACTAGTGTCCCTTAGAATTACATTTGCGCAAATATGGCAATTAGGGTACAAAAATTCACAATTAGGTTTGACCAGGTCTATTATAAATGTACCAATTAACTCTGATATCATACAACGAGCATTACCACGTTCAATGAATGAAACATCGACAATAGCTATTGCTCTTAAAAGAGGCATGTAGTATAAAAATGCATACCAAATAGGAATGGTACGTGCAAATATGATAATGAAATCATTGGATCAATTATCAAATAGAAAATTATACAAGATGGAGAATGTTGAGATAAACAAAGATTGGATTGAAATTCTACAACTCGATAGTGCAAAGGACACAACAAGCGATAAAAGTACAAGCGACAGCGATGTTGAAAGCGATATTGAAATGAAATACCTAGTGAAACATTGATACATGGTTTCACTGAATCTAAATGCATACATGAAATGCAAGACAAGATCATAGAAATTGCACTAGCAAAAGGAAATAATCCAATCAGAATATTTAAAGATAAATACGTTGAAGAGATGAATTTCCCTACATTGTTCTTTGGCAATCCACGTTATGAGGACATCGTCAAAAGATATTCATATCAAAAAATTGTAAAGTGGGAATTACAACATTCAAATAGGAAATTTTCTTACCACACTACAAACCTATTCAAAACCATTAAAATTATAATACAAGTCCTATCCACAATATGGGTGAGATTATGTTATGAAATAACTTGCACAATAGGAGAATATTATATGAAATATGTTGCAAATACTTGATAATAACTAAGAATAACAGGCCATTTTGAGGGGGAAAACCTCCAAATATCTCTAATGAGAACACACTTCACCACTTGATGATGAAATAAGACTCACAACCTCCTATATATACCTATTTATGCGTAGGATATCACCTAGGCCGACTTAGACAAACCTATATAAGTCTTAGGCTGACCTAAACAACTAAATAACAATATACTAATGATAACATGACTTAATAGAGAGTTAAGATAGCCACAAGCCAACTATTCATAACCTGATGTACACTAATATTAAGGGTGTAACATGCCCCCTTCTTCAAAGAAGCATTGTCCTCAATGCTAATCAAGTTTGGATTCTTTTGAATGAACTCCTCGTCCTCCCATGTGGCATCTTCAACTGGTAAATTCTTCCATTGGATGAGATACTCAGTGAGATTTCTATTCCTCAGCTTCTTTGTGCATGTTTGACAAATGCACTCTGGTTCCAAAATGATTCTTCCTTCTTCATCGAGCTCTAGTAGTGTTGTTTGAGTGGGAATATTATGCCCAATTACCTTCTTCAAATAGGAAACATGAAAAACTAGATGTATCTTTGTTGTTGGTGGCAACTCTAGCTTGTAGGCAACACTACCGATCTTTTGCATGATTTGGTATGGACCATAATAGCTTGGAGACAACTTATTATTATGTTTGTGTTGCTTTAGTGAGATTTTCTTATAAGGTTGCAATCTCAAGAAGACCCAATCCCCAACTTCAAAACTTCTTTCACTATGATGTTGGTCTACCTGTTGTTTCATTCAATTTTGTGCCATGGCTAAATTCTCCTTGAGCCCTGAAATTACTTGTTGTTGATGAAGCAAGTGGTCTTCTACTACC
The DNA here is from genome assembly GCA_007258455.2 of Sequoia sempervirens. Lineage (NCBI taxonomy): Eukaryota > Viridiplantae > Streptophyta > Pinopsida > Cupressales > Cupressaceae > Sequoia > Sequoia sempervirens. Next base: position 141,006 of record VDFB02273615.1, on the reverse strand, counting down.
TGAACTCTTGGTGACACCTTTATTGATGATGTGATGGAAGGAGGATGATATCCATAAAGTGCCAAAAATGGAGACATTTTTATGAGCTATGAAAAGAAGTGTTATACCACCATTTGCAAGTGGTAGCCAATCTACCCATTGAGATTGTTTCTCTGAAGTGAAACAACGTAGATATCCTTCCAAACACTTATTAACAACCTTAGTTTTCCCATCTGATTGAGGATGGTATGAAGAGCTATGAGCCAATTGAGTACCCAAACATGAGAATAAATCTTTCCAAAAGTGACTAGTGAAGATAGGATCACGATCACTAACAATAACCTTAGGTGTACCATGTAGCTTTTGGATATTCTCTAAAAAAGCTTTTACCACTGCACTTGCTATAAAAGGATGTGATAATGCAATGAAATGTGCATATTTAGTGAGGCGATCAACTACTACCATGATAACATTATGACCTTTAGATTTGGGAAGCCCTATGATGAATTCCATGGATACCTCTTCCCAACATTGGCTAGGAATAGATAAGGTTTGCAAGAGACCTGGTGTCTTAATTGTCTCCCCTTTATTCCTTTGACAAACCAAACATTCAGCCACAAATTTTTGAACATCACCTTTTAGCCCTTCCCAAAAAAAATATTGCTTGACTATTGCAACCCTTATCTATTCCTTGAAAGTGCATCTGCTACAATATTTTCCTTCCCTTTCTTATATACAATCGCAAAGTCATATCCTAACATCTTAGTGACCCATTTTTGTTGCTCTTCAAAAGATAGCCTTTGTTCCAAAAAATATTTTAAGCTATCATGATTTGTCTTAACCTTGAAGTGTCTACCCAATAGATAAGGCCTCCATTGTTTAACTGCATGGAGGATTGCTAGCATTTCCTTCTCATAAATAGGTTTTAGTTGATTCTTACCCTTTAATTGACGACTCTCAAAAGTGATTGGTTGACCTTCTCACATGAGCACTACTCCTATCCCATTTCTAGAAGCATCACATTCCATAATGAATTCCTTGGTGAAGTCAGGAGTAGCAAGCACTGGAGTTGTACACATAGCCTCCTTCAATCTCTCAAATGTTGTATTGGCAGACTCGTTCCAATGAAAAGAATCCTTCTTCAATAGAGTGGTGAGAGGTGTTGCTATACGACCATAATTCTTCACAAATCTTCTATAGTACCCTATCAATCCCAAGAAACCCCTTAGTTTCTTAATGGTTTTTGGAATAGGCCATTCCATGATAGCCTTAATTTTGTTAGGCTCCACCTTTACTCCTTCATGTGAAACTATGTGTCCCAAATACTCCACCTCCTTAAGACCAAAAGCACACTTGGATGGCTTAGCATAGATTTATGATCTTCAAGTATTTGTAATGCTTGATCCACATGTTGCAAATGTTCTTCCCAAGTCTTGCTATAAATCAATATATCATCAAAGAATACTAACACAAACTTTCTCAAGAACTTCTTAAAAATGGAATTCATCAAACTTTGGAATGTAGATGGTGCATTGGTAAGACCAAATGGCATCACCAAAAATTCATAATGACCCTCATGAGTCTGAAATGTTGTCTTACAAATATCTTCCTCCTTAATCTGAATTTGGTGATAACCAGATCTAAGATCTAACTTGGTAAAATACATAGCTCCATTCAATTCATCTAGCAAATCATCAATGATTGGAATAGGAAAATTGTCTTTAATGGTGTACATGTTGAGCACTCTATAATCTGGACACATGCACCAAGTATCATCCTTCTTACGTACCATCACCATAGGTGAGGAGTAAGCACTTTGGCTATGCTTGATAATTCCTGCCTCTAGCACCTCCTCAACATTTTTTTCTATCTCACTCTTTTGTATGTGTGGATACCTGTAAGGCCTGATGTTTGGTGGTTGGCTCCCTGGAACTAATTGTATGGCATGATCATGATCCCTCTTAGGAGGAATTCCTTTAGGCATATCTCCAAGATCAACCGAGTGACGATCAATTATAGCTTGCAAATCTGGACGAGTAGGAGCATTAGATTGAGAGACTTCTAATGAACATAGCTGGGCCACAAATCCATCCACTCCTTTCTTAAGCAAATTTTGCATTTGATGAGAGCTTACCATTTGTGGGGATTTTTCCTTCAACCCCTTAGCTCTACTACCCTTCCTTCTGATTGAAATCTCATGAATAGTTCTTGGAAGTTCATCTCAATTGTTCCCAATGTAGTAAGCCATTGTACTCCCAAAACAATATTTGTTGCACCCATGGATATCTCATACATTGGGGTATCAAGTTGATAATCTCCCATGGATAATTTAATGCTATGAAACTTCCCTGAACAACTAACTGTACCACCATCTGCAATCAAAACCTGAAACTCTCGAGTTGGATATATAAAACAATTTAGACGAGTAGCTAACTTTTTGTTGATGAAATTATGAGTACTACCTGAGTCGATCAATACTGTTACCTTTTGCTTCTTTAAGAACTCCACCACCTTGAGATTTTGTGGAGCATTGAAACCTGAGAGTGCATGACAAGAAATGATTGGTTGAGAATCATGTGATTCCTCATTTGACTCCCTTTCATTCTCTAGTATGGGTTCCTCCTCTTCTTCCTCACTTGGACCTTCAATATAGAACAATTTATTTTCACTGCATTTATGTCCTCAATTTTATTTTCTATCACAATTGAAACAAAACCCTTTTACTCTTTTCTCCTCAATTTATTGTGGAGTCAACCTAGTAGGTTGTGTTGAATATCCTTTCTCTCTTGTCACTTTAGCCCCTTGCTTCTTAGGAATCAAATATTTCTCCTCTACCCTGTGTGCTAAGATAAAAGACTCATTTATGGAGCTAGGGATAAACATGCGTACCTCATGCTAAATGTGATCATTGAGAGCCCCCAAGAATAAATCATTCAAGTTTTCCTTTGTAATTGTATCCACTCTTAAGGATAGATTTTGGAATTGCTAAATATAATCCTTAACTGATCATATTTGTTGATGTTTAGCCAACTGGCTGAAGAAGTTGTTTGTCACGCTATTGCTATATTGTACTTGGAGTTCCTCCATAAAAATTGACCATGAGATAGTGAGACCCTTTTTCCTTCAATGAGTGCAAAGCCAACGATACCAAATGAATTGATCTGGTTCTAGATATAGGGAAGCCATCGTGACCTTTTGTCCATTTGGGATTTGGTGTACTTCAAAAAAATATCCATTTGGTTTATCCATGTTAGAGGATCCTTTCCATTGAACTTGTGAATATCCACCTTTGTAAATAAATTCCTAGATCCCATAGGAGTACTAAAGCTTGTGTCAATGTTAGCTAACATAGAATTTTCACCTTGGTTGCTTGAGAACTCCTTTCTTGGTTCAGCCATGTAGGTGTTTAACATGTTTTGTATGTCCAATATATCTCCTCTTAGGTCACACATATCCATCTTCATTGAGTAAATGTCTTCCTTGACCTTACTAATTTCCTCACTAGAAGTGATATCCTCTATTGTTACCCCATCCTTATCCGGAGTCTTCCTTGGAGTGACAACATTCTTTTTGCCCCTTGTTGCAGGCAGGCCCCGCCATGATGGGAACCACTAATTTTGAAATAAATCACACAAATGAAACTTAAATTCTCTAAAAAAATTATTGTAACTTACTAGGGCCAAAATAACTCTCACCTAGAAAAATCTCCAAGAAATAAGCAGATTTACAGCGTAGAGAGTGATAATTGTGAAAGCTTTAATTTTTCAATAACTTGCTTATTTATGCTCCAATTCCTCCAAAAATTTTGTTGTAATCTCCTTTAGTATGTCTTAAAAAACCCAATAAAAATAAGACTCCAATTCAACAAGATTTGCGAGATATGCAAATTCCAAAAAAATTGTGTAGAAACCCTAATTTTGCAATAATTCGCTTAATTCTGCTCCAATTCTTCTAAAATTTGTACTGTACCTTCTTTAATATGTTCTTCAAAAACTCTTTAAAAATCAAAAGAAAAAAAATTCCAAAATCTAAAAGATATGCTCCTTCCAAAATTGCCTCCAAAATTGAGAAAAAACCTTGCCTCTATGGTGCCAAGATCATGCTCTGATACCACTTGTTATGAAATAAATTGCACAATAGGAGAATATGATATGAAATATGCTACAAATACTTGATAATAACTGAGAATAACAAGCCACTTTGAGGGGGGAAACCTCCAAATATCTCCAATGAGAACACACTTCACCACTTGATGATGAAATAAGACTCAAAACCTCCTATATATACCTATTTATGCCTAGGATATCACCTAGGCTGACTTAGAAACACCTATATAACTCTTAGGCTGACCTAAATAACTAAATAACAATATACTAATGATAATATGACTTAATAGAGAGTTAAGATAGCCACAAGCCAACTATTCATAACCCGATGTACACTAATATTAAGGGTGTAGCAGATTACATAAGGGACAATTAAAAGGGAGAAAGCTACTAGCAAAAGATGTGAAACATAAACCTAATTTAGAAAATATTCTTAAATTTGACATTGGTTATGTCGATTTCAAAAAAATAAGAATATCTCCAGATTATTTGCATCAATTAAAAAAAAAATTATTTGCGATGATACGACAACTTGGACCACCAACTTTTTTTGTTACATTTACAAGTGCTGAACAATATTGGGAACCATTAACCAAAACACTTGAAGAGCTACATCGTACATATCAAAAAGAAACCAACCATGAACAATCAAACAGTACAATCGAAGATGGAAGAATTCATTTGATTAGAAGAGATTCGATCACATGTGCACGCTATTATAGGCATAGAATTAATGCAATGAAAAAAATAATATTAATAGACAATTCCTTTTTTGGAACCATTTCAGATTATTTCTCCATACCTGAATTTCAAAATCATGGAAATGAGCATGATCATTTCCTCTTGAGGATTAGACAAGCACCAATTTATAGAAGAGACAGTAATAGAACTATTGAACATTTTGTAGATAACTACATTACTTGTAACACTGAACATCTACATCTAGATATAGCTACGATACACAAACATCACCACACGAAACAATGTCAAAGGTCAAAGAAACAAACTTGTAGATATAATTTTCCACTCCCGCCAATGAAGAAAACTACAATTCTAGAACCAACTAAAAACAATGACGAAAATGTGATTTCAATAGCAACAAAAATACTCTCCACTTTACAACAAGCAAACTATGACAAGTCAATCTCATTTCAAATGTTCATAGATGAAATGATATTAGTGAAGATGAATACATAATTTCCATCAAGTCTATAATCCGTAGGCTGACAATATTTTTGAAAAGGAAACCATCAGACATATGGAATAATCTTTTTGCTAGAACAATGCCTAAAATATGGAAAGCAAATACAGATGCACAATTTGTATTGAATGCATATGTAGCAACTATGTATTGTAGCTCATATATGACAAAAGTAGACAAGTCAATGACAAATGCATTCAAAATAATTTGTAAAGATGATGAACAAAAGAGTATCGATGCAATAAATATGATTAGTAAACTAGGAAACACATTACTCAATTTACAACAAATGTCTTTGCAACAAGTAGCACACATTGCTTTATCACTTCCATTAAACTATAGTTCAAGAAAATGTGTATTCATTGATACAAGAAATGAGGACGAGAGAACATTTGTCTTAAAATCAACTAAACAATTGAGCAAAGAACCAGATGATTCAGAAAATGTAACATCAAAATCGTTGATAGATTACTATCTGGGACGACCAACAAAAATATCACACATTTGTCTTGCAGATTTCGTTTCTAATTATAGAAAAGATGGTAAAAAGTTACAAAGTAAAGCTGAAGCAAATATAATACGTTTTGTAAACTTCAACAAACATACTGACTTAGAAAACCATTGTAGAGAACAATTACTACTATATGTGCCATTTACACAAAGTGAAAAATCACTTAAAAATGGATTCCAAACATGGCACAGTGCTTATTTGTATGATGAAAATATTATTAGATCAAATCACATAAAATACAACTACAAAGTCAACCCTATGTGGGGTGACATTGAAGAAGCTATAGATGAAATCAACACAAACAATGATTGTGATGAAAATGAAAGCCTTACTAAAAATCGTATGCGGAACAAAGAACAATATAATATGTAATTAGATATTGAGATAGAAAAATTCAACAAAACAAAAAAAATATTTGAAAACAAATTTGAAATTGCAAAACATCCTCAAATAATAGACAATACTGAGTACTACAAATTAAGATGAATGTTAAACAAAGAACAACAAGCAATTGTAAAAGACATCGCTTTGAAAAAAATAAACAACATCAAAGCACCATTACACTTGTTCTTAACAGGAGGTGACGGAACAGGCAAAAAATTTACCGCAAAATCCATATATCAAACACTTATTTGCATATACAACTCATCTATTGAGAACGATCCAAATAAACCAAAAGGACTGATACTTGCTTATACAAGAAAAGCAACATATAACATAGGTGGATTGATAATACATTCAACATTACACATGCCATTGAACAAGTCAGAATTCATCCCATTGAGTTCTGAAATATTGGATGCTATGTCAAAGCATTATCAACAACTTCGTGTGGTATTGATAGATGAAATTTCTCTAGTGGGTGCAAGATTTCTACGTTATATTGACAAATGTTTACAAGACATAATGCAAACCCCCACTAGCTATTTTGGAAATGTGGATACAATTTTTTGTGGTGATCTCTACCAAGTACAACATGTACAAGATGCACTAGTATTTGAGAATTCTCCAACATTAAACGAACTAATGCCATATAGCTTTTGGAAACAAAATATAAAATGCTATGCATTGCAATCAACCATGTGACAAAAAGATGACAAATTTGTTGCAATACTCAATAGAATTTGAGTTGGATCCCAGACAATTCAAGACTTGGAGTACATTTAAATAAAAAATGTTTGCGCTCACCGCCAATGGACCCAACATTCCCCTTCCTCTTCTACTAAAGGAAAGATGTGGAAAAACACAATGAAAACATGTTATCCATCACACAAGGAGAGGTAATTATATTGAATGCAATTGATGAACATGATGACAACTCTAATACAATTTCATTGTATGACCGTTCAATTAATCTACCATCTCAGATACTCTTAAAACCTAATATGCTAGTTGAAATGTATGTTGACAATTACGACACGGAAGATGGGCTTGTCAATGGATTAGATGGAACATTCCAAGCATACACAAAATACACTAATTTCGACATAGTTTGGATCAAGTTCACTGACTCAAAAGTTGGACATTGACAAGCGAAAAGATTAGCGCAATGTTATAGCGAGTGCATAGACAAAAGTTGGACACCCATACTTCACATTACAAAGCCTACTAAAAACCTATACAACCAAAAAAAATTGACAATCAAAAGACAATTTCCAATACAACTAGCATGTGCTCGTACTATTCACAGATCACAAGGCCTTACAATGCAAGCATTAGCATTTGATCCATCAGGCATAAACAAACATGGTTTGGCATATATGACACTATCACGTACACAAAAAATTGACACATTGTTCTTGATAAGACCTCTACCACAAAACCATTTCAAAGGGAAAAAAAGTGATTAATGAAATGTCACACCTACAATCAACAACAATTTGGGAATTTGAAAATGACCATCTCCAAAGCATTAGCGACAAACAATTACTACTAACCACATTCAATACTCGTAACCTACTTGTACATATCGAAGACATGATTAATGACCACGAAATGATGTCAATTGATATTATTTGTCTACAAGAAACATATATGCAACTATCAAAACATAATAATAAATTCCAAATTTTTAATCATTTCTCAACAAATCACATACATGGTGTAACAACATTTACTAGAAATAATCTATTAATTTCAAAAACAATGCAACATAAAACAACAAATGTAGAAGCTATAACAATAACAATAAATTTGTTGAGTGATGAGATCAACATATGTAATCTATATGCAAGACCCAACACACCAGTAACAAAAATTATAACAATCACAAATCAAGTATTGTCCTGTGTTAATTTAACATCGACTTTATATATTGTACCTGCGACTTCAACATTGACATGTCAGTGGACAATGGACGAAAGAATTTGCTATCAAATCACATGCACAATTCAAAAATGAATTTTATGTTATATAAATTAAACCATGTCAACAAACCACTAATTGATCATATTTGGTGTAACATAAACACAAAACCATGTTCTATTTACAAATCAGAAGCATATTGGAGTGATCATGATCCAATTTATATAAATTTTGAAACAAATGATAAATTCAAATCCACTTAGTATCTTTTTAAAAATATTAACATTTCAGTATTTCTTGTAGCTAACAATGGAGTCAAGCAAGAGAGCTGAAACAAGCCAAAAAAACCATACAACAAATATCAAAAAGGTGAAAAGCATTGTCTATGTTCAATTATACTATCCAAATTACTCTTGAAAACAATAAATTCAATTGATGTGAACATTGCATATCCAAAAGCAAGAATAAAAATAAGTATCAATTGAAGAACTTCACTCCCACAAGGGAGGAAATTTATTTGAAGGAGATATAATTGTGGTCTACAAAACAAGTCTCGACAAACAAAACAATACAAAAGAAGTTCTTTGTGTGGATTTAACTGATGAGAAAGGTGAAATGACAATTACTATCAATATAATTGGTGTCCTTGTAAAACAACATGAATCAAAAATAGTTCCTGGAATAGCTATATGCATTACAGATTTCCAAATTGCACCAAAGATAGACTATGACAGAGGTGATTGTGACTGCATCTTGATTTTCACAAACACAACAACAATCGAAGTCATATTGCGCATGCATGATGAATACAAATTCATACCAACTAGCATGATTAGACAACTTCTTACAAGTGAAGAAAACTATGCAATTGGATCTGTAGGGGCACTTGTGGTGGGCACAAAAAGAACTTTCCAATTTTTTGTTGAAATAAAAGATGGCCATTCAGAAATGGACAAAGCATAGGTACAAATATTCCTCTAATTCTTTATTTCATTGCAATTTACATCAATTACTGCTTACCATATTTTTTAACTAAAGATAAATTTTCAAATAAAAACATGCATCCACAATATAGGTACAAATACACGAGAGTTTAGAACATCATTTCTCTTTAATGGAAGAACAAATACGCCTCAAACAATATCTAGTAATGTTGTTGAGGAACATTGTAAAGAGGCGAGAATCAAAATACAACACTCTACAAACAACTTAATCAACATACATCAACAAATTGAATAACAAGAGGGCCTCCGAGTATCTCAACAATTTGTTGCATTCAACAATTGAGGTAAGTAGGGCCTTTGATTATGTCAACAATTTTTTGTATTCAACATTTAACATAAGCACATTTGCACCTATGCAATTATACACTATTAGAAAATGATTAAAAAATACATAATATACATCTTTGTTATATTTTGCAGATTCATGGAACAATAAGAATAGCCAATGCATTTTCAAATCCATTTCAGGCTTTTTGTCTGAATTGCAACTACAAATTTGATACATATGGAGAACTACAAGAACAAACTGCTTTCTGTATTAAATGCAAACAACAAGTTGCATATATCTACTCTCACTACCTGAAAGTGATTTTGACAAGCAATAGAAAAAAAACAATGGAGTGTTCAATGGATAGATCTATTATCTAGGTCTTGCTTCCCGAATTACTGGACATTTCCTATGAAGAATACATTGATGATAAATCATCAATTGTCTTCATCCTAAGAGACTTCTACAAAAAAGTACATTTCAAATTGAATCCAAACAACCTCATAACCAATGCACAATGCATTGAAGAATGATACATAGATCTTATATCCAGGTACGCTTGTATTTCACAAACACTTAGCTTCATTTAAAAAATTAATTTTTATACTACATTATCTATTGAAAGATTATCACATAAAATAAAAAACAATGTCCTCATAACCACCTTCAAACATTTTTTTGCAGAAAGGAATGTCAAAAAACACTTGGGTTGTAATCTTCGACAAGGAGAATAACTGGCACATCTTGAACAAGGACAATAAATATGCAATAGTTCTATATGTTATAGGATTTTCATTTCAAAATTAATGACTACAATAAACAATAATATAATCATCTATTACCATTTGTATTGTATTGATCACAGTGGTCTATAAAGAGACAAATGTATATTCTTTACTTTTCTATGCATTTACACTCATACTTATTTCTACTTTTCTATGAACATTCTTTAATTAACTATGCATTTATACTCATATATTCTTTACTTTTCTATGCACTTATAGTCATGTGTGTGTGTGTGTGTCTATAAATAGACAAATGTATATTCTTTACATTTCTATATATTTACATTGATATATATTTGTACTTTTATATCTATATTCTTCACTTTGTTGTGCATTTACACTGATATATATTTCTTAGTAAATACAATTATTACTACTATGTTAAGCAATTTTCAAACAAACAACAACTCACAAATTCTACCGGCAAGAATCGGACGCAATGCGTCTCTTTTTTAATTCATAAAAATGATAGAATGAAAAACCATTCTAAATATTTTAAACACCACACCAATTAAAACTAGAAATTATTTACATCTTAATAATAAAATAATATATATAAATCTACATTAATTTGTAAAAAATAAGAATCTATTTACGCCGAGAGGCATTATACAGTGAAAGCAATGAGTTTGTGTCAATAAAAACTTAGCAAATTTAATTTGACGTCTTGGTGAAGGCTAACTTCATTTTATGTTTAAATAATTATCATTTTTCCTTATAGTTATATTATATAATCATTTGATTTTATTTGTAATTTTTATTTAATATAATTAACAAGAGTTGTAGAGTAGCGAAGTTCCTCCCTAAATATGCAAGAATAGTCTTGTTTTTATTTGTTGTTCCTGTTATGTTTTAGCAATAGTGTTGATAGAATCAGAATTGTCAAGAAATCAATTAGTTTGTCATAACCACAGAGAATCATATAAATTTAGCTTTCCATAACCAACAGTGTTGAAGCATGATATAATTGAATTTCAGCAAAAAAAATCCTATTGAAATAATCTTATGATGTTCAAGTATAGCAATCCACTCAAGAACAAAGTTAACTAATTCTAGATATAAAAGAAGAAAGAAAGAAAAGATGTATCAATCTTTCTCAAGAGACGTGAAACTACAATTCTTGTTTTGTAACAATGGATGATGATTCCTTTTTTAGCTTTTTAACCAGGAAATGACAAGTCTTAACATAGAAATTAAAGTGATTGACCCTAGAATCTAAAAATCCATATGTTGGACATTCCACAAGAAGTTGAGGGGACCTATCGTGAACAAAACTAACAAATACATAATGTCATATTTATATGTTTTTTGAGTCATTTGGAGCATTTTTGGAAACCCTTATATTCCTAGCCATAATGGAATAGGTAAAATCCTAAACCGTCTTTTTTTAAGAATTTATGGGCTCCTTAATCCATGGGACTCAAACAGATGGCCCCGAGCACGCATAGTGTGCACTTTTCATTCTTTTTTATCACATGTGTTGGAAAGTATGTTTTGAGCATTTGGAGAGTCTACTTGTATTCGTATAGTGAATATTATCCTTTAATAGTTGTTTCCATTTTTTCTTGAGCCTATATTCTTTTGGGTTATATTTTCATCATGTATGGTTATGACAAATCTCAGCCATAAGTTTCTATTTTTATCTGGTGAAGGCTTTTTAATTATTGGTAAGTCGGCCTTTTTACCTAAATACAACAATCCTTCATTGAGAATCTTTAACACACTTTCACACTTCCATTGTATCATTGAATCATGAGAACTCGAATTTTCCACCAATCTACACCAAACTATATTAGCATGGTGAGGAACCTGTCCATCAAATCTTAGTTATTGTGCTGACAATTTCCCCACCTTGGAGCTCAACGAGCAACAGGTGGCCATAAGTTATTAGCAATTACTGAAAATTCTTACAAAATGGGAATGGAGATTAGGAACAGAAAAATTAAGCATTGCTTACCAATAGCAAACCTAAAGTATGCGAGAAATATTTAGATTGTTGTCAAGCCCAATCCATGGAAATTTATTAGCATTCCAACTATTTTTTGAATGTTTCAATGTTCATGTTTTATCGACCTCTAAAGTTGTAAACGATTAGACATAGAGGTTCAGACATTAAAGAAGAGTGATTCATTGGTTAGTGATATTATCTATAGAAAAAGAGGAACTTTGAATGAGCTTCCAAAATCAGTTGTGGGAATCAGTCGATTTTTGGCCACATTAATAGGAAGTGGTGATAAAAAAATGTATAAAATAACCCTCTCCTACTTGATAGTATTGTATGCTTTCAAATTGGTAGTTAGTAAGTTTAAAATTGTTGCCATTTTTCTTGAGTTAACTATCAAGAATAATCCGTGATTTCCAAATCTTTCTTTTGAAAGAGACCAAATATGCACATTTCAAAAGTTACATATGATATATTGGTAATTTGTATTCTGATGGGGGCACTAGATAAAAGCAATATTGTGTCACTCTTCATTATAACTATTATTAACTTCAATTTTTTTGTGTCGTTGGGTGGGGATTTGCTTATCCTTGCAATCTAAACTAGGTTTTTTCATCTTGATGTAGGAATGAAATATAAAAATGCAAATTAGGATCTTAAACAGTTTCTCCAAGAAAAGTTGACTTACCCTTGAATTATCTGGAATATTTTCAACATGATCCTTATTGAGGAAATGATTTGCATGGTATCAAGTTCCACATTGTCAGGCATCAAGTTGATTTATTCTGAAAGTATAATACAAATAAACTTTCCTTTCATTTGGTTACCGAACTTTTAATTGGCTGTCTTTTTTTTGAGGTGATGGAGTATCCCTTGCAACCAATGAAATCCCATCTTCATAATTATTAATGTTGTAAATAAACAAGAAACGATCCAAACTTTGACATCTCCATTGCCAATAATGTCTTTGTAACTGCCATTATGGTAGGTGGCGGTTACGAAGACAATACTGATAATGGAGATGTGCAATGAAAGGGAAAGCCAAAGCTGCCATTTTAGATGTATCCACTGTTTCATCATCAAAGTGGAGGGGATCTATATCGTGCCTTATGTGCCACTCGGTGGCCGTGTTGGCACCCTTATTCCCTTGACCTGTAATATGCCCACGTAAGTAATATTTTCATTTCAAATTTGCTCTTTCTTGGCCTTAAATTCATGTGTAGAGTAATATTTGTGATTAAGACTGCCTTGCTCTGTCCGATGGTAGCGCCTTGAGTGCATGTTAAATGAAATGAAGTTGTGTTGGAGTGCCGATGAGGGGGAGTTCACTGTAGTAATCACATGAAGCATAGCCAAACTGTAAATCTTCACTCAAGCTTTTCTTGTTCATGATTGCAAGGCATTTTCACAGTTTTCTCTCCAACCAACATTATTTATATTTTTTATGTGACATTTCTTTATCAATATATTATACAAATAAAAATTTAAAAGAATAGAATTAGAAGCATTCATTTACAAAAGGTGGGTTGTTCATGTATTATTTGGTTAAAATACTTAAATAGCTTAGTTATTGAAACTATTTGAGATTTTAGAAAATATTTTTAAAAATAATATACACTTCTATTGAGTACTTATAGTGTGATTTTTCTTGACATCATTTTATTTATTTCTTTTTTCGTACATTTTTAGAGTTACATTTACTTTCATGTAGAATTCATTATATTGAAATTTTATCAAATAATGGAGAGAGAGAATGATAGGAGTCTTTTTTAGTTAGGAGAGTTTAGATTGTTAACAAAAATGTAAATGATACATATCGTTTATTCTTATTGTTGGTTGTGTATCAAATCTAACTATATATTGAACTTTTTCAAAACATTATTCATCACTCTCTGGCTTCTTTCATCATTCTATGATGTTTGATTCAAATATGAAAAGGCACTTCTCACTTCACATATAGACAAATATCTTGATCATGTTAATTTCTTTCATCATTGTTAAGACCAAATTATCATGTTAGTTGTCTACATGCATTAAATTGTAGAGGATTTTTGTATGTTAAATTCTTATCATTTCTTCATCGTTGTCTATCTTCTTTCAACATTCTACTCTATGCAATACACATGCAAAGGAACTTCTCACTTCAGATGGACAAATATCTTGTGCCAAAAAATGGCTCATGCCAAATAACTACCTGAAAGTCTTTTGCAGGAAATGAAAGATATTTACAAGTGAAAAAAGAGCAGACAACTCTTACAAAGACTCTTGAAGGAAACAACGTTGACGAGGAAGGATGGCTTCAAGATGAAGAATGTTTCTCTAACGCAATGACTAGAATCAGAGATGAAAAAGCAGAGCTAAAGTTCACGAAAAAGCTTCATGCAAGTATTGTAGCAGACTTAGCCAATCAACCATCCACCTCAAAAGCCAAACAAAGAGAACCAACTCATTCAAGATCTGTATCAACTAGGCATAGTACTAGCAATCTACCAAAAAAAACTAAAAGGAAAGATGAGCACGTACATGTACATGGACCAAACGATGTTATTGTCATTAGTTCAAATGATTCGGAGGAGTGTACCCCGGTCACTCCAAAGTAAAATTTAAACATGTGAAAACAAATTGTGTTCAACTTATGACTATGTGTGAAACCTTACACTCTTATACATGTAGGACTATGTTATGCATTGGTGATAAATTATGTATTAAACTTTAGATGGAGTTGAATGGGATTAAAACTCAATTAATTTTTTTTTACCAAACTCGTATGGGATGTACCATAGGAATTGAACTTGATGCATAAATGGGTGAATAATCCAATCATGCATGTTATGACATTATATTCACATGATCATGTGATAGAAATATACATTTGAAAAAAAGAAAGAAATTGATTACATTATTATATATTAGTATCGATATGATTGTGAAAGTGGACCATTGTTAGCATGTAGTCCTCATAAACAAAATTTGAATTTCCATTATTTATACTTGTACCAACCTTATGAAAATTTCCACGACGATGAAATATTGCATAAGTATTTGGATTTTCATAAAATACTTGTATCATGGATGAGCGTTGTTATGTGTTGTAGGCATTTGGACCACTACTATCATCTAGAGCTTCAAACAAGCAACTTTCTTCGTTAGGAGACCTTTGGTTCTAGGTATGCAATTACACTCCATATACTCTTGTGATACTAAAGTTGAATTTCTGTTAAATATTGCCAGCAATATTTTTGAGATTGCCATTATGTTCAAAATTTCTATAATTATTATTTATCGTATGAAGCTTTGTAAACATTAGTACCACTACTATCATCTCTATCTATAACTCACCAACCGCCTACATTAAAAGAGATTTGATACTAAGAACTTTCTTACACTGCTCCTTGTTGTCTTGTCAGCTTTGAAAAGTCAATTGAAAATCATACAAAAATTTGCTACAACTTAGAATCATACGTATCTTTATAACTTGTTACTTATTTATGAGTTTGATTTATTGTTTAGATAATGTCTACCCAAAATGAATCTGCTTCCACCCAACCATCAGTCCAAAAGCTAGAAGCCCCTAAGGAGTCAACAAATTCAAACACACATGTGCCAACTCTGATTGACAAGTTGTACTCATCAATTGAATCCCATTCAAAACAAATAATTAGAGAACTCCATAATGTTGCACAGCTTGCACATGTAGTAGAACGACAAGAGATTAATAACATGGAAGACATTGCTCACAAATTACATAGAACATGCAAGAAAGTTGCAAGATTCTATGGTTTTTTAAGAGAACTTTATTATGACGAGCAATACAAAGAACCAAGAGCTGCAAACAACACTATTGAAGAATTTATTTTGTACATGTATGATAATTGGGGTAGACACATATGAACTATATAGAGGGTTGTTCCATGGTTGGTTGACTCTTATGAACAAAATTTTGATGTAGACTTTCATGTCTATTTTGTAAAAAAATTGTTCATACATGTGTTGTATGTAGGTGGTAACCATGGTTGGCTTAGTCTTACGAACAGTATTTTCATATAGACTTTAATGTTTACTTTTAGAAAAGACTATTCATATATTTTGGATATACATGGCCTACTTGATATATAAATAGTCAAAATTGTTCTATTTCAAATGTATTGTACCTATGTCTATTGAATTGAATAGTTCAACGTATGTTTTAGATTATGTTCAACAACAAAGTCAAATAACCATTACATCCACGAATGTGCATCTAAAATATCCAACAAATCATATGCTTTAATTAGTTTGATAACTTGAATTTCATTAGTTAATTTCTAATTTTTAAATAAAAAAGGGAATATAATTTAATTAGTTTGATAACTTGAAATTTCTTCAACTAATTACACTTCTATTGTACTTCTTATTTGATAGTCATGTAAATTTGTATTCTATTTAGAATCTTTCTTTTGCAATAGTCTTTGATATTAAATGAAATTAATTTAAAATAAAAGTAGATTTACCATTCAACAACATTAATTTTACAAATCCAACTTCAATTATTTTCTAGATATGGTGCGATTGAGATTGAATTTTGAATCAGAGGAGCAAGAAGGCAATATCAAACAGAATATAGAAGATGATGACAAGAACAAATGATAGATGTTCAAAGGGAAGAATAGAGAAAAAGACATGTAATGCAATTGAAAGACAAAGATATGCTAGACGAAGGGCAAAAATAACAGTACAAGATGAACAACTCTCTCATTCTCAAAGAGAAGAAAGACAACAACTTGATCCCCAATCAATTGAGAGAAACAATGTTCATTTTCGAGTAAATATTGAATTGAATATTCAAAATCAAAATTTAATTTCAGTAGAACGTGTACCAAAAACACCTCATCATGGAATTGAAGATGAGATAAATTTAGGTGTATGAGGAAATGTACAAAACCCAAATGGAATGCTTCACAATGATTTCAAAAGATTTCAAATACAATTTCAACATCAATTAGATAACTTCATAATACCAAACATGTATTATATTTATCAAGAATGCTACCTAGTAATGAAATTATCTCACACCTCTAAAGGTTTTGTCTATAATAGATGTCATCAAGAGAGAGGGAATAATAGATTTTCAGATTTAAATAATATGGATCCTAGGCCACAACTAGAAGAGCTTGTGAAATTGACTCAAGTAGAATAAATGTTGATTGCACATGTTAGCCCAATATTATAAGTTACCCATGCAGTAGGTGGTCAATACAAATATAGAGGACACACAATAAGTTTTCCACAAAATGTGGAATATGTTTCAAAAGTTTTTCCACATTCAATAAGAGAGTTGCCAATCATCATTGTTCGAAGAAGGGATCAACATGGCACAAATTATAACTTCACAATCAATAGGGATCGTATGTATAGGGCATTAAAATACAAAGTAGACCATGACAAGTTTTATTTAGATGTTAGAATCAATGAAAATGCTCTGAATGATCTCATAGGAAATTTTGATGAAAATATTTTCAACAAATTAAAAATAGTGCATATGGAATTTGATTATGATTCAAATAAAATTATATTTGTGGGTCTAATCATGGAGATGGGTGAAGGAAATATAATTGAGCACGCTACATCAATGGCTTCTATGCCACCTAATGCTCAAAGAGAAATGGAATTGATTCAGGCATGGGTTAATAACCCTAATGAAAATTCAACAACATTGATTGATTGGCCAGGAATTGGTTCATCTCCTATCAATGAATATGTCACTTCAAGATTACTTGATATGACATTCCCAAAATTGTTCCTTGATGGTACATGTGATTGGTTAGAACCACAAATGAGGAGAGTGCATCTGCATGAATTTGTTAAGCATTTATTGTGTTATAGGGACCATCATTTTGGTCGAAATCCAAGATTTAGATATTTTATGATGAACATGATAATGAGACACTGTGCACAAAATTCTTCAGTTGTATTTGTAAAAAAAAAATTCAAGACATGTCAATCACCATCAACAAGTTGTGTCAACATATGGAAAACATGCCACAGTCCCATCTAGCAGACAGGCTGATGCGGTTTGGAACAACATTGAGGGGTACAAAGTCATACTGGGCACAATGTCATGCAAAATTGACTGACATGCTTCATCAAATAGGCTCTCCTACAATATTCTTCACTTTGAGTGCAACAGATATCTATTGGCTTGATTTGCAAGCATTAATACCAGGAACATTGCAAACTACTCCATGGGAGGCTCAAATTTGGTGAAAACAAAATGTTATTGACTATCCTCATATAATTGCATAGTACATGCACTTGAGACATTCAATGTTTAGAACAAAAATACTAGAAAAATGAATGAATATTAAGGATTTTTGGTCTAGATATGAGTGGCAACATAGGGGCTCATCACATGTGCATGGATTCGTATTGATACATGGAGCACCAAATATGAACAACTTGGATTGGTCAAATGAAGAGCAACGAAAAAGTGCAGAAAGATATTTCCATTCTATTGTTCAAGCATGGAATCCTAGACAAGATCCACATTAGTGAAACATACAAGCATGTTCAAAATAGTTAAACATGTGCATATAATATATGATGTAAATGATTTGTAGTTTATCACATAACTAATAAATTTATTTCTATATCCAATTGTAGGCAAGTTCCAAAAATTTCCTCAACATCCATGTCTTAAAAATGCAAGACAATTTGTACAGATAGATGTTAATCATGACTATGAAGAGATACTAAACTATGTAGAGTGACACACGGTCTGTAGGGAGGGTGCATGCCTATGAAAAAAAAGAGGAACAATTGTTTGCAGGTAACAATTTTAATAAGTTAAAATAGTTATATTAAAATTTGAAATGTAATATGATTCAAAACTACTAAAATACATTACTTATTCATATTGATTATAGGTATAATGCTCCTTGGCCATTGAATTTAGAGGGATCCAAATTATATGAAGACATAGAAACAGGTGAAAAAAATTTGAGCCAACTAGGAATGATGATAGAGTAAACTCACACAATCGCTACATATTGCAATTGTGGAGAGCAAATATAGATTAGAAACTTGTACTTTCCAAACATGTTGTAAACAAATATATTGCAAAGTATGTAGTAAAAGTAGAAAAAAGTTCAGAAACATACCAACAGATGTTGATGCATCTTGAAAACATGGAAAATCCTGATGATTTGGCTGCAAGAGCATATAGAAGGCTTTTGACTGAGACTATCATATAAAGAGACATTGGAGCTCAAGAGGCATGCCATATGCTACTTGAACTTCTATTGGTAGAGAGCAGTAGAAGTTTTATCAATCTAAATGTGTCACGTGAGGTGTTCAAACTCGTAAGTGTAAATGACGAAGAAAAAAATGAAGAACAAACAAAATCTTTCATTGAAGGATATAAAATAAGGCCTTTGTCTATGGAAGGTGTTACACTAATTGATGCATCCAGATCATGGATATATAATCCTAAAAGAAGAAGAGATAACAAATGGGAGCCAAGACAAAAAAACAAATATTGTTAGAGTATCTCCTAAGTTTTTATCCATTCCTCCACGTGAGTCACATAAATGGAAATTGATTTTTGTTATTTAGAATTATTGTTGTACAAACCTTTTCATGATGTGGATAGAGATATTGGTCATGATAATGATTCAATAAGACAAAATTGGGAGTCATTCCATTATAACCCTTGGCACATGAATACTTGAAGGTTTTCATGGCTATTTGAATTAGGAATTATTTGAATCTAATTGATGCTTGTTTGGTGTGGCGAAATAAATTGTTGTCCTCTTTTGAATTTGAATTTTGGGTGATATGAATTGGAGATTTGATTGATTTTGGCTATTAATCTTGAGTTGATTGGTTTGATGGATTGTTTGTAATTGTTTCCATAATATTTTTTTTGAATAATGGCGGCCTTACAACTCTTAAAAATGGATGTAGGTGGGATATTTGAGTTTGACTCCAATACGTGGGCACCCTACTTAGCAAGATGGGATAGATTCATACTGATACATGTTGTAGGTCTCATGGTTGAAGAGACAGGCGAATGCATTTGCGTGTTGGTTTGGTTATGCTATAGTGAGAAACATGGTTGTAATGGTTTTTCATTTTGATCAAAGATGAGTCAGATGGGTTTGAATTGTGTTGACTTGGCACCTTGTTTATGTTGTGTAGTTGTGATTAATGTGAAAGTGACACCTGGATTGGTACGACAATTGGGTTTCAAATTTTATGGGGAAGGGTGCAAAAATTAATGTTTGGGTTGTTTAATGTCCATGTTGGATTGCTACTTGTCTTATGTTAGATACAAGTTGGATACATTTCATCATGTTTGGCTACCACTATGTACTTGTTTTGTTTCCAAATATAAACGATTACGTGTGTATTTAATATCCAATTTGTGTTTGATCTCATCGTGCCTATTTATGCATTTCTTTTTTTTTAAATTGTGGAGGACCAACGTACACATGTGAGCCCCAACAAGTGCATGTCCCATTGCACGTCAGGGTCACCACCTACGTATCAGCTCCTCTCCCCTACCATCTATGTTGTGCAACAATTGCATGTAAGCTAATGCATTGAGCAACTACTGGGAGAATGGTATCCATTGTAAAAGAATCAACCAATCCACCTACCAACAGTATCTCACAAAAAAATCTAACACTACGATTTTTTCTCTCTCTATCTGTCGTCCAAGCCAACCACCATTCACGACATAAACCATTCCCCTGCTTGACCAGTCTCTTCACAACATGACACAATTTGTGCAAATTTTTTTAGGTAAGTTGCTTGCCATGGTTTTAGTGAATTTTATTTTTTGGAACCTTTAAGCATGGGTTTCCTTGGATTGTTCCAGAGCTTCCATTTGAGAAATTGTTGAGAGAATGATAGTCATTGTAAAAGGATCAGCCAATCCACCTGCCAATAACATCTCACGAAAAATCTCCAACGCTTCACAACATTACTCATTTTGAACATATCCTGCAATCATGGCATTCTAGGCAATAACATGTCATTCATAATATTTTATATATCAGTTTATATATTATTATTAGATTATATATTAATATTATATTAAAGATATATATCAATATTATATTTAATTAATTGTAAGAATTTTGTATCTATCAAGATCGACACTTTAGGGGTCATGATGCATGCATAAGAAGAGGGATTGCAAATCATAGAGAAAAAATTACCAAGCATCAAAGCTAAACAATATGAGACTATAGAGTATGGGTGGTTTAACATGCATTGGTTTATTGAGTTCACATTATAAGAACTACTAATTTATCTTTTGACAAATTAGAGAGGCTCACTCTCTAGCTATAGTTTGGTATAAGGAGTTGCAAGTTTTATTTTTGTGTGCTAACCTAGGTAGTGGACAAGTATAATTTGATCCACCAATAACATAAAACATAAGCTTTCTAATGTGACTAAAATTTCTTAAATGGTTGAAACTATACAAATGGTAGGTGCAAAGCTAAATTCCATAGCATTTCTAGCACCTTCCCTAATTGTGCTAAAATAGACACTTCACAATTTAAAAAAACTAAAAATGCTTCAATGGTGCATTACAATGTGCATAAACACTTTTTTAACATTTCTAGTCAACTTGCTCAATGGTGCATGGTTGTCTATCTCTGTTCCATTTCCTCTCAAGCATTGATATTGATATACAACCTTTTAATGCCTTATCACTTCCTCACTAGAATTCATTGGCGGGAACTCGATGCTATTCGTCCCTTGTTAAAATTTGTATACATACCAGCACTTGCACCTATAGGATGTTCAAGGATTGCATCCCTAGAAAACTATATGTATGTTCAGATGTTAGAATGTATGTTAAAATGTTATAGAGTGACTAGATTAAATAACTAGTATATATCTTAAATAATCTATATAAATAACGTCGAGGTATATCTTTATATTATCATTAGTATATTATATTATATTACATTATTATTATATTAGTAATATTTTATTAATGATTGAGTTTAATTAGAATAAGTATTGTACTATTGTATTTTAATATTATATTATATTATTTTTTAATTTTGAATTCATTATTAAAACTATTATATTATTTTTATTACTATATTATTATTAATATTAATATTTTAATATTTAATTACTAAAATATTATTATTTTTAATATTATATTATGATTAAATATTGATGCTTAGAGCTATTAATTTCTTAAGTTCGAAACATAACATTTGTCATGTTTTATGCGAACATATTACTTGGCGTGTGTTTTTCCTTCAGTGAAGTAAAATTGTGGAGAGAAAATCAAGCAAGTTGATTTGATAGAATTGAGAGTGGTGGACAATGAGGGGCACATCGCTATTAAAATCCAAGTCGAATGTGTGGGGCTGTGTGAATTTTGGTAGTGCATTTGAGACAAGATATAAATGAAACTCCCTCTCTTACCTCACATGACCATCACTAGCTATATTTAGTTTCACATTCAAATGTTTCATTTCTTCACATTTATTTTACCCAAATGATTTAAAAAAAAATACGGTGAGGATTTGTTATGAATCCTATATTTAATCTTGAGTTTTTTATGTACATGAAATCTTTTAGCTAATGCTTGTTGTGACTCTAGGAAACGCCTCTCGATGTAATTAATAATAAATGTTCAAGAATAGAATGAAATAAACTTAGACAAATCTAGATTTTTTTCTTAAAGAAATTAAGTATTATCTGATTATGAAATATTTGCATGCAAATTTAAAACATAAAGCAATGCAAATGAAAAAAGAAAGTTGTCATCAAATTGACAAAAAACACTACAAATAGAAATAGAATGTTCCTATCTAGTTGTCAAGTCAATATTTATCTAGTTTTTATGTGATAAGTGAGATTTTGGAGGGTTTTACCATTAAACGACAACTAAAACTTATTTTTCGATGACTCAATAGTAGTTTGCAGCATGAGACTTGTTTCAGGCTCAAATCTCACACTATATGTAGTCTATTGACTAATTAAAAATTAGTAATAGTATTTAAAGATGTCATCAAATGGTTTGGAACATCTATATTCAGAGTGTTAAATTATCTAGGTTGAAGAATAAGCTTTTTAAGGATTGTGGGATGCATTGCTCTGATGCAGTGGGTGCATCGAGAGGGATTGTGACTTTTTGGAATCTTAGGGTGATTCAGGGGGTTGAGGTGGTCAATGATTGTAACCATGTCGCTACTTCCTTTAACCATTTGTGTGATAAGTTCTCTTGGACTCTGTTTGACATCTATGCTCCTAATTGTAAGAGTGCTAGAAAAAGGTTTTGGGAGAATTTTGGCTCCTTCAAAGTGTCGCACCTTGTTGATAATTGGTTGGTTATGGGGGATTTTAATACTCCTTTGCATGATGTTGATAAGATGGGTGGATCGTAGATTGTGGATGACAATAGATATGATCTAATGAATCTTATTAATGATAATGCTCTTCTTGACTTGGACCTCAAATGTGCTTCTTTCACTTGGTCAAATCAGCGAGTGGGAGATGCTCTTATCCAGGTCAAGCTAGACTGTGCCCTTATAACCCTTGAGTGGCTGGTTCATTATTCATGTTCGCTCTCTTCTTTGACAAGACTAGGATTGGATCACTTCCCCTTGTCTTTGTTGGTGGATTTGTTGGGTGGTAAGAAAAAAATTTCGTTAAGGTTCAAGAAGATGTGGACTTGTCATCCTAATCTCAGTAATCTAGTTCATGATTGGTGGAACATTCATGTGGATGGCTCAACCATGTTCAAAGTTGCTAAAAAGCTTGCTAATGTAAAGTATAATGTTAGAAAATGGAATCGCACTTCCTTTGGTCACATTTTTTTGGAGGAGGGTGTGTCTAAGGAGCTTCAAGCTATGTAGCAATCAATCCAATTGTCTAGGTATGATCATGCCTTGGTTTTTATAGAAAAAGTCATTCTCTCCAGATTGCATAATATTGTTGCTAAGGAGGAATTATGGAAGCAACATTCTAGGATTATGTGGTTGAAAAGTGGGGACAAGAATACTAAGTTTTTTCACCTCTCTACGCTTAAACACAGGGCTTCTAACCGAATCAAAATGATTAATTTCAATAATCAAGTGTCGGAGAAGGATGTTGATTTGTAGTTTGCTACTTCCTCCTACTTTTCTAAGTTGCTTTCGGAGGAGGGGGAGCTTGACTTGGCATGTCAAGAGGATATTCTTAGGGATATCCCTTAACTCTTAAATGATGATATTAATAGGTAGTTGGTGTGAATTCCCTCGGTGGAGGAAATTAGAAGTGTTGTGTTCTCTTTTGAAGGAAGTAAGGCGCCGAGTTCGGATGGCTTTCCTATGTTTTTTTTCAGTCCTTCTGGGAAATTATTGCTAAGGATCTTGTTGCGGCTACCAAGGAGTTCTTTAGGTCTGGTTCTCTTTTGAAGGTATTGAACTCCTCTATTATTGTTCTTGTTCCTAAGAAACCTGGTGCTACTTCTTTTGATGAGTTTTGTCTTATTGGATTATGTAACTCAGTTTATAAGATCTCTTTTGAGGTGTTGGCGGTCATATTGTAAACGGTCTTGCCTCTTATCATTTCACCTCAGAAAAATGGGTTTGTGGCTGGTAGGAAAATTTTGGATTCTATTCTCTCTATTCATGAGAATATTCACTCTCTTATTGTTAATAAGCATGTTGGTTTTATCCTGAAGCTTAACTTACTTTTAAATCTTATGATAGAGTTGATTGGGGCTTTCTTTCTAAGATTTTGGCCTCTTTTGGTTTTGGGGAGAAATTGGTGGCTCTTGTGCTTCATCCTATTTCTACCCCTTGGTTTTATGTCCTTATTAATGGATCTCCTTCACCTCTCTTTGATTGCTCCAAGGGTCTGAGGCAAGGAGATCCTATTTCTCCTTTTATGTTTATTATCATGGTGGAATCTTTGGGTCATCTCATCTAGAGATTTATTAACACTGGTGTTATGTCTGCTCGTTAGCCCCCTCTTCCAACAATCTTATATGCTCCCATCAACAGTTTGTGGGTGATTCTCTTATGCTTGGATAGTCATCTATAAAGGAGGCTAAGGCTATTAAGCTTATTTTACAAAAGTATGAGGCTGCTTCAAGGTAGAAGGTTAGCTTACCCAAGAGTGTTATTTTCTTTTTCAACACTCTTATCCATAGGTAGACTAAAATTGCTAGAATCTTGCAGTGACAAATTGGGGAACTCCCTATGTCTTATTTGGGTCTTCCCTTGTGCTCTAATGTTCTTGGATATTTTTGGCGAGGGTTGATTGATAAATTTAATTCTAAATTGGCTGGTTGGAAGGGTGTGTTGTTGAGCCAATCTGGGAAAGTGCAGCTAATTAAATCTACTTTTCAGAATCTTCCTGTTTATGCTCTCAGTATTTTCTATATGCCTAGGAAATTTGTGGATAAATTGGAAGGAATTCAAAAAAATTTCCTTTGGTCCAGTGTTGAGGATAAGAGAATAATTCATTTGGTTACTTGGGATGATTTCTGTAGACCCAAAAAGGTTGGTGGTCTTGGAATCCATAAAATTAGAGAGTTTAATATCACCCTTAGTAAACAATTGTGGAATCTATGTTGGCTAAGAGTGAACATGGGTCAGAATTGCTTGGAGAAAATACTTACGTGGTGCTGATGGTATAAGGGAGTTCTTATCTCATGAATTTTCTCCCCCCGTCTGGTTCTGCTCTTTGGAATTGCATGATTAAGGCTCGTAGGCTTGTGTCCAAGGGTCTTTTTTGGAAAATGGGAAATGGTAGAAGTATTTTGTTCTAGGAAGACAACTAGTTTAACAATAGGACTCTTAAAGATGAGCCATGGGCTCAACCTTTCATGGACCTATGTGTGCGGAGGTTTGGAAGATTTGTTGTTGATTATATTGAGGGAGATTGTTGGAAAAGGCTACACAAGGTTGACCCAAGACTGGAGGATCTTTTTAAGGGCCTTTCATTGGTTCATATTCCTTCTCTCCCTTCTTCTGATAAATTTGTTTGGAAGCCTTCTTTTAATGGTAACTTCTTTGTTGCCTCAATTTTTCATATTAATGATTCCTTTGTTGGTCCTGCTCCTTTTTGGGCCTTCGTTTGGTCCTCTAGATTGATTCCTAAGGTTAATGTTTTCTTTCGGCTCTTTTTCTAAAACAAGATATTAACAACTGACAATTTGGTCAAAAGAGGTTTTGTGATGCTTAAAAGGTGCTTTCTTTGTGAAGAGGAAGCTGAAAATGCTTGCCATTTGTTGATTGGTTGCAGATTTGTTAGAACAATGTGGGCCCATGTGCTCTCTCTATGGAACCTAAGTTAGGTGTTTCCTACTTCAATTAAAGATTTGTGGTCTCAATGGGTTGGCACTCCATCCAATCCTGCTCTTCTAATTCTGTGGTCTCTTTCTCTTCCTCACATTGCTTGGGGTGTTTGGCTTGAGCACAATAATAGAATTTTCAAAAAATTTGTCCTCCCTGCTATCTTTGTGGCCTATAAAATATGTGCAGCTATTAAAGAAAATTTTATGTCTAGGGTCACTTTTCATAATGGGCCGAAGATTAATCTCAGCCCCTATGATATCTCTATAGCACAAAAGTGGAAGTTGCCCTGTGATATATCCCTCTTGATGACTAAAGGGAAAACCACCAAGGAAGATGTTGTTTGGAAAGCTCCTTCGGATGGCTGGGTGAAGGTTAACTTTGATGGAGTTGCTAAATGGAATCCGAGACCTGCAGGTTGTGGGGGAGTGATAAAAAATTCTAATGGTAAGCTCGTCTCTGTTGTGGCACTCCCTTTGGGAATCTAGACAAACCACTATGTAGAAGTGATTGTAGCCTATCATGGTCTTAAGCTGGAAAAAGCAAAGGCTATAAGAAATTTTGGCTAGAGGGTGATTCTCTTAATATCATCAATAATTTGAAAAATTGTGCTACCCCCTCATGGACTGTTGATTCTTTGATTAGGGACTCTATTGATATTTTAATTCTTTTTATGAATATTACATCTCTCATATTTTGAGAGAGGGCAACAAATTAGTGGATGTGTTCACTGATATTGGAGTAAGAGGTGTTAGGGAATGGGGTTTGAATGACCCCCTCCCTATAGAGGTAATAACAAGTATTAATCATGATTGCCAAATTTAATTTGCTTGAGGATTTATTATGGCTTGTAGCGTGCATGACTATCTTAACATGGCCGATGATTATGTGGAGTGATGGTAAGCCAAATTTGAAATGAGCTAATGGTACAATGGTTGATATCCATAGGGAACAAAACTCTAGGATCATAATTCTATCTTGCCTTAATTCCATTTTCACATGAATTCTAGGAATTCCTTGCATCGTCTTCCTAAAGTTTCTTCTCATTGCATTCAGAGCTCTCAAGATTTTTGACTCTGCAAATTTTGTAGACATGGGTGGTGATAGGAATTGCACAAAGCCCTTCTCTTGCGAAGCTATCAAGAAGAAGTCAGAGGTTGGGTAGGTGTTAGAGAAAGGAGGGTTGACTCCATACCTGGAGAGATTGCATGGTAACGATCCACAAACTACGACATTGTTTGCAAAAGCATGGAACAATAGGGTGTTGAAGTTGGGCAGAATGGAGTTTGATGTGAATGAATACTTTATAGAAAATATCACTAGTTTTCCCATAGATGGTATGAAAGTATTTAGAGACAAGAAGGAGTTGCAAAGTACCATGCAAATCTTCTTTAAGGGGGATGAAGCTAAGGACTTGAAGACTATGAAGAGTGGGGGTTACCAGAGGAGCTCTCTCAAGGCACTATGGGGAGATATGGCCAAGGAAATCATGTGTTATATCACCCTGGAAGGAAGCTTGTTTACGGTAAATGCTTACCACTTCTTTATGCTTAATCATTTCCGCCATAAGAAATGGATTTCCTTTCCCTATTATCTCTTGGCGTCGTTGGATTTTGGTCTCAAGGATCATAAGAGAAACCCAAAAAATCTTGTTCTACATGTGGGGTTAATCCTTTTAATTTCAAAATATGCTAAATCCTTTGAGGTGGCTAAGTCAATTGCTACCCCGAAGGGTAAGCCATCTAAGCCAGTAGAGGAGTATGAGACTATCTCAGAAGAGGAGCTAGCTAGTAAAAAAGGGAAGAAGAGAAAACTTATTTTGGAAAAGGAGTTAGATTCTAAGGTGGATGTGGACTTTGTCCTGGACTCTCTTGCCTCTATGGAGGTGGGTCCACAACCCCCTGTTGTGGGAAAGTCTAAGAAAGGGGAGTTGTGGCCTAACAAGGGTTATGAGACTTGCAGTGATGAGATGGTTGTTAATTTGCCGAGTACTGGCGTGAAGAAGAAGAATGATTTGTATGATGAGGCATCGTTGCCACCCCTTGTGACTAAGCAGAAGGAGCTAGAGGAGGGAAGTAAGAAATGGGTTTTAAGGTCAGCGAGTCAAATGTTGGAGAGGGTCTCTCCTCTCATAATCACTGGTGGACAAGATGTTGATGTTTCCCAAGTTGTGAACCCGGATTTGCAACAAAAAGGTAAGGCCATGGTTGCTAGCGGATAGGATGTTGTGGATACTCTGCCTACGGACTTGGAGCAATTGAAGAAAATAAAGGGTGTGGCTAAGGAGATTGGGAATTCCATCCGCAAAATCAAGATGTCGGTTGTTGTTGGGAAAGGTAAGGAAGTCTCTGCCAATTAGGATAAGGTTAGCTCCTCTAAGGAGGAAGATGTTGTTGGGAAGGGGGTTTTCAATTTTGATAGGGAAGATATCTCTGATGTTCTAGGAACTACTAGAGAGGGTTCCATTGTTTTGTTCAAATTGTTCAATGGTTTTTTCATGAACTTAATATGACAAATGTCAAAGTAAGGGGTGCGATGAGTAAGGATAAAAAGTCCTCTATTCAAAACCAGATTGATGAATTGTTTAATTCCTTGAATATTGTGGTGGAGGAAACTCTTAAGATGAAACAAAATATGGAAGGTAGAGTTCTCACCCTCAAGGATCAATTGGAGAAAATTTGTGCTAGTGTGGTCAAGAGTGGGGAGGTGACTAAGTCTGTTGTTAACTTTGAGTCTGTTGGTATTACCTCTCCTTATGTTAGTGCTAAGAATCACAAGGAAACTATTCATGTTGAAGAGATTGGTGTTGGTGGCAAGCTGATGGAGGAGGAGGTATATGTTGATAAGGGTCAGGATAAGAATAATGTTTTGATTAATGAGGTGAACACGGATGGGCCTGGTGCTAGAACTAGAAACAAGACTAAAGCTCAGGCTGAGGCTACTAGCAAAGAACTGTCTGATGTCTTGTATGATGCTCAAAAGGCTGCGGCAAGTGAAGTGGAGGCTACCGATATTCTAAAAAACATGTAATGCTATTGGTTGGGGTCTGGCATTTTGTTATTGGTTCATTGCGTATGGGCTGATATATACTTATTGTATAGTTTTCTTTAGTTTCAACTACTTTCTCTTGTAAAAGGTTGTAGACCCCTTCAAAACCCCCTTTTTTCCTCTAATCAAAAGCATATTCATTTAGAATATTGTTATGTTAAATTAAATTATTTTTTAAATAATTATAAATGTTCATCAAAATGGTTATAAATTTTTATGTCATTACTAATTTAAAAAAGAAGAAGTGATAATTATAAATTAATTTCAATAATTTTATAAAGAAATAATTTTAAAGATGTTTTAATTTTATTATGAATAACAATTTAAAAAGAAGAAGCTTATAGTGACACAATAATAAGGATTAATGATTATAATTTTCTTATAAAGTCATCTATTTTTCCACACTAATATCTCAAAAGTGATAGTTAACTTTTTAATTTTTAATTTTTTTAAAGTGTGAATCTAAAATTTTGGTGTAACTCTAATTCAAATCATTTCCTTAATTAATTATTTAGAAAATGACATTATAGATTGTTTGGATTTTTTATGTATTTTTCTTTCTAATTTTCATGTGTTATTATTTAAGTTCATTTTCTTAACTCATCATTTAGAAATGGTGTTATATTTATGGGTTTTTATTTCTAATTTTAATATGTAAGAGTTATCATTTAGGTGGTTCTTTTTTTAAAATCCATCAAATTTTATGATTGTTTAATTGAGATTCAACTGTGTACTTTTTGAGTTAATCTTTATTAACCCATATTTTATAACTAGTGGCTCACAAAAATGCATTTGGTATGAACATAAATGTTCCACTTAACACCCATTGTGTTTAGGTGATGTTTGCAAAGGTGAACCATTAGGATTTCTTGAGAGGTGACCTAATCTAGTGCTGCATACGCTCAAGCATGCGTAACCATGGAGTTTCTTCCAAGATCAATCTCACTTATCTTTTTACCCCATAAGCAAATATTTTAGCAGTTATTTTATCTTGCAAATCATTGATTATAAAACTTCCTTGTCATTCATTTTCATTTAGGTAGTGTCTTTTTTGTAGTGTATCGATTTCTTTTATCAAGATTCAACAACATAATTATAGAGAACCATTATTAACCCATATTTCATGAAAATTGAATTTATACTTTGTTTTCTTCCTTACAAATTTGTAAATTCATCTACATTTCATTGATCTTCATCTTCAACACTTATTCTCTTTAAAAGAAGGTATTGTGTATTAACACAAGGAATTAAAACCTATTTTTCAAGAGTATGTTCCTTCTTTTGGGCTATATTCTTATACTTATTAGCTCATTTAAGTGCATGTTGCAACCATTTCAAACTTCTTTCTATAATATTAATTCCCATTTTTAATAAGCATCTTCAACACCTAATTCATACCATATATTTCATATTATTTTTAGCATGAAAGTAAGAAGAGTAAGAATATTTAATAATAGTAATTAGAAATTGAACACATGTTTTATGTTTGCTAGAAGGTAATTTATGCATATCACATAATTGTCTACATAACTCCAATAATATGAGTTTGTTGTCGTGATACTTAGGGAATTTATATGGGGTGTTAGTAAAACCTCCAACTTTAATATATGCAAATGTGGAAAATTGAATAAACCAACTTCTTATTTTACAATGGTACTTGTGTGCATATAATTTTGAGCTTGATAGAGTAAGCCAAAATAATATTAACCCACTCTAGACTCAAAAGACAAACAACACTCATATTAAGTGTAAGGGTTAGTAAACATTGATAAAAACATAAAATATATTACCAAAATCAACCCTTGTTGCACCAAATAGAGATGGTTGTACTCATGGATGGTTGGATGTGAGTGTTATTTCCAGCAACATAAGGTTGCATAAAGAGGTTGTTATTATTTGAATGGCTTGGGTTGAGGCCAATTTATAGAGTTTTGACTCAAGGAATGATTGGCTAGGATAAAAGAAAGAGATCAATGGCTTATATTGGTTGAGAGTCATGGAAAGATGAGAGGAGGATAAGTCTCCTCATGTGATTGGATGAGATGGAGGGAGATTGACTAAGTGGAGAGTAAAGGGTGAAGATTCTCCTTGGAGATATTGGAGGGATAAGATGGAAATGGTACTTTAGAGTACCCAAGAGGGATGGGCAAGTACTTTGACCCTTGTAACATGGTACCAAGGGCATGCCACATGTACAAAGGCCCATGCCTTTGTACAAATGTAGGGAATGTGCATGATTTGAGATGAGTTGACTAGGATTAGATTGTGCAAGCAAGGGATTAAGGGGTTAAGTGAATTAGCTCACTTAAAGGAATGTGTAGGAAAATAGGGAAATTAAATAAATGAAATATTTATTCAATTTGAGAAAGAGATATGGGACTTAAGTAAATAAATAATTCGGTTTATTTACCTAAGGTGGACTGTAAGAGGAAGATGATTAAATTATTAAGGCTAGAAATAAGGTGCAGGTGAAAAGTGATGAATAGTAATTTTATTAATTAAATAATAATAAGGGGATGGGAATGAGATAATTAATTGAATAATATGGGTTGAATTCAATCAATTATAGAAGAAAGAGTTGGGTAATGATGAGGTATCAATTTTAGGTGTTTGTAATAGTAGTAGCCTTTAATGAAAGCCTTCTCTTAAGATTATTTTTCAATAGATTTATGAGTTAATAAATAAAGACAATGTTTACCTTGTTATATTGTTTGTGGCTTTACTTCAACTCTAGTTATGTGTAATGTTCTTATACTCTCTTTTGATCTATGTTGATGACTCTTACTTTATTTAGTCCAAGAAATAATACTCTTCTTTCTTAAAGATATAAAATATAGGAAGTCATAAAGAAATATTTGCATTCTTGTACATCATATAGTTGATCATGCAAATGACCACTTATCAAAGCTCCCCAAACAATTCTATCCTTATTTTTAGTAATGGTGATCATGTTTTGGAACAACCAAGGGTGAAACTCTTTAACAACTAGATTCCCTATGACCTTGTTCAATGAGGTGATCAATTCATTCATATCTTCAATAAAATCACTCTTGTAAATAATCTTTGGAAATCTAGTAATGATTACCCTTCACTTTTTAAACTAAGTGTCATTAATGCAATAGTCTAGATGTTTATCATAATAAAATCTTGCATAATTAAGTGTTAAAGGAGCCTACTTTTTATGAACTTGTATATGAAACATTTCTTTAATGAAATTAGGTGTAGCATCAATAATAAGCTCATTGGTAGGTCTAAATATTTTCCTTTTCACACAATCATAATGTTAGGCACATACTAATACTAGAGTTGGGGTGATTTGAACAAGGACATGCTATAAGCCTAGATGATGCCACTATCTATAGTGTACTTGGTTTAGTGTGACCGAGGTTCATGTTAACAATTTTTAAGGGTGTAGGTATTCTTGTAAGGAAATGAAACTCCATTAAAATCACACTTCATTGATTTTAATTGTTAGACCTTGGATGATGCCATGAATATTGCAAAAAGACCAATAGAAAATGCTTTCACAAATTATTAGGTCAATGTATGCACAGGGGGAAAGCAATGATAGTAAGAAATAAAGAAAGTTAAATCGCATAAGGTTAATAAAGTGGTGGGGTTTTGAAGCTTAGAAGTAATTTGAAAATATGTAAGGGAAGCCTAAAAGTCCAATGGGAACAAATAGAAAAGTGATAGAAATGATAGTTTGGGATGTAATTTTATAAAAAAATTATTCATTTTCATGACATCCTAGAAGTTCCATAGTTTACAAGTTGACAGAGAGTAGAGAAGCATGAATAATTTTCAAAAAATTATCAACTATATTGGGATTCCAAAACTTTGACATAGAAATCAAGTTGGGAAAGAGGTTGATTAGGTAAGTTTTATGAACCCATCTCAAGCACAATTTTTTATAAATGGGAGAAACACTTAAGCACTGCAATAAACACCACATCATAAAAAATCCTAAAGACATCACAACTAAGGATGGGGTTTGGAAATCACATGAACAACATCCACAAATAAAATCAATCTAGGACATACTTTGTAAATGGGAAGAAAATATCTTATGATAAAAAAAAAATGTATAAATACCTTGTTTTGATGACACAATTGTGATTGCAATTGTATAGAACGAGGGTTTGTCAAAACTTTAGCACAATGTGAATGAAGGAAAAATAGTTGTAAAACCTAGAAATGTTGGAACAATACAATATGAGTGAGTAATGGTAAAGAATATTATTGTGAATGTGCATACATGATGTTGTTTTATTGATGCAATTTGTAGAGGGAGAGAGACAACAAAAAATGTAAAATAAAGTACTAAAAATGACGTTGTATAACATATACAAATTTCTTGTATGTGTGAAGGTACGAGCTCCTTAAATGTAGTCACTCGAACAGTGGAAGTTAGACATAAATTTGTAATTATTGCTCGAATAGAAGAATGTCTTGGAACTTTGTAGTATAATGTGGTGAATAGTGGAGTTTGATGTGTAGTTTGTTAAAAATTCTTGGCTATTGGGTAGTTCCAAAACTTTAATAATAATAATTGGTAGAAAGTAGAGGTGGATGCATAATTTATAAAAGTTGCATGATTGCTTGAAACTTAGGAATTTTTACTTGAGCTAAAATACTTGTTTCTGAACTCAATAAGTCGACATTTAGAAAAAATGACTCATTCTAGAGTCCATCAAGGTTGAGAACACTTCCTCAAAGTACACAAAGGATATTTGAAAATGAATTTATAATTTGAAAAACAAATGCATCATTAAAATTAGAATTTTAAAAGACTCATTTTTTTTAGACTCCTTGTCAAAAAATAAAGATAATAAATATGAAAAATTAAAAAAAATAAAAATGTTATACTTAGCTATATTTTGAAGGTAGGAAAGTGAAGCTATAGATCTCTAAAATTATTTTTCCAAAGGGCTACAACTTTTAGGGTTGATCATTCAGGGGTCTCAAAATCTAAATTGATTGTGTTGATTTGGTTCAGATCTGTGCCTATAAAACTAATCCTTATAATTGTGCAAATTTTCTGAGATACAAACCTGAACTATAACTCACAAAATTGAACTAGTAGATAATGGGCTATCAAAAATTTCTTGCCTTATTTTTTGATATTTGAATGTTCATAAAGACTATAATTGTTTATGAACACCTTTAGGGAATATGCTAAATTACAAGATGAAGTTCTCCTCAATTAGACCCCATGTTGAACCAATTTAAAGATAATGAACCAAGATTAATGACAACAATCAAGTGTGCAATGGACCTAGGATGATGTGTGCTAATGTAATGCCCTTATAGGGCTATTATAATGCTCTCGTAAATAATTTATAACATGTTATTTCATTAATCCTAGATGATCTCAAACATGATTTTAGATCATGAATAAGTGAATATCCACAACAACATACAAATATGCATTATGTCAACTCACAATGGCTATTGAAAAAATAAACAAGGTGTAATTTTGAATTTTAAAATATGAAGGTTTAGATCTATGTTATGAAAGTGACTTGGGTAAAGTTTACACCAAAAAACTTGATATAGGGTGAAAAACAATAAATTGGGAGTTAAGATGAAATCTTCAGGGATTAATGATAAAAGAATTAGAATGTGGTGATGTCATCAACCAAATTTATGCAAGAATATCCCACAAGTGTAGATTAGTTATTGCATGTAAGACTCTCTAATCTTGGAGTGGGTCCAAAACATAATATAAAAAAGCACAAATGTGTAATTTTCACCATTAAACATTTATAGTAATAATGAAACTTTGAAAATTCTTGAGTTTACTATTAAACCACTTTACAATTGACTCACCACAATGTTTTATTACATATTATTTGACAATATTTAAAAGAGAAAAATATCGTGTTTGAACTTATTAGTGATTAGTTATATCTATAAAAAAACACCTCTTAATATTAGATCAACTACACTATTAATAACCTAAAAATTTAAAAGATTTTTTAATACACTAAAATCAACTTGATGGGGCCGAACCTAGAAACATCAAATGATTAACAGTTATAGTAACAAGACTACACAAAAATCCAAAATTTCACCCACTGCTAGACAACATCTAAGCAACTACTGTCAACAAAAGCCCTCGCCATCGCTACCACCTATTCTTCTTTATTGCTCAATGACACCAACAATTCATTAGAGCGGGCCGGAAGGGTCAACAAAGGCTTTGGGCTCCTCCTCCTAAAGGCTCTTGAGAGCTCCTTCAATAGGTTGATGTTGTCCTTAACTTCCTCCATGTGGCCTTCCTTGTATTCATCAATAGAGTGCAAAAGGAAAGGAATCCACAAACCATTGTAGTGTAGGGTGAGCTCAGACCACACCCCACTTGTAGGATTCAAGCCTATTCCCATTACTGCCATCTCCAAATAATATTCCATACCCTCCCTCCAACTTTCCTTCACTAGTTTATGCATCAACCAATAGACCGTCACTTTCTCCTCATGTACTTGTAGAAGCCAAGACAAAAATATGGATGCCAAGTCAGAATTGACAAATAAATGATATAAGGATTGAAGAAAATAGAACCCAAGGACTCTCTTTACAACCTTTAGAATCTCCACATCCATTGCGTTAAAGACTCTTCTTAGCTTGTAGTTCGTCACAACTCCTTTGAAGGCCATTTTCCTTTCTTTGGCACCCAAGAAAATAGTGATTTTCATTGTTTTTGGTGTGGGGGATGAGTTGTAAGCCAAGCTATTGAAAGGTGGAAAAATGTTCTGGCTTTCCCTCCTAGAGTTTAGGACCTAGAAAGACAATTTTCACTTTCACTCACGAACAAACCCTTGAGATCTCAATGAAAAAGAGAAAGAGATCTTGCAAGAGGGTTGTTGTAGTGGTTGAATATGAAATAATAAGGGGTTCACCACCATGTTTAGACTTGGAAAAGATAATGAAATGCAAGATGCAATGCAAAACCTTAATTGAATGCAAAGTAACACTAAATAACCTAGAAAAGTAAATGAAACAAAATAGAAAACTACAAAAAGGAAGATGTGCACATGGAACTTTGGAGATGGCTGAGTGGAGCTTTGGAATACTTAAAATTTTGACTTTAAGGCTACCTGGGACTCATTCGCCAAGCTGGGCGAATCAGTCCAAAAACTAGGTTTTTGTGTGAGAATAAGAATCTGCCAAATGGGTATCTGAATCTGCAAAAAAATGAAATTTGATTGGAATTGGGACTCATTCGCTAGAAGTGGTGAATTTTTCCAATTAGGATTTTCTGAAGCTTCAAAATATGATCTTGCTCTTCTCTGTCTGCTTTGTCCTTCTTGATTGAATTCTGGATCCGAATCTCTGATTTGTAATCTATAAGTGATCTCCAATGTTCTCCAAGGCTTGATGACAACTTTGAGCTCTTGACAACTTTTCTCCAACTTTTCTCCTTAGGAAATCTGCTACCTAGACCTGCAAATCACACACAAAGGAGAGGGGAAAATGTTGTTGGGTTAGTGGATAGGGGTTTGCCTTGGTTAAACCCTGTATTGGAAATCAATCCTTGAAATGAAATCAAATAAGAATAGAGAATGATGAATGAACAATTGACAATGTTACAACTCACCAAACCATTGTAATAAAGTGCTGCAATTATGCTCGAGATCGCTACAATGGATGTGGATCTTGACTCTTGCTTGAATTATGTTGATCTTGAATGAAACACTTGCTTGAATCATAAAACCCTACATCACAATTGTTAGCACAATAACATACTTGATGCATGCAGTCCTTTACATGATGATTAATGCTTGAATGCCACTCTAAAAAGCTTGATAATCTACCCTTGAATGCTCTTGTGAATGCTTGTGAACTCAAACTTTCTATAAGAATGAACACTTGAATGCTTGGGGTGAAAATGAGTGAAAGAACCTTGTATTTATACTCAATTATGCAAGAATTCCCAAAATTACAACACTCCAAGCTGACATTAGATCTAGGAGAATAAAATCCCACCAAAAATTTGAATTAATTTTGATTTTGAGCCACATGGGGCTCATTCGCCCAAGGTGGCAGATGAGTCCCACTAGGCTTAATTTTTGGGACCAATTTAAAAAATGCCTAGAAATGTGTGAAACTAGGTTCGGGACCAAAAGATCTAGGTGGGAATCATTTGCCCAAGATGGCGAATGAGTCCCAAATTACTAAATATAGGCCATTCAAACTTGAAACACTTGAATTATGATTGGCTAATGATTGGTGTTGGGATTATCCTTGAAAAGATGTAATAAATGAAGCTCGTGGATGCAAAATAGGGCCAATTAAAGCATAAGAAAAACCAATTATTAATGAAAAGCCTAGAAAAGTGTGAAAGTGTGTTAGAACACTTTACAACACTCCAAATAAGGCAAGATTAAGGTTTATTTTGATTAAAAAGAGGTTTATTAGGTTCAATTAATTAATAAAACCTTAGAAAAGTGTGAAAGTGTGTTACAACACTTTACAACACCTTAGCAAGGTACCATTTGAATTCATTAGTTCACAAGGGCCCAAGACCTAATGTGAATGTTTCAACCACATTACAACACTAAATCAAGGCAACATTAAGCCCAATTCCACAAGGAGGGCCCAAACAAGTGTGAAATTGTCCCCGACAACATTTTTTAGCATTACAGCTATAAAGCCCCTTCGCTACCACCTTACTACTACACCATCATTTCTCGGTAGTGCCATTAAGGCGCCTTGACCCTTAAGGCCAAGAGACATCCTTCACGTGTGTGAATGCTTTTTGTTATTGTCCAACCACCTCATTTTCCCTAGGGAAATCTATGGTGGATTTTGATAGATGACCCGTTTTTCCATTCCCTTCTC
The DNA here is from genome assembly GCA_007258455.2 of Sequoia sempervirens. Lineage (NCBI taxonomy): Eukaryota > Viridiplantae > Streptophyta > Pinopsida > Cupressales > Cupressaceae > Sequoia > Sequoia sempervirens. Next base: position 102,717 of record VDFB02273615.1, on the reverse strand, counting down.
AGTAGATATGGGTTACTTTATACTCAAAGAAATCTAGATCCTTAAATAGGAAATTCAAAAATTTCTCAAGCTTCCCATTAGCACTTGATCTTCGACAAAGCAATATTAATTGTGATCAACAAATCCCCCTCAATATGAAGTTTTTTGTTTTTTAATTGAATGCCAAGCTTTATCCCTCACCAAGCTGCTTGCAATTCTGCTAGGTTATTTGTTCCTTCCCTTAAGAATTTGGATAATTCGGCCTCAATGTTACCTTCATAGTCCCTTAAGATGCAACCTGCTCCTATTGGGCTTGGGTTAACCTAGTAAGCCCCATCAAAATTCAATTTTACCCATCCTTCATTTGGGGGTTTCCATTTCACATCCAGCCTAGGATTCACTGCCAAATCAACTCGAGGAAGCCCATAAATGAAGAATTTTTTTAAAGAATTTTTATTATGAAGAAAAATAACTTAATACCCTTTGACATATAAATTAATGAATTTTTTTAATTAAAAACATCTTAATATCACATGATTAACTATATTATGAACATCATTAGACTTAAATGAATTATATACAGTCTTTTTCTATACACAAAGATATACAATTATAAAGAAATATATATATTAATCTTTGTCATCCTTATAAAACATTATATTCTACCCTAAATTAGTACTTTATTTCCTCAAAACCTTGATAACTATTTTTTATTTTTATTATGATTTAATGCAAAACACACCTTTGTTAATGCTAAACAAACTCAAAGTGAAGGATCAACTATCCTACCGATACCCCCACTAAAAGCCATCTAAACAAGGTAAAGTGTACTATTGAGTATTGAATCAACTCTTTTCCTAAGAGGAAGTATGAAACATAAGAACAAATGCAACATTGGGAGGGACCTTGGCTTGCAATCAACTTCTTTTGAGTGCCCTAAAAATTTCTTCACAAATCATCTCCCCAATCATAGGAAAGTAAAATCAAAATATACCCTTGGAATATTTTTTTAAAGGTCCAATAATATTGCACAAACAATATTAAAACATATATGATTGGAGCGCAGCACATGAAGGCAACTTTTAGATTTGGGAATGATATGCGAGACCTCTTCAAACCCTCGTTGCAAGGGGTTCACTCTCACCTGCGCTCAACAAATTCCCCAAATCTCCCGAGTTTTTCTTTCGATAAGACAGTGTTCCTCCCGATTAGCAGAGCGCGCTTTAAGCTCTCTACAGGTCCGTTTTTTCGCTGCTCAATTCAGTGCAGTTTCGGGAATGTTGCCTTGAATTTTCAGTTTTGTTTATCTGTAATTGTCTAGAAAGCTTTGGCACAGGTGAGTTAAAATTGTTATTGTCTATATATGTTTGAATTAATGATGAGATAATTTTAGAAGACTTTTGGAGTTCTTTTTCAAAATGAGCTTTTCTTCTAGGGTTTGCGCTGGCTTTGGCAAATGTTTTTGTTGGTCGAATGCAATCGAGTCATTTATTTACTAGAGTTAGTGCTGGTTTTCGCAATGGTTTTTGTTGGCTTTATTTCAGTCCAGGTTTCGTTCTCGAAGTAAGGTCTAATTTTTTGGTATTCATCCTATTTTTGATGGATTTTATGGTTTGCTTATTAGGTTTTGCCGCGCACATCTTTTTTGGGTTTTATTTTTTATTATTCCATCGGTTCGAATGGTGCTTTTTTTGGACCTTTTGTTATTGTTCATTTCCTTAATGGAACAATTTAATTAAATATTACTTCTACTCTTCCGTCCATCTTTGGCTTACTTATTAAGATTTTCTTCTATGAGCTGCTGAGGCTCATGGCTCAAACACCTGCCCGTGCTGAATGTAACAGTTCACAAGAAAGCCCATGGTCATTAGAAAATTCGGGTACATGGATGAGAAGCTTGCCCATTTTTTGGTGGCAATGTCTATATACAATAAAGCCTCATCCTTATTACTTTACTCCTATATTTGATTCCAAATGACATCCTCTTACACGGACTCCAAAATAAAACAATTTGTAAGGGTAAAATCTAAGTTAACAATATGGACAAAGAAACTTCGAAAGAAACAACACATCCATGTTGAAACTTGGAAGTAACTGACAACACTACCTTAGTAAATTTAACATTACACATGAACACCAACAAAAGGCTTGCATAGAGGCAGAAACTGAATGGAGGACAAAGATGGTCATAACTCAAACGAGGACTAGTTCACATAAACTCAGACATCTAATTGGTTGATGGGCATCAACAGAGGAAGGCTGGGAGAAGAGAATGCCTATTTTGCACTTTGGAGGTGATTGAGGCAGAATTGCACATCATTATGTATTGCTCTGCCTATAGTCACATCTGGGCCAAGTAACACTATACCTTGGGGGTTGGTTCCATATCTTCCCACTTTGAAGAGGCAAGACTTGCAAAATTGGATAAGTTTGAATGGGAATTAATGATAGAAGGTCCAGTTTTTGAAGGGAACTAAGGAAGGTTGGGAGAAGAGAATGCCAATGTTGCACTTTGGAGGTGGTTGAGGCAGAATGGCACTTCACTATGTATTCCTCTGCCTGTAGTAACATCTGGGCCAAGTAAGTTTATACCTCAGGGTTGGTTCCAAATGTTCCCACTTTGAAGAGGCAAGACTTGTAGAATTGGAGAATCTAATGAAAATTAATAATAGTAGGTCCAGAGAAGGGAACTAAGGAAACGCTGGGAGAAGAGTATCTATTTTGCACTTTGGGGGTGGTTGAGGCAGAATTGCTCTTCATTATGTATTACTCTGCCGATGGTAATATCTGGGCCAAGCAAATTTATGCATCAGGGGTTGATTCCACATCTTTCCACTTTGGAGAGGCAAGATGTGCTAAATTAGATAAGTTCTAACTTCTAATGGAAATTAATAATAGAAGGTCCAGTTTTTTTGGTGCCACAATTGATCTATCTGCCTTTGATTTGCTCCTGTGTGTACGTTGATTTTTTGTTATCTTGCAGCTCTGGCTTTGTGGTACAATAGACTCTTGTGGTCTTGTGAATGTTTAGAGTTGTTTCATTTCAGTAAAACTGTTTACCTTTTTTGGACAATGTTTGCAGAATTCATGCAGCTGATATTTTGATGCTTCTAACTGAAATATAACATAAGTAGTTGTGAAAATATCTAAAGCTGAAAAGAAAAGTATGGAAGAAATTATATTAGTGTTTGCAAACAAACAAAACAGATGCCAACAAATATTGCTAGCCTAAAACAGACAAGAGGGAGCATATCTCCAATGAGCAATACAACCATTTTAATTTGAGAAACAACATGAAGAACCTGCCAAAACAGCTAAATGAGTACAACAATTTAGTCAGACTGTCTATTTGAAATAGTCCAGGGAGTCTAAGAATGCCATCTCTAGAGTGGTCGAGGGTGAGAGAAGCCATAGTGTTATTGTTGAGGGTAGGGGGATTGTTTAGTAAACTAATGTGCTGCTAGAAACATGTTGGAGGTTATTGCTGATCTAATCCTTGAAGTCACATAGTGGTACTATAGAGGGGGCTTCCTTATATTTTCTCAGTAGGTGCTCTTAAGTGAATATGGGAGTATTTTCTGTCAAAATGGTTTCATAAATATCATCTTTGAACTTAACTACACAGTTTTATGAGTATCAGCTAATGTGTGACAAATATTCCCCACAGAAGCCCTAATGAAAACTAATAAAAGAAGGTCCAGTTTTTTGAAGGGAACTGTTTTGCCGAAATTGATCTGACTGCCTGTGATTTGCTCCTGTGTAAATTGAATTCTCATCATTCTGCAGTGCTGACTTTGTGGTACTATAGACTGTTATGGTCTTGTGGATGTTTAAAATTGTTTCATTTCATTAAGACTATTTACCTTTTTTAGGCAGTGTTTCTGGAAATGCATGCAAGTGATAATTTGACGCGTCTAAGCAAAATATAACATGACTGGTTTGTGTAAATATCCAAAGCTGAAAAGAATAATATTGCAATTAAGAAATTATATTAATGTTCACAAATGAATAATACAAGTGCCAAAAAATATTGCTAGCGTAGAACAGACAAGAGGGAGCACATCTTCAATGAGTGATACAGCTATTTTAATTTCAGAATTCTTTTACCTACAACATGAAGAACATAACGAAACAGCTGGATGAGTACAACAATTTTGTCAGACTGTCTATTTGAAATAGGTCAAGGAGTCTAAGAATGTCATCTATAGCGTGGCTCAGGCTGAGGGGAACCATAGTGTTATTGGTGAGGGAAGGGTGATCATTTAGAAGAAATAATATGCTGCTAGAAACATGTTTACAGCAAAATTATCAGCTGCTGGAAACATGTTGGATGTCATGCTGACCTGATCCCTAAAGTCTCACAGTGGTACTATGGAAGGGGCTTCTTAGTATTTTCTCAGCAGGCACTCATAAGTTAATATTTTAGCATTTTGCTGTTAAATTGGTTCTATGAATATCATATTTGAACTTCAATACACAGTTTATGAGTATCAGCTGATGTGCAAAAATTTCCCCCACAGAAATTTTTGATTGTTATGTACCTAGGCATATTATTTTATGTGAATGGGTGATGTAGATGTAAACATGTGACACACATTCTCTTTAATTAGCTACATTGGGTCAAATGGGTAACTTGTGGAATTAGTTATGTTGGATAATGGTACATCCTATGTGAGATTAGTGGTTTACTTTGTAATATGCTGTCTCAAATTGGCCCACAACATGATGAGGGTGTCACAGATAGAAGACTGATTCATTCAGAATTGAACAGCATATACGGTATACTCCATTCAAATGTTAGCATTCCGATCTTACACTCAGATCTGATTAATTTCCAATCACATAAATCGGCTTATATCAACATTAGGGCACAGCACAGTATGACATAAACTTCAGATCAAACCCACGATGCACAAATGAAGGACTCAGATTTATGTATGCCACACACAGATTTCACTCCACAGCAATAAATGTTAACAAGACAGATTGCTTGCACCCAGATCCAGATGGACAATGAATCCAAGCACAAAGACACTTCCAGATCTATTTGCCAATGATACTCAGAACTGATCTATGTAACAGATAAATGAAGACACATAAACAGGACCAGGAATGAGTGAACAGGTCTGCTGATAGAACTGAATTAGATGCTTATTAAATAGCTCAACTTATCAGTAACAGACAACATATGTACTCACTGACACACAGCTAGCCTCGCTGCTACAGGAAACAAATGGAAACAAGACTCTGTGCGCAGTAGCTATACACCTGAGCCTGTCACAATTAAATATGAATCATAGCAGCATTAATCGTTTGGGGAAAAAATCGGGAAACCACAAAGTTCAGGATTTTTTGAAAAAATTGGGAAAAAATCGGATTTACAAAAAACGCAAAAAATTGAAGAAAAACAGTCAGAAACTACTTTTAAAAAAAATTTAATGGCATTTCCATAGCATACAGACATTGAGAGCAAATAAAATACAGAGTTCAATCCATGAATTATAGAAAATAGATTTAATCAATTTAATGGCCTAAAAAAGGTGCTTTGGAACAAGCTATGGATTCTTGGAAAAATTCTATCAAAGAATAATGGTAAGCAACAAGCTATGGTCTCATGATTTTTTTTTCGCGCGAAAATCGGCATGATGTTATTCGCCTTTTTTTACAGGTTTTAAACACGTTTTTTGGCGATTTTGCAGTCTTAAATGGGAAGAAATTGTTGACCAAAAGGTCAACAATTTTTTCAAAAAATTGGGGAAAAAATTGTCCAGCTTGCAGATTTTTAAAAATCGGATTAATCGTGATTTTTGCAGATTTATGCTTCTATGTTATGAATATATGGGGGCAATATTAACTGTTGCAACCAGACCGACCTGATGGTCGTGACAAGCAATTTTTCTGAAGTCGCAAATCCTCCAGATCTGTCTGCAGGTAGAAACTGAAAGTCATTGCAAGTAGTGGAGTCGGAAGAGGTTCCCACCGCTGTGGGGTGTCGATATTAAATCCTGTGAGTGTAGTAAGAGTCGCTTCTTGTGATTGCTGGCCTTCAGGATAGCTGATGATCGCTGCCAGACCCCTGAACTATGTGAGCTGATAAGTCGTGGCCAGAGCCTTGGCTCGGCCACCAAAAGTAATCGTGACCCCCACCAGTCTCCCACGGATTAGCCTGTCGGTGCAACTGTAGAAGTTAGCCTCAGGTTGTGTGTGAATCAGAGAACAGAATTCATGAACAGCAGGAAGAGGTTTAGCATCTCAACCTGATGTGGATCAGCAGGGGTTTTCGTCCCTAGCAGATCACCATGACAGCAATGTCCAGATTTGTGATAATGCCTTCAAATGATTGATTCAATATAAATATGCCAGCAGAGATAACAGTTTGACTTAGTAAACTTTTGACATTCATGTCTAGCCCTACTCCTGTGGACCCCACGTTCAGCTACCACAAAATTAACTGAGTGAAAAGACAAAAGACCTGAAAACAAATGTGGAAAATCAAAGATAAAACCGAAATTTGGAAGAACATGTTTTTGGAAGAGCAGGATTGTTTGTGGGCCTGGATGCTCCTGCATCAAGAAACCACGAGAGGAAATGCTGAATCAGCCCATCAGGAGGTGTGGGCTAACCAAGAACGTTACATTGATCAAATGAGCGAAGCATTGAGTGCAGTGCAAACATGAGTGATGGTGTTTTGGGTGCAGACACAATTAGAATTATACTCATCTGCCCCAGAGAAGTCAGGAGCAGATAGACAAAAATATGTAACATATACAACGAATGCCTTATAAATGAAATTACCTATATTTAAATTTTTTTCCCTATTTTTTTTAATTGCCATCCCCTGCATTCTGCTAAGAAAAGGCCTCTCATCCCAGCTGTCCTGGAAATGTACCCTATTGTGCCATTCTGCTCCTTTCCGTGAAATTTTATGGGACAAAGAATTTTACCTGTTTTTAGAATTCTAGAATTCTGATGTTTTTGACCTCACCAACCAAACCAAATTTTTGAACCTGGTAACAATACTAAAGGTTAAATATTCTATTTGTCGACATAATAGATATTGAGGCATCCTGGCCCATGATATCTTGTATGTTGTGTGATCTCTATTTTATTTTGCATATTATTGTTGTCATGTTAGTATAAAACACAAAAAATGAGTTTACACAGGTAGTTGGCATCCAACACCTGGGCTGTGCTGATTTAAATCAGCATGCTGGGTTTTTAAAAAACCTGATCAAACCTTGTTGAACCCAGAAAGAAATTGGGGATAATTGTCAGTTTGTTCAATAAGACAAACACCTGCATGGAAAATGTGGGGTATTGCATAACCTGGGAGGGATTCTCATTTATAAAAAAACTCTAATTTTTGCTTATAAATTTCCGTTTTTTAATTTCTGCTATATTTTAGTGTTTTTTTCAGCTGACATGTTTTTCCCATTTTAAACACATGTAATTGAATTCTATTTACACTTTCAGTTTGCTGTGTCAGTGCCATGCTAATGTAATGCTACCATGATTGTTGTTATTCAACATATTTCTATTACAGGATGTTTGAAAACTTTTTAAGTGGTATTGGAGCAATGATTTGTGTAAAATGGGGGAAGATTTATGGAAAAATTGAGTGAATTTTGCTTATCTCTTAAAAAAAGTTTATTTGGGAGAGGGTTATTCCCATGTATATGTTTGATTTAAGTGAATCTTGTGTTGCTGGAAAGTGTTCCTGAGAGATTTATGAAAATTGGTCACTAAAATATTTTGAGCAATATGAAGGGAAATATGGTTGTTTAAAGTTGACTCCGCAAATCTAATTATTAGCATCTAAGTTACCGGTACGCCCAGAATTGGCCTCGGGTACGAAATGAAACAGTACAGATATGGGGTACGGTACAGATACGGTACAAAAATGGACAGGAAATGGTTTTCAGACCGTGGATACAGGCAGGAAATGAAATGCCACTTGTGGGTACAAAAAGTTCGTTTCCGGTTCGAACCTGGACAGAATCCACGTCAACTTTTTTGGATATCATCTGATTTTTTCCCTTAAAAGTCTGTAAATTGTGATTTTTTTCTCATTTCAACTTTGCTCACATTTTTCTCCAACAAAACAGATTGTTTTTTAGGGTTTCTCAAGTGCCGAATATTTTTGATATCTTTAGGATGGCTGAGATATTTGATGAAGAGTAGCTGAGTCAAATTAGGCATGAGTAAAATGTTGGAGATTCAACATCAGAAACTGTATTATATTCCTTTATGGGATTGTTTTGTGCTCTTTGTAAACTTTGCATCTTGTGTTATGGTGATGTTAAGGGCAGCTCTGTTTGTTCATTGCTTTGTTAGAATTTATAATTGGGACTTGGAAGATATCACTGTATGGGAGGACATATGACCATAGTCCATTTGACTTCCCTAAACTTTTGAGTGCAGATTCTGATGTTCTCAGTGGAAGTAAGGCATGAACCATGCCAGTATCCTTGCACATCTCTTCGGAAAGATGTTCTGATGGTGGTACTAGTAATATAGAATGTTCTAACCACCATAGAAACCAGATCTCTGTTGTAAGTGATGGTTTAGGATATTGAGATGGCATTGTGTTTGGTCTTCATGAGAAACAGGTTGCCTTGCTATTTCTCCTTTCTACTGATTCACAACATTGAACCATAGCATGAGGATTGAGTAAAAATGTACTGGCTTTACATCAGATTGGGAGTATGAAGGCCCTTGTATTGTATTATTAAATTGACTTTGAAAGTGGTGGTGGATTTTTGCTATGTTATTTGACTATTAATATGGTGGTGTATTTTGAACTTAATTACTACTGCAAATATGTATATATTTCTGATTTTTATATGTTTTTGTATTAATGTACCCAAAAGGCCAAAGCGAACCCAACCCCAAATTTTTTTTTATTGAATCTGTGTACCGGAATCTCGTACCTGAACCCAAAAACAAACTGGTAACTTAGATTAGCATACATGAGGTTTTCACAGTCCATTAGATTGATACAAAGAGTTTTTGGGACAAATTGTGTATGGTTTGTGTGTGATCCTAAGTTATTGGAATCGCTCGTATGCCCTGCCGATTCCGGGTACTGGTACGTACCCGAATTGGATATGTGTAAAAACCCTGTGGAATTGACTAGGGTATTGCATTTTTTACTCTTGAAACGTATTTAAAAAAATAGACAAATGCTCGATGTTTTTCTGGTCGATGTGGCATGTTTGACCGTTTCCGAAAGTCTCGACACAGATTTCAAAGTTTTTTTCAACTTTTTACCTACATCATCTAATGTCAATGATGATGTTGATCTTAATCAACCTGATGACCCATATGATGCCTACTATTAATTGTATTATTTTGTTTTAAATGTTGAACCAATGAACAATGAATTCAATATAATTATATGCCTATCGTAACATTCAAGTTTTGAAAAATTGATATCAAATTAATTTAGTATAATTGTATTTCAGATTTGTTATATTTATGGTAGTTCTAAGTTATGTTTAGCATATGCATGATATGTGGTATTCTAAATTTAATTCTTGTTTTTACTTTTTAGGCTGCAAATATGTCTATCAATGATTTTTATATGTTTTATGTACGGACGTACCTAAACGTACCCACCTTGCCCCAAAAAAAAAAGCCGTACCGATGTACCGTACCCGTACCCGATTCGACAACTTAGGTGTGATCAATCATGAGGACAAGAGCAAATGATGGTAGGATTGCAGAAGTAGTCACAAATATAGTGCTAAGTATTAAATATTAAATGTAATATTAATGGTCATCTTAGTTAACTTAATCTTTAGTTTGAGTTTTAGTTTGCCTTTAATCACGTCTCCATGATTATAGCCTTTTTGTTTGCTTTCGTTATCTTTCAGTTACTTTTTGTTAACTCTTTCAGTTACGTTCTATTAACTCCCTAATTTGTAGGGTTTGTAAAGTGTATAAGAGCAAGGCTCTTTTGTCAATAAAGTAATCTCATTATTTTGATATTTAATCAACATGGTATTAGAGCTAGGGTAATGAGACACAATTTTGTCAGATTTTTCTGGGGGAATTTTTTAGTTATGAAATTTTAAGGGTTTGAAATTCGTGATTTATTTCTTTTGAAGATTTTCAAATTTTTTCAAAAGCAAAATTGCAGATAATATTTTAGGCTGATTTTCGAGGGTTTGTGATTTTTTTACAAAGTAGAATCTTGTCGGTATTCTGGAGTCTGGGCATGGGCTTCTTCTCCTCATTTTTGGGTGTGCGATTGGGATTTTCGTTTTCTGCTAAAATTGCATCGTTTTCTTCTAAAAACAGGTTGGTTTTTGCTAAAAACATGTCGTTTTTTGAAACGTGTTCTTCCTATCGCGACGGATTCTAGTGGCGTCATCTTTGGAAGTCGCGTGGTGTTTGTTGTTGGCGACCTATAGAAAAATTGTGCCCTCATCTTGACTGGTCTTCTGAGTGAATTTTTGACCTTTTTTGGTTATGCGACCTAGTTATTTTTTTGTTGTGACCTGGGCGTCTTTTCTTGCACATGTTTTTCATACTTCATCTCTGCTATTCGTTGAAGATTTGGGTTTGCATTTTGTGTGCGATTTCCAAAATTTTTTGCATTTTTTTGGGCATCTAGGGTTTTTGCAATTTTGGCTAGGGTTTTGACCCTTCATTTCCATTCAAAAAATAATTTTGATTGCAGATTCTTGGCGGGTTTTTTGAGACCTTTTTTGGGTTGCCTTCAGATTTTTTTGGGTGCATTGTTTTCTATGCCTCGGTTTTTGTGCCAGCGGATTTATTTTGAAATTGTCTTGAATTTTGTACCAGTATTATGAGGTGATGGCAGCTTGAAAAATAATTTTTTGGAGCCAGTTTTGATAGAAATTCTGGGAAAAATAAAATTTTTGTGTAGAGTTTTTGAAATTTTTTGATGAGTTTCTAAAGCCCCTTTTTTAGATGATTTTTGAAAAATCGAAGTTGTGTCAGCGGATTGTCCAGTGTTTTGCTAGTTGATCACATAATTTACCTCTTTTTTGTGCTTTGGAAAATGGGAGGGATGGCGTCTTTGTCCAAATTATGTTGGAAAGTTTGCAGAGATTCAATGGAAAGAATTACAACACGTTGAAGCAGAGAATGCTTACCATCTTTGAGTACCGGTCTTTGGATGAGCTTGTTCTTGGTACAAAAATTTGCCCCACTACTGCTGGGAAGGATCAAGACAAGTATGATGGAAGTAATAGGGAGGCAGTCATGCTTCTTAAATTATCTATTGTCGATGACATGTTACTAGAAATACCATCTAGTAAATTTGCTGTGGAGATCTAGAATCATTTGAAAGATCTTCATGAGACCTCAGACAAGGGGAGGGATTTCTTTTTGAAGAATATGCTCTTTTCTATTATGATGGATGATCAAATGTCTTTGTAGGAGCACTTGATGAAAGTAAAAAATATTTGTGATCAATTGGAGGCCATTGGTCGTAAGGTAGAAGAGGAGGATATGGTGGTGATCACTTTGAAAAGTTTGCCACGTTTCTAGGAGCACTTCATCGAAATGCTCAACATTACATCCACCAGTGTTGACTTGAAGTTTGATGAGATGAGCAACAAGCTTTTGCAGCAGGATTGGTGGAAGAAGCAGTTTGGGAGTAGCAGTGACTCTCCAAGTGTTGAACAAGCATTTACTGCTAAGGACGTTGGCAAAGGCAAGTCCACTCAGTAGAAAGGACGAGGTGATTCAGAGGAGGGCTTGAAGAAGTCTTTTACTTGCCATTATTGTGGGAAGATTGGTCATATACAGAGGTATTGTAGAAAGCGGTTGGCTGATGAGAAGTCTACCAGGCAGCATCTCAGCAAAGTGCTCATGTAGCAGAGCAAACTGACCAGAAGGAGTCTGCACGCTTTGCATTTTGATGACCAACTCAATATGGGTAGGCTTAGTTTTTTGTTTGTTCGATGACCATTAAGGGAGGGTATTAAATATTAAATGTAATATTAATGGTTATCTTAGTTAACTTAATATTTAGTTTGATTTTTAGTTTGCCTATAATCACGTCTCTATGATTATAGCCTTTTTGTTTGCTTTTGTTATCTTTCAGTTACTTTTTGTTAACTCTTTCAGTTACGTTCTGTTAACTCCCTAATTTGTAGGGTTTGTAAAGTGTATAAGAGCAAGGCTTTTCTATCAATAAAGTAATCTCATTATTCTGATATTTAATCAACACTAAGAGATGCCATTAGAAACATGAAAACCAAACGATTATGGTGATGGGGAGATTATTCAGATAAACAGTCTATTTATTTGATGATTTTTCCACCAGACAATTATAGAAAAAGAAGTCAACTTTAGAAGCTTCATTTCCTTGCTAAGTTATCTAATTTAGATGATTCCCACACCATTTTGAGGGCTTTTTGATAAGTTGTCAATATTTTTTTGTAAGCAGTATTGAAGAAGTAGCAACCATCAAAAGTTGACCTTTGGAACTGTAGAATTGTCATTTTTTCTAGGTGTGACACTAGCAATGTTGAGCATTTATGCATAGGTGGAGGTTTATAGGCTGGTCAAAGAAGCATGATATATGCTTTAGAAGTATAATGATAATGATGGTGTAGAGAAAGAAAAGGAAAATTAGGATCCAAGCAATTTGGCTTTGAAAGAAGAAGATGATAGAGATGAGGATGATGGAGAAGAATACAAAGAATAATGGAGGAAAAGGGTTAAGTATGTTAGCTCCAAATAAAGTAGTTCAAAGTTCCAATTTTATTGATGCATTGAAAAGAAGATCATTGTATTATGGAATGCTAGTGGTAGGTGTCACTTAATGTGCACTTGGCGAAGTGGCTATAGGTTCAAGCAAAGAATATCAATGAAACTCAAATAGATGGTAAGAAGGTTAAAGCTCTGAAATATTTGAAGTTCATTATGAACAAATATGTTTTGCATTCTGATTTTTATGCTTTGGTTAAGGATGGTTTTGATATTATTCTTGAACCTTTGGTCAGAGATTTCAAGAACAACCAATATTAATGTGCAAAAGAAGTTTGTAATCCTCTGGTACTTAATAAAGAAGGTAGCTTTGCATGATATCACCCATAATGAATGACAAAGCAAACTCAAGGTAAAAGCAGGAGGATGAATCTGAAAATTATGGAGAAGGTAGAAGTAAGAATTAGGAGAGGAACAAGAAGAATATGGAGAAAAGGATATAAAAGAAATACACAAAAGAGTTTGAAGAACAATATGAGGACCTCAGTACTTGTGAATGATCCATAAATCATTAGATTCATAGCCCTAATGGCTCACCAATTATGGATTTCCAGATCATTCAACCTTTCAACTTCCAACAAACTACTCTTGAAGGATTATACACCAGCAGCAATATGCAATTTGAATAACAAGAAGGAAACGATAAACAACAGAGAACCACACAAAAACATAATATATGACACAAAGCTTTCTCTAGAGAAAACTCTAGATGGGTGAAAAACTCTAGGAAGGGTCTACCTTTAGCATCCCTTCACTAATAGGTGTCAATTTCAAGGAGATCTCTGCCATTACAATGGTCTTTGAAGAAATATGGTGTATTAAACACTCTCCCTCGTTGCCTCTTTGCTCTTGCAACCACAAAGATTCTGCACACCTCTTCCCTTGTCGAATCTACTATGAGAGTTGCTTCCTAACCCCACCGAATCTCTCAAATGTCTTGAAGTTACCCTTTTATCTGCTTTTTGGTGGCTTACTCCTAGCAAGACAAATGGTTGCTGTGGAAGAGGACTGGTTGCATGCTTGCAACTGCCCAAGTGTCCAAGAAAACCACCCTTATGTCCATCCTCAAAAACTCAGTTATCATCAACAAGGGATGTAAATAGATTAAATTGGCTGCTGCTTACATTCTCTTTCTTGACCTAAAAATCAATGGTACTACTTTTAAAAACCTACAGCTCACATCATTTGCTATTTTGCCACCTTTCCCTACCCATATGAGCAAAAGCCCATAAAACACAGCCTTTGCCAAGTCAATAGATTGTTAACAAATAAAATTACTAGTTTTCCTACCAAAGCAGACTTTGTCAGCCAACTGCTACCTGTGCAGCAAGATGCATGCTTCAGCAACATCATGAGCCTACTTACAGGACTTTGGCAGGATGGACAGTCCTCAACAACAATTGAAGTCTCTTCGATGACTTAATTCATCTTCAGCAGCAACATGTGCCTTACAACAACAGCACTTCAACAACAATTGAGATCACTTTGGCATCAAAGTCCATCTTAGTAGCACTACTTGAACATGTGCCTGTCTTGGAATCATCCTGATCTGAACCACTCAAGTAAGTTCCAGGTCAGTTCTGGGATCTCAATCACTATATCCATGCAAGATCCAAAAGAGTGGAAAAAAACTTAGAATAGGTTGAAGAGGTACAATTAGCAGAAAAGGAGAGCAAGGGTGGGGCATATAGACATTGACATCGCCATTGAGAGTCAATGTGATGTATCAAAGGAGCAACTACTAAGGACGTAAACGGAATTAGAGAAGCAGTTACTGTGGCTATACATAGAAAATCAAAGGAGTAACAACATAAGCTCAAACATATGTGGAATTAATAGAGCAACAATTTTGGACATGGAATTAGGCTTGGAGAAAGGTAAAATCATGAACTACCATTGGTTAGGATCACATTTGAATGGTTAGATGATACCATCAATCAAGATAACATTTGGATGGCTAGATGATAGAACATGGTGTCTTCTTGTGTTTGATGCTTTGATGAAGCCTCACTATTTGGTTTCTTCTCATGTTAAGGAATGAACCATGTCAAAGAGGGATGGCATGTTCTGCACCCAGGCATATGACATGAGGCACACATTCCATTAGTTAACTAAATTGGATCAAGTGTATTGGGTCAAATCGGGTAACTTGTTAAATTATTTATAATTAATGCCAAGAGGCATTCTATAGTGGTAGCAAGGGGTGCGGTGTAATGGCATGAGTGTGTTAACAAAAAATCTTACCTTATACCTTCAATTTGACAGCCATCTATACATTAAAATATTAATATTTAATATTTTCAAAATAGTTAGCATAGCACACTTATGTCCATGTATTAACTTAAATAGAATAGTTCCAAACTAAAATAAAATAACTTTAAGTAAAATAGCTCCAAATTGATATCTCTTGGCAGTTTATAGATAGATGTATTTAAGATATCTATACTAGTGGATAATAAGTAGTCATTTGGTGAGATTAGTGATTTGCCTCTCCATCATTATTGGTTGGAGGTTTAGAGAAGGTGAATATCATTGTGAAACATGTCGAGCATATGTAGAGTATTATATTTGGTTAGGGTCTCAAATTGGAGATATTGTGTGGAGTGCCTTCTTCCTTTGGGAGTATCATATTTTATTAACATAACTAAAGGTTGACTATCAAGAATACACATGGATACATCCCCAGCCCCTAGCTCTGTGATGCTGTCTCTGCTCCTGTCCTTGGGACATAGGGATGGCAGGAGAAGTCCTTTGGTCCTTAGGCAAATTGGGGACATGTCTCAAGAATTCCTGAGCTGATGAGACCAGGCATCCTGGGAACAAGTTTGATGTACCCTGATTGTCCTAGGGATGGCTAAGTGTCCCCTTTTTTAGTTTATTAATTTAGTTTTCTCGAAAAGAAAACAGAAACAAGCAGTGTGGGTGGTCCACAAGCCCTCAGACACCCCTATGTCTAGCCCACTCACCTGTTTGCATTGCCACTCACAGTTACCACAATCATTTTTGTACTAACAGCCATGAACTTAAAGAGGAAGAAAAGCAGAATGGCGTATGCAAAGTTTACGAGTAGTCACCCCTGAATATTCACACAGCTTACACAAATGGCTTGATATATCCCCTTAATTTAGCTTTCTTAAAAACAAAACAGAAACAAGGGTTGTGGGTGGTCCACAAGCCCTCAGACACCCCTATATCTAACCCACTCACCTGTTTGCATTGCCACTCACAGTAACCACAATCATTTTTGTACTGCTGTGAACTTAAAGAGGAAGAAAAGACGAATGGAGTATGCAAAGTTTATGAATAGTCACCCCTGAATATTTACACAGCTTACCCCTGTATTCACACATGGATACATCCCCAGCCCCTAGCTCACTTGTTTGTATTGCCACTCACAGTTACCACAATCATTTTTGTACTAACAGCTGTGAACTTAAAGAGGAAGAAAATAAGATGGAGTATGCAAAGTTTGTGAGTAGTCACCCCTGAATATTCACACAGCTTACACAAATGGCTTGAAGGCTTACAATTCAAACACACCTTTGCTTGATGCCGAATGTGATGATTTCTACAAATCTACAAGTGATCCAAAGAGCACCTCATAAAAGTTGGATACAACAGTTTGTCTTTATATGTTTTGATGCTCTTCAATTTTTCGTCTTTAATTTTCTCATCTAATTAAAATTCATTTGATTACCTCCATATTTTTTTTGGGACAAGTGGCACTTTCAATTGGTCCTAGTTCTTGGAGAGAGTGAATCATATGTCCTGAGTAGGGAATGTCGTAACTCAAATATAATAATATTTGAGTAGGGAATGTAGTAACTCCACACAAAGTCACTTTCAAGAGTCAGGTATAAGATTAGCACGTAAGCTTGCTCTCTTGCTATAACAAATTATATGAAAGCATTGTATGGCTGCTAGAATTAAACGCTGTAAGATTAATGATTAGGTTTGCTCCTTTTAATTACAAATCATTTGACAGCAATGTGTATGGCTACCAAAATGGCAATTAGTAGGAGCTGATCAAAGAAAGAACTTATAGTCTTATATTGATGCTCATTACAGATATCATGATTGAAGACATCAAGAGAAAACTCTAGGACAAATGAACCAAATCTGAGACGTTTAGATCAAGTAGAGAATAGTTTTTCTCATATGGTCTGGATATAAATAAGGAAGAAATCTTGTACAATTAAACCAGAACTGGATGTTCGGATTCAAACTGGAAATAGTCTGGTATATGCATGCCCAAATTTATCCAAATGCCAACAAAAGATTTTAAAACACATATGTTGATAAACTTTGAAACAAAACATTGTCATGCAAGACTCAATAAGAGGGAGTAGAAACCCCCCAAGTACTTGAAAACGATTTGGCCAATCTTTATAAATTAATTTTTTTAGAATATGTTTTAAGGCTGAGCCTATTTTGTTCTTTTGTTGCTTTTCTATTTTCATTTGTTGAGAGTTGGAGGAATTGGGCCGGGACTTTTTAATTTAATGGGACTTAAAAAAAAATAGAGGTTGGAGATGATCCTGAGCCTTGAAGTGCTAGATGGGCTTTCTGGGCATTTTATACTGTCATAGTTTTCTAGAGAATTGGGTGTTTTGGGTGCAGGTATTGCTTGTGTATTACATGAGGGATTGAAGTTGTCATCACTAGCTGCTGTGGATGTATTTATAGGCCAAACATGCTTTGGGTTTGCATTTTTTTTTGTGTAGTTTTCTTCCTTATTTTGTGTTGTAATGTTTAATTTGCTATTGCTTTATAGTACTAACCTATGGATTTTCTGATGAAGTTATCATTAAAAT
Source organism: Sequoia sempervirens (assembly GCA_007258455.2). Taxonomy (NCBI): domain Eukaryota; kingdom Viridiplantae; phylum Streptophyta; class Pinopsida; order Cupressales; family Cupressaceae; genus Sequoia; species Sequoia sempervirens. The sequence continues at coordinate 85,177 of VDFB02273615.1, read as the reverse complement.
GTCTAATATTGCTTCAATGAGTGAAAATTGTAAATCCAGTGCTTATTTTATGCTCTTAAAGTCTTAGGCTGAAATGTTATTGTTAATGCTTTTATTTGCAGGCTTAATAGTCGAAAGGAAAGCCACACTGGCTATTGTAGCATCACTTTTATGCAGAGCGATGTTCTCAGCTGGTTTCTACAAATTATGCTAATATTCTTAGATATTGGTGTAAGTTGTATTGGCACTGCAGAAATAGTTTTGGACATAAATTACTAAAACAAGCTTTGATATCAATAGAATCAATATGAATGCAAAATATTGTGAATATTTTAAGGTCCTTTGTCAAATTGAATATCTTTAGCCAAAAAATTATGGTTTTTCCAAGTTAGTTTTCTGCCAATTGTCATGAAGTTTGCTGCTTGGACTATGAAGCAAATCTGCTTGGTACAGCTTATGCTACTCTCTAATATCTTTGAATTGCTGAATTTGACAGGAAATTGTAGGGCATTGTGGACGCCAGGCTTCATTGAATCAGTTAAGATTACGGTAAATGTTGACTAGTAGTGACAAAAAAGAGAGGTTCATTTCACATTCCCTTGACATTTACCTCAATTCCAAAAGCCCCTGGTGCCATTTTATTTGTACTTGAGCACTCTTACATCATAAATAAAGATCTTGGGTTTTATAATTTTATTCCAGGGAAGATTCGTAGAAGAGAAAAATGGAAGTTCAAACATGTGGAAAATCTATTGATTCTCTGCTTGAAAAAGTTCTTTGCATGAACATCCTGTCTTCAGATTACTTCAAGGAGCTATATAGGTTGAAGACCTATCATGAAGTTATTGATGAGATCTATAATCAAGTTGATCATGTAGAACCATGGATGACAGGGAATTGTAGGGGTCCTTCAACAGCCTTTTGTCTTCTTTACAAATTTTTCACAATGAAGTTGACAGTGAAGCAAATGCATGGGCTACTCAAACATGAAGATTCTCCATATATCAGAGCTGTAAGTTTCTTGATTGCATTGCTTTTTACTCATTTGTGCAAGTTGCTTTATTCTGTGATTGTAGCGTCCATGATTGGCTGTATTCTTTCTTTTTTAACTCTTAATTGGTGAAGACTATGTTCTTGTTATTGGTTCTCTGCCACCCTGTGTTATACCTCAATGGCCAGAACATGACAGTGATTATGTTTACTGGTATTGTGCTTTTGCTGTAATGGAGTTAATAACTAATCATAAATAAATCCAACTTGAATAAATATTTGACTTTTTAGGTTCTATATATACATGTGTTTTTACTGTACTATTAAAATAATATTTATTTATTTATTAATGCTCAAATCTTCTAATATATTTGTATAATTATCTCTTCGTCATTCTTCAGTGTAGATTTAGAAACTTTCTAAATCTCACTTTTCTAAATCTCTATATAGAGTCTTTGACTCTTTTGTAAATAATATCAATTTTTTTTTTTACCATTGCACTTGTAATATGGTATCAGAGCTGAGGTGGGAAAAATTCTCGTTTTTTTCTGGCACAGTTTTTCCCTGATTTTTCCTCTCGACTCTCAGTGAATGAAATTCGTGGCTTCTCCTAGAATTCACGTTTTTTTTCTGCAAAAAAAATTTGTGAGATTTGTCTTTTTGAAATCGTGTCAATCTCTTCTAGCGGATTTCAAATTGTCTTAAGGCATAAATCGCGAATGTAAAATCGCGTCTTGGCGCACGTCTTAAGGAATTTTAGTGGCGGACTTTTTTTGCGGGTCGGGAAATCGTGTGAAAATCTCTCACATGATTTCTTTTGTGTTCTTTCTTTACCCGTGTCAGTTTTCTTACAGTTGGGCGCGATCTTGTGACACTTTCACCTAGGTGTTCTCTGCTGAGCACGATTCCTTCACGCGTTTTTCAACTTTTTGGGTGTGTTTTTCAGCTTCAGTTTTGGTCATGATTTCTCATTTTTTAGATGCGACTTGTATTTGGGCGGCGTGGTTTCCTCTCTGTTGTGTTTTCAAAGGTTCCTTTTGGCAGCTAGGGTTTCTCTCTCTAATTGGGTCTTCTTATCTGCATGGGTTCTAGTTTTTTCAGAATTTTTAAAATTAAAATCAGCTAGGGTTTTAAATAAATCCTTTGTTTGAGACTGAAACATTTTTCTGATCATATATTTTTGTGGGTTTTTCAAGAAGATTTTTGGGTAGTTGTCATTTTTCTGGGTGCCTCGTAATCCGTGCATTGAAAATTTGTGCAAGCAATTTTTCTTATTTTTGTGCCTAAAACTAATTTTGTTTTCAGTGCATTGGAATTCATGTCTTGGGTTCCATGCATTCAGTTTTTTTTGAGCCTCTTTTGAGTATCTCATTTTTTGTGCATCGGAAAGCGTGAAAGATGGCATCTTTGACCAACATAATGTTGGAAGGCAATCGGCGATTCAATGGCAGAAACTATAATACCTAGAAGCAACGAATGATGACTATCTTCAAATATCGCTGCCTTGATCAGATTATGTTCATAATATTAATAAAAAGATCAATTAGTGTAATTACTGCCACAAATATGGTGAAGGATTGTCGGCAGCGTTTGGCTTCTGAACAAAAGAAGTAGGGAGGGTCTTGGCAAAAAGCAAATGTTGCCGAGCACAATGAGTAGAAGGGATTTGCCTTTTATGCATTTATGGCTAAAAGACCTGCAGATCATGTGAAGTCCTCTGCCTGGTACATTGATTCAGGTGCTTCGCGACACTTCACCCATCAGCGTGATTGCTTCACAGACTTCGTTCCCTTCAGTGACTTAGTTATTTTTGGAGGAGGTGAAGAATATACCCTTGTCGGTAAGGGTGCTGTTAAGATTTTTTCTGGTGGGAGGAATCTCATATTCCTCAGTGTATACTACGTTCTTGGCATGGGACTAAACCTTCTCTTTGTCAGTTAGATCATGTGGCACTACGCTTAGTTGGATGTGGTATTCAGTGCACATAAATGTTCGATTGTTGACCGAGAGACTCACACCACTGTGGCTGTTGGTATTGAGGACATGGTCTATACAGACTTGGTGGATACAGGCGATTCTCTAGAGTTAGCCATGGCAACCAAAATTTTTGCTATTACTAGTCTTTGGCATCAGCGTTATGGTCACTTAAATGTGCACTATCTCTCTTAGCTAGCTCCGAAGGGACTTGTAGTTGGTTTACCTGAGATCCAGACTTAGCATCATGGCGTTTGTGGAGCTTGTCAGGTTGGGAAGCAACACAAGACACCGTTCACGGATGGTGACTCATGGCAAGCCTCTAAGGTACTATATTTGGTTCACGCTGATGTATGTGGGCCAATGAATACACTTTCTCTTATTGGTTGCAGGTATTTCTTGCTTTTTGTTGATGATTTCAGTTGTAAAATGTGGGTGTACTTTCTTAGACAGAAATCAGATGTGTTCACTGTATTTTAGAAGTTTAAGGCCTTAATAGAAAAAAAGTTTGGTTGTTGCATAATCACTCTTAGGTCAGATAATGGGGGGGGGAATTTGTTCTACTGCTCTCTCCAACTTTTGTGATACACACGACATCAAACGCCAGTTAACCACACCCTACACTCCTTAGCAAAAAGGTGTTGAGAGCGGCGCAATCGTACAATCATTGAGATGGTCCGCTCCATGTTACAACACATGAGTGTTCCTAATAAATTTTGGTAGAAGTAGTCTATATTGCTGTCTATCTTCTTAAACGGTCTCCTACACAGGTTGTTAAGGGGGAGACTCTTGAGGAAGCTTGGATTGGTCACAAACCTAGGATCAATCATCTAAAAATCTTTGGCTCTTTAGCATATGTATGGATTCCAAATGCCAAGTGCTCAAAGTTGGATTCCAAGAGTCAAAAGGTTATGTTCACAGGGTACAGTGACAACCATAAGGCTTACTGGTTGATTGATGTAGACACTGATCGTCTCATCTTTAGTCAAGATGTTGTCTTTGATAAAGAACAAGGACCTTTTCATCTTTTCTCGTCTGTGCAACGTTCTGAGGATCAACCATTGAAGGCTTCTGATTTGGGTGTTCGTCTTCCGTTAGGTCCACCTGATGGGAAGGATGATGTAGATTTTTTTTTGATGATGCTCAACTTGAATTTCCTCCGAATGATATTGATCTTCCACTTGATGAACCTGTTCCAGATCCACTACCAGTTCTAGCTCCTCTTGTTGCATCTGATGTTGGCACTTCTACTCTCCGGCCTAAATGGTGGGCTAAGACTATTAATGATCTTCATGATAATGAGCTCATTCAGGGTAGATTGTCCATAAACAAGAGCAAACAACAACATATAGTTAATTTTGCTCTCATGGCCAACATTCACAGTGTATATGAGCCTCAGACATATTCAGAGGCTAAAGGAATTCTTGAGTGGGAACAAGCTATGGAGGTTGAAACCAAAGTCTTCAGAAGAATCACACTTGGGTCCTTTTTGATCTTCCTCCAGGGAAGAAACCCATTAGTTGCAAATGGGTGTATAAGGTTAAGTACAAAGCTGACGAAACCCTTGACAAGTACAAAGCTCGTCTCGTTGCTAGGGAGTTCTCATAGAAGGAAGGCATTGACTACAAGGAGACTTTTGCTCCTACAAACAAGATGAGTACCATTTGGCTTGTCCTTGCCTTAGCAGCCCAGTTTGGTTGGAAAGTCCATCAGATGGAAGTTAAGAGTGCTTTCCTCAACGGTGAGTTGAAGGAAGAAGTCTACATGACGCAACCTCCAGGGTTCAAGGTTACCGGTAAAGAACGTAAGGTGTGCAGATTGGTAAAAGCACTCTATGGCCTGAAACAGGCTCCTTGGGCTTGGTACATGAAGATTGACAAGTACCTCACAGAGCATGTTAAGAGTTATTCCTCAACCAAGCCCAGTTTGGTTGGAAAGTCCATCAGATGGAAGTTAAGAGTGCTTTCCTCAATGGTGAGTTGAAGGAAGAAGTCTATATGACGCAGCCTCCAGGGTTCAAGGTTGTCGGTAAAGAATGCAAGGTGTGCAGATTGGTAAAAGCAACACTCTATGGCCTGAAATAGGCTCCTTGGGCTTGGTACATGAAGATTGACAAGTACCTCACAAATCATGGCTTTTAGATGTGTCCATCTGATTCTAATCTGTATGTCAAACATGCTGTTAGTGATATTCTTATTCTTGTTGTCTATGTGGATGACCTGATCATTACTAGCGACTCGACACATTTGATCGTGCTGAGATCAAACAAGATTTGTGCAAAAAATTTGACATGACAGATTTGGGACTTTTGCATTATTGTTTAGGTGTTGAAGTTTGGTAGACAGAGAGCAGTATCTTCATCTCCTAGTCCAAATATGCTCGAAGTCTACTCAATAAGTTTCGAATGCAGGATTGCAAATCTGTCAACACACCCATGGAAAAAGGGCTCAAGGTGTCAGCTAAATCCGACTCACCTGTAGTGGATGAATCCTTGTTCAGGCAACTAGTGGACAGCCTCATCTATCTCACTGCCACTAGACCTGACCTTAGTTTTGCAGTGAGCTACATTTCACGCTTCATGATAGCCCCCAAGGTTGATCATTGGGTAGCAATGAAGCGTGTGCTGTGTTATGTGAAGGGCACTTTTGATTATGGACTTCTTTACACTAGGAGTCACGATCCTAGACTCTCTGGTTTCACAGACTCAGATTGGGTAGGTTTAGTTGATGACAAAAAATCAACATCTGGGTATGTTTTCAGTTTGGGATCTGGTGCAGTCACTTGGACTAGTAAGAAGCAACAGGCAGTGGCTCTCTCCTTGACAGAAGCAGAGTATCAGGGAGCAGTTAAGGCAGCTTGTGAGGTAGTTTGGCTTCATCGAATGCTTGCAGATATGCAAATATCTCAAGCAAGTCCGACTCCCTTGTTCTATGACAATCAGGAAGTTATCAAACTTGCCAAAAATCCACTCTTCCATGAAACAACCAAGCATGTGGAAAGCCATTGTCACTTCATTGAGAAGCTTGTTGAAGGCGAATCAGTTCCATTGCTGTATGTTCCAACAGAGGAGCAGACAATAGATATTCTCACCAAGTCACTCAGTCTAGATAAGTTTGTAAAATTCAGGCAGCATCTTGGTGTAGTTGATAGATTGAGCATTAAGGGAGGGTATTAAAATAATATTTATTTATTTATTAATGCTCAAATCTTGTAATATATTTGTATAATTATCTCTTTGTCATTCTTCAGTGTAGATTTAGAAACTTTCTAAATCTCACTTCTATAAATCTCTATATAGAGTCTTCGACTCTTTTGTAAATAATATCAATTTATTTTTTTACCATTGCACTTGTAATATGTACAGCTTCTCCAGATTCTTCCTTAGTGATTATTTGGCTCATTAATCTTCCACATGAAAAGTCTCTATTTAAATCCTCTAACCAGATGCTTCCTTCTCCAATTGCTGTTATATTCCATTGTTTAAATTTTGAACTATTGTCTATAAGTTTGAATTCATTCTGTCCAGTCAATAACTTTTTTGTTTCTAATTTTGGCCTTACATATTCTGGTGCTATCAATTCTCGCTTTATTTGATACCTTACCGTAGTATCTTGTTTATGAGTTCAACTGTGACCCGGTTATACTTATAGTATTCTGGGACTCAAAACTGAAGAAAACCAAACTCTGAGCAGAAACCACAAATTGCTGAATCTGAAACTGGAACAGCAGAAGAGTCTCAAATCTGAACTATTAGGAAAGTAAACTAACCCTATTCAAATATGAACTCCTGAAAGGTAGTAACTTCAAAACATGAAACAACCTCAGCTACTGATTACATGTAACCACTAACCAAGATAAGAGATGGTGAACCTAAAAGTATATTTATAGCTGATTTAATTAATCAAAATAAGCAAATTGAAGAATTTCATGCGTATTCCTTTTTTAATAGTGCATCTGAACTTCTCTAACATCCCAACCTATATGTGTCACATCTGGCTCTGATTATATCTACTTTTTAGACTATATGAAGTTTAACTGAGCACATGTATTAGTTTCCACCATAATCCACATCCAATGGCTGACAAAAATTCCTGTGCTTGATCAAGCATAATAATAATCAGAATTTGTACAAAATTAAATAAAGAACTAAGAAGGCAGCTGATAATTGATATTTCAATGTCAATTGTTCAATTTTAAATAAAAATTAAAATGGCTTAATTATTAAAATTATTTAGTAATGTATGATTTAATGCTCACTCGTGTCTTTTGGTAACGCTCAGTTACCTCCTATAGATTAGCTCTTGCTTAATTTCTGTTTCCATAATGCCTCTAATCACGTCCTGTGATTACGGAAACATTGCTTTGTAAATCTCTATATGTACATTCTGCCTTTGATTAATCTGATATCTTGATTATTGAAAATCCATCTGCTCTGCATCTTAATATGGTATCAAGAGCAGGTTAAGTCTGGGCGATTTTTTCATGGGCTTTTTTTCCGAGTCGCATCTGCTCTGCATCTTAATATTAAGATCAGTGCAACTGGACATGGAAAGTCAATACAAATGATCATTAGGATTTCTTCTGTTATATATATATATATATATAAGTTTTATGTAAAAAATTGCTTTGTGTTTTTGGAACCTGGTGGGTCTGCCCAGGGTACTGCTATGGGCCTGCAGATTGAGCAATATACCCTTGCGGAATCTACAGGATCCTGGTTGTTCCAGCCAAGTTTCAGTACAAAGTCTATTGCGTATTGGGTGAACCTGTCATCAGATCAATGAATAGATTTCAAACTTAAGAATTAATGTCCATGATTGTAAAACCAAATCCTCTGTTTCTCAACTAATTCTCACCCTACATACAGGGAAATATACAATCCAAAAAGAAAATGTAGAAATGAGGAACCTTGCAAATGGAAAATTCTCAAACAAAATTTCTCAAAAATCCGAAATCTAAATTTCTTGAAAAGTAATGATATAGTCAAGACCCTAGTACCCAGTGAAAGGTAGCCAAGGTCTTTCAGCCAACCATACAAGTAACAAATTGCAAAACATAAATGAAACAAAGCTGTAATGCCTCCTTCTCAGTCCTAAGCTTTTCAATGACTGTTAGCTTATTTTCGGAGGGCCGAAGGCTATTCAGAGGCATTTCAGGGGATTCCAAGATTCTTGGAGGATTCTTGTTAGCACTTTCAAGGGGTAACTGCAGTGGTTTGCCAGAGTGTTTTCTAGGATCCTTGGTGGGTAGAATTGCTATTTTTAGCAATGTCTATTTTTAGCATGGATTATTTTTAGGAGTTTGCTATTTTTAGTAAGTGCTATTTTTAGGAGTTTGCTATTTTTAGTAAGTGCTATTTTTAGCATGGACTAGTTTTAGGAGTTTGCTATTGATTGGTCGGCTTGCCACCAAGTGCTTTCTTGCTTTATTGTAATTCTCGTTGAATAAGTAGATGGTTTCATTTCATGCACTTGTATTTACATACTTACCTCACTAAGGAAGTGGTTTTACTCAAAAGCTTAATATTGTAAACCTTACCACTGTATGCTCTCACCTTGCTTACATCAAGATTTGGGTGATTAGAAAGTGGAAGGTATTTGCTTTCAATTGGTTTTGATTATCATTCACCCCAATGAATAAGTGGATGATTTTCAATTAATGCAATGTTCACCTTACCACCGTATGCTTTCACCTTGCCCACATCGGGATCTGGGTGATCAGAAAGTAGAAGGTTGCTTTACTCAATTGTTCATCATTATTATTTGGCTAACGCCAACGGGTGAAGTTTTGGAAAAAATTTGGGGTGGATATTATAGTGGTATCAGAGTTGGTCATCCTGCCAACTTGTGCTTCACATTGCTTTCAGTTGCCAAAAATTCTCTATGAGTGATGAGAGAAATCAGATACTATAACCATGAGCAAAAGAGATAGTTGTTTCAAACTCCTTCAATCCTAGTTGAGGAAACCTTCTCAGAAGTTCTGTCATATTCCCCTGCCCACCCCCAGATTGAAATAAGATAATACCTATCATACTTTAGTATTAAAATACGAAATAATAAAGATACAAATAAATAAAATATCAAAAATAAAATAATGGATATAATCTAGAATATCTTTATAATCACAATTGTCAAATGATCTTTATAATTATAATTTTCTAATGATAATATTATAATTATAAATATTATTATTAAAATAAACATAATTATAGATACTATATTAATTATTACGCTAAGTTGTCATTTTAATATTTCCAACATTTGACAACTTAAGTGAATAATTATTTATTAACTTAATAATTTACTTGAGCTGCGGAAAGTACCAAAATGATATAATTGAGCAATTCTGATCATACCAAAGTGATCCTGAGCTCTTAGGACGATGAACTGAAGTAATCATGTGACTTATTAAAAATAGCTTGTTCCTCCAAGAAGTTTGCAGAGCTCTCAAAAGGGGGAAATTGATTTGGAAAGCATCAAGAGGCTCCACATAACCAATTGAACTCATTGCCATGAATAACAACTTTGCTAAATTGAAACTGTGCTCTCCAAGAACTTTGAGTTCCCTCTTGATCACGAATTAGCCTTCGGAAGAACTTGGAAACTTGGCTAATTGTTTACAAATCACTTTTGCGGAAAATGGGGACATTACACTTATTTTCAAGATCCTTGGTTTGATAAATATCACTATTTTTTTTCCACAAGTTAGATATAGTATTTTGTTCAGAAACATTCAAAATTACAAAATTAGAAAGATACAGCCCAACAGTGCCCCTTACTTTTATGTCAAACTTCTTCTAAATTTCATCTGTTATATTAGCAAGCTTTTCTTTTATAGTTGTTGCTCTTCATTTCTTTCTCTCTTCTAAGAGATCCTCCGTTTTTCGTTTCCACAGTTAAAAATTTTGACCATTGAACTTTTCAATATTTTGTTCTAGATGTGCTTGCTATGATTGTTACAACACATATGTTATTTCCATTATATTACTAAATGGTTCCACTGCATCTGATAAACCACACACAAAAAAAAAGATGCTCCTCTCTTCCAGTCAAACCAAACAAGGCTTCAATACTAAATGTTGAGAGCTGGGTTAATGGTTACAATAAAACATTCAACTTAGTGATCAAATCTGATTAAAATTAAATAATTCATTGTTGCCGGGAGATGCAGGGTACTGGTACGGGGACGGGGACGCCAATCAAATTAGGGTACGTGAGTTAAATGAATAAGGAGACGGCTATTTTATATGTAAATGATTCACCGGAAATTTTGGGTACGGGGACTGGAACGTTGTCTATGTTCCCAAAATGGAGTTTCCTGGCAACTATAGATTAAATCTTTGTAATAAACCATAAATCAACAATGATAAGAACAGCAATATAATATTATGCAAACCACAAGATTGGCCACAAAACATTAAGATACTCATGTATGCGGGAAAACCTTGAAGGCAAAAAGACCCACCATCAAAGAGAGCACAAACCTGTATTAATCTTAAAGAAATACAGAGTATATCGATACATCTAGTTTCTCCTTTCAATCCAACAACATTTTGTTAGAGTATCCTTCCCCCAATCTATATATCATACAAACCCTGTCTCAAGTTGGACTTTTCCAATTTAATTCTGCCCCTATCACAATGATATTTCCAAGTCATTGAAGAATAAATAAATAATTACATGTCACCACCCTCACATAAATATCCCAATTTGGCTGCTACATAGACTTTGGAGATTTGTACATAAATAACTATCTATGAACAATTAAGTTACAACAAGATGACAAGGATTTTCAAGGTGAATAACACACTTAATACCAGCATAATAAATCTATTAGCCTCTTGACTTAGAACAAACAGGAGCAACTCATATCTGTTCAAGGGATCACTGTGGATCTGTTATCATGATAGGATTAAGGGTGCCCATATTCAAAACAAAAAATATTTGAGATAAAGTACACCAAAATACGATCTGTTGCTTGTACAAACGTGAGCTTTCTATCAAGGAATCTGAAATTATTAATATATACTATTTATTATCATCCTTTTACCTTCTATTTCCTGTGTTCATGACTTTTTAACCTGTACCTTCCACGACTCTACATTCTAAAATGTATAATAATCCATATATACAAATTCACAAGCCCATCTTTCTTGTATAAATTATTTTTTAACCTCTACCTTCTACATTGTCATCTATTTTCTAAGAATCTAAAGTATACTCTGTACAATAATTCATGTTTACAAATGAACGAGCTCAGCTTTCTTGTGTACATGAATTTTAACCTCTACCTTCTACATGACTATCTACATTTTAAAGTACACAATAATCCATGTTTATTATTTACAAATTTATATGCTCTTCCTTCTCATTTAAATATTCATCGGAACATTTTACACCCAGAAACTAAATAAAAGAAACTGGATTTTGTATGCAGAAATTTGTCATCTTGCTATGGCAGAAAGCAAACACATTCTTTCCTTTTTGTGACCTCTTGGAGTATATATTTTATTCGTCTTTTGTTTATATCCTTTTTTTATTGTCTATTTATAGGAATATTCAGTCCAGCAGATGCTTTATTAATCTCTCAACTGTAGAATTATATTTGGAATTATGTGGATGTGTGCAATTACAACCTTGGTTTTGTATGCTAGAATACCAAGGTTACCCCAAGTTTCCGGGATGGGGACGGTGGGACGAGTCCCCAAGTTTCCGATTTTTGAGGTCAAATTTAGGGACAGCAGGGGATGGCTATATAAAAATATAGGGAAATTTTAATTATTCAATAGATAACATGGATAAGGCATGCATAATATACATTATAGAACATTCACATATAACATAATTTAGGGACGGCTGGGGACGGCGGGACGAGTCCCCAAGTTTCTGATTTTTGAGGTCAAATTGAGGGACGACAGGGGACGTCTATATAAAAATATAGGGAAATTTTAATTATTCAATAGATAACATGGACAAGGCATGCATAATATACATTATAGAACATTCACATATAACATTTGTGTTTAAGTTGATATGGTTTATTGGGTATGCATTGATCTTAATGAATAAGTTAGAATTTATTCAATGGAAAGCTTGATTTTGAACTAAGAAAACAGATACTCTGATGATAATTTTTTGGTTTATTGATAACTGGAACAAGGGAGTGCAGCCTTTTGAGAATGATAGTGAGTTGCATTAGGCAAATAATCTGCATAGTTACCATGTTATTATTTTGCACTAAGTTGTTGAATCGGGTATGAGTACGGTACGCCAGTACGACAATTTTTTTTTTTGGGGGGTGGGTACGTTTGGGTACGTCCGTACATAAAACATATAAAATTCATAGATATAGACATATTTGCAGCCTAAAAAGTAAAAACAAGAATTAAATTTGGAATACCATTTCATGCATATGCTAAACAAAACTTAGAACTACCATAAATATAACAAATTTGAAATACAATTATACTAAATTAATTTGATATCAAATTTTCAAAACTTGAATGTTACGGTAGGTATATAATTATATTGAATTCATTGTTCATTGGTTCAACATTTAAAACAAAATAATACAATTAATAGTAGGCATCATATGGGTCATCAGGAAGATTAAGATCAACATCATCATTCATTAGATGATGTAGGTAAACTAGTAGAACCACATGCAGCCCCACTAGCACTTGCACTAGAAGCACGCTGGGTATCCAACTCCACAGAAAGTAAAGATTGTGTGGCAGCTGAAAAATCCAAATCAGTTCGCTCTGGATCTACATCCCACAACCTCGTGCCTCCTTCCTTATACTCATTCTTTTTATGAGTAAGAAGGTGCAAGTTGGAATGCACATAAACAAGCTCTTCCGCCTTACTTGCTGCCAATCGGTTGCGTTTCACTGAGTGGATAAAGGAGTATGTACTCCAATTTTTCTCAGCTGAAGAGGAACTAGCAACCTATTGAAACAACGTGAGAGGAACTTATAATTATAAAATTGTAAATCAAACTTTAAATTTGAAGTTAAGCATTTTATTATTTTTTAAAATAGTAAACAATATAAATTTAGAGAGTGCAATAAAAACTAAGTAACTCACTTGTGATAAAACTTTGATCGCAAGAGTTTGGAGATGTGGTGTTGTAAAGCCATTGATATACCACCAAGAATGAACATCCATCCTATACTTGTCAAGTGAAGCAGCAATACTTTGATTTTCACCAGCTACAAAATCAGCAAACTCAGCTCTATCTAAAAACTTTGTTTCTTGATCGAGGAAGAGTCTGCTAAGTGCTTTCCTACACCCCACACCAACTTCTTGATCTGAATATGGTTGCACTCTTGATGGCAAAGCAAGAATCTCATCACCATAAAATTTAGGAGTCAATGCAAATGCAAGAAGATGTAGTGGGGTGGTCATTTTGTTCCATCGCTCAACACAAATTGTTTGCACCTCTTTGAAGAAAGTTTCTTCAGGATCTTGCTCTTTTTCATTGATGACGATTTTCATTTGTTCGATCATTGAATCAATGCCATCATATACCTCTCCCAAACATGGCTTATCCATGTCAGTAAAACGGATCATACTCATGATGGGCTCAGTGAATCTAAGAAGATATTCTGCTCGTTCCCACCAAGTGTCATCTAGGATCATTTGTTTTACATTTGTTGCCCTTTTAGTATTGGATTGCCTCCATAGGGACCAACTTTGACTGATAACCATGCTAGAAAGTGCCTTCTGCACCTTCACAAGTCGCCTCAAGACAATCGTGTTCGATGCAAATCTGGTTTCGGCAACCTATTCAAAAATTTAAAATTAAAATTAAAATATAAAGAAGACATGCTTGAGTTTAAAAAATAAATTAGTAATTGCTGAAGTGAAATGTAAAATTTAAAAGTTGAATTGTTTCAATTACCTTCAACAACTTCAATGCTGAAAATGATCTAAAAATGGCCTGTGACATTTGATGGTTTGTGATGAGCATTTGGATCTCTTTAGCTTCAACATACATTTGTTTGATCCAATTTATTTTCGCACCCAACTTTTGTAGCATGAGGTTGATAGAGTGAACAGCACAAGGTGTCCAACATATATGCTCAAATCGTGTCTCAATCAACATACCTGCAGCTCTACAATTCTTTGCGTTGTTTGTTATTACTTGGACAACATTTTCAGGACCCACATCCTGAATGCACTGTATGAGGATGTTAGCAATAAATTGTGCATCCTTCACTTGTCCTTCACAATCCACGGCTTTCAAAAACATTGCCCCTTTAGGGCACACTGCAATCACATTGACTAATGGCCGATTTTTGGCATCCTTCCATCCATTAGAAACAATTGACAACCCTGTTTTTTTCCATGAATTTCTAATGGGAGCCAATGCATTGTTTATGCCTTTTACCTCCTTTGCTAGTAAGGTGGTACGCACCTTCTCATAACCTGGCCCTGTGTACCCTTGTGAACACTCACTTGCCTTTCTCAACATATCCTGGCAATATGGTGATCTTACAACATTAAATGCCAAACCATTTGCATATAGGCATCTTGCAACAACTTGATTTGCAAGGTCTTTAGCTTCAAGCTTAAATGCTCTTTCTAATGGCCCTTTGCTTCTCTTCACACTAGCAGGATTTTCTTCACTTCTATCCAAAAATGGGTGGCTCTCTACTACAACATTAGGAAAGTCACTATGTGATGGAGGAGGAGGAGGCCTCTTTGATCCCCTTCCACTTCCTCTTCCTCTTAGCAAAGGATGGTTTGTGGCACGACCAAGTCTTGCATTTGCTTCCACTTGCTCTTTAATATATGCTACTACTTTTTGAGGTGATAATTTGTTGTCATCTTCTCCTGGAGGACCTGTACATACTGCAATTCCTTGTTTAGGAATGGCACATAAATGGGCTTTCACACGGCTGTATGAGCTAGTATACTGAACTTCACAATGACTGCATATCCAAAAAAATGTTCCTCCCCCTTTAACTTGTTCTATAATTTGTACATATTTCCATAGAGGTGAATTTGGATCGGTTTTAAAGGTGGGTCGAGCAATAGAAGTAGAACCGGTTGCTATTATGCTGCTACAAGTTCAAATACAAAATCAATTATTGAATTATTGAACTAAATAGGTTGATATACCATTTAAAAAAAATAAAAATTTACATCTATTATATTAATAAATTATTAAATTCATAAAAAAAAACTAAATAACTTATAAACAATTTTGTTTAAATTTAAAACTAAAAACTTAATTAATTAAATTAATATATATATATATATAACTTGTTATAACTACAATATATATTTTTAAAACTTTTAAAACTACAAAATATATATATACACATCAACATTATATTGCTTTATTGTTTTACAATATTTAATATTAAATATTAAAAATAAAATAAATTAAATATTAAAACTAAATTTCGAAAAAACTTAAAAATAAATGAATAAGTTCTAAACTTTTATCATTAAAAATTTTAAAAAGAAATTGAAACTCTAAAAAAAAAATATTTATTATTTAAAACTGAAACGATTTTTTTTTTTGCAATGGCGGACTTACCTAGACTCCAATCGACGCCCAAAAAATATCTTCTGCAGTCTCGTGAATGGCCGCCCACCTGCAAGGAATCCTCTCTGTCATGACAATGGTTGTTGGAAACTGATATGGTGTCCGTTTGCTGGTTGGTGTCGAAACTTTTTGCAGGTCTTTGCTCTCTGCTTGCTGCTCGTGTGTTCACATGTCAAATGAAGGAGGTTAAATGATAAATGAAGGTGGTAAAAACGAATTAGATAAAGCGATAAATTAGGGTTAAGAAAAAATATCAACAAAAAGAAAATGAAAATCATGCCAGTCTCAAAACGCAGTCGGATCCGCATTCAAAGCGCCAGGTCATCACTGCAAACGGCAAAAAACGGGGGGCAAATGTAAATACGTTTCAACAATCAAAATGACGTGCCCTGACCGAATCCGCAGGGAATTTGAAGAGTATCTGAATTGGGCACGTCCCGTACCCGGAATCGGGCCAAAAATGCCACGATTCGGTAACTTAGGTTTTGCATGATCAGATGTCCCAAGGTCCGCTATGTATCATCTTCACAATAGAGTAAGACCTGCGAGACTTATTTATGAGGCACAATAGCGTTGAGTACAAGCACTGAGTGTTAGGTTATTCACTGGAATTCATCTTGGCACCTCAGTACATAAACCAATATTGAATAATTGTATCAATTACACTTATCCAAAGTTTCAAGACAACAAGCAGTGGCACCAATTTATTTAATGGGTGGGACATAATTAAGTTCACACTCCCTTGCTATGAAAATGTGTTTTATGTTTTGTTTTGACCATGCTTTGATGCGGGGCACGGTTGACCATCCTAGGGACGACCAAGGGACTTCTAGGATGGCTAACTATCCCGAGGACAGCCAGGGGACTCCTAGAAGTCCTCTGGCCGTCCCCGGGACTGGTCAGCCGTCCCCCATCTGGTCAACGGCGTCCCCTCGTTTCAGGGATGTTTCCTAAAAATTTTGCAAAAAGGGGGACGGTTCGCTGCCGTCCACTTGCCATCCCCCAGTACCCGAGACGTCCCGGGAACTGGGATGGGGGATTTTGGGGTGGGGAGGTGTCCCCGGGTATCCCTGTAGAATACAGTTGCTAATAATGGCTGTTCAATGTTGTATGGTATATATATTCTTTTTGGTGATGTTTGGTTACTTTTGTACGTGTGTATCTAAACTTGTTTACATCAAAGCCACATATGTTTTTATTCACTTGAAATGAAATTGATATATGTGCAGTGTTGCATGCCTTGTGTTGTAACTGGGAAGGCCCTGGTCTCTGTTTTTGTAGATTTATGTCTCAGACTATTAGTTTTCAATTTTACCGGGTATGCCCCATGGGGTCCCAGTCCTGTAGTGAACTACTCTGGGTATCAGTCCTGCAATAGTAGCGGTCCGGGTTCACCCAGCGTCTCAGTGGAAGGATCCACAAGGAACCCAAGGTGCTTGGGTGGGACCCTGGGTGAATCTGGGCTGCTCTTGGGTGAACCTAGGGATACCCAAGGGCTGCCTAAACAAAAGGCAAAAGGAAAAATATCATTTTTTAAAACATTTTTATAAACAAAAAATTGCCAAATACCTAATTTTTCCCTTGTGATAAAATTGTGAAAATGGTGTGTGCCACAAAGGTTTGTGTGTTTTCAAAGGCCTTAATTTGAGCTGCCCTTGGACCCTCTTGGGGCTGCTGCCCCCAGACCCCATGAGGGGTGCTGCCCCTCGACCCATTGGTGGTGTTGCAATACATAACTTTTGTTTCTGGGAGATCCTATGTGCTTGTTATCATGGATTTCATTTAGCTAAGTGGGATGTTTTTTTTATAACAGGACAATTGAAATATAATAAAACAAAATATTTATCATTGTTTTTTATTTGAAATTTTTATCAAATTATTGTTGTGAACAATCTGTAATATTTTTCAAGTTTTTGTTCTGATTGATACATGATTTGCAACTCTTCTGTAGGTTGGCTTTCTGTACCTGCGTTATGTTGCAGATCCCAAGACATTGTGGACATGGTTTGAGCCATACGTTAAAGATGAGGAGGTACTTTTATTCTTTAAATTTTTGTTTTTCCTTCTCATGAAGATGATATACATGCTTATAATGATAATGCTATGGCCTGGCAGTTTGGTAAGTAATTTACTTTTGATCATATACTGATAGTCAATATCAATCTCTAGGCAAGAGATACATCTTATGTGCTTGCATCCTGTAGGTTATGGAGGGAAGCTTTTAACATTTTTCATTGAAAGGCATACCCCATTGTACTTTTGTTGGTTCTATAAATTACATTCCTCAACACATGGATATAGAAAAATTATGCAAAAATGTGCAAATTGTGATTGATCTCCCCTTAAGTAGTTGTTCTGTGAGCAGTTTTATGAAATCCTCTTAGATGTCCTTTTCTGTTGACCCCTGGGGTCAGCTCACTTGGTCTTGGCTGCTGCTTTAAGTAGCTCAGGTTGTGGGTTCGAATCATGGTTGTCCTGCGGTGTGTGCATGAGGGTCCATTGCACATTGCTCGAGAGATTATAGGGGGGGCTTGCCCTGTAAAGAGCTAAGCTCCGGGTTGCTGGGCTAAACTCTCAATTCCTCTCAGCAATAAAAAATAGATATCCTTTTGTGTTCAGTCCATGTTAACATATAGCAGTCAACTTATAGTTGTGAATGTAGCAAGAGGTCTGGAAAGGCAAGGAAGGTTGGTCCTTGGTCTTTTATGTCAAGACTCACTTTGTGATTCAGGGTTTGGGTGGCTTTTGTTAATTACAGTTTATCATCTGTAGACACTTTAAGTGGATTTAATGCTAATACATTCATCAGTGGTTTGTAGAACCTACAATTTAGCTACATACTACACATATTAGCGTCTAAAGCTTGGTCATGGGAAAACATTTAGTATTTGCAAAGCTCAAATCTCTAATTCGTTAATAGCTATCTGACCCAATCCCTCAATGAAATTGAAAAACTAAAAGGTGACCAAAATCATTAGAGATATGTTGTTGGAACCCAATTTGTTTGGGTGTCTGCACCTCTTTCAAGCTCCTTTATGATTTTTTAGTCTTCAGTTTTCTTCTGGGACCTAGAGCTCTGTCTGGGACCTAGAGCTCTGTATTGCCTCCTTCGGGATGATGCAGATTCAGAAACTGTCTTTCAAGATATGAGTTTGAGTCTCTATTAAGTGAGGCTAGGTCTTTGCTGTGCGTCTTTCTTACTGTGCTTGTACTTTGTTGACAAGTTCAGGTGACAATTATGCAGGTTTTACACTCCCATAGGAAGTAGTTATTCTCATGTTTTTCTTGTTAGTACATTGTATAGCAAAACATGATAGCAGCGAGGTATCAAAATTTGATTCATTAGCTTCAAGGTTCAAAGCTTTTGTAGTAGGGAGGTATGATGTGTGCCCCTAACTATTCTTATCAATTTAAGGATTTTATTTATACTTAAAGCGTAAAGGGTAAACATTTTTCTTCTGGGACCTAGAGCTCTGTATTGCCTCCTTTGGGATGATGCAGATTCTGAAACTGTCTTTATTGATATGAGTTTGTGTCTCTATTAAGTCAGGCTAGGGCTTTTCTGTGTGTCTTTCTTACTGTGCTTGCACTTTGTTGACAAGTTCAGGTGACAATTATGCAGGTTTAACACTCCCATAGTAAGTAGTTATTCTCACGCTTTTCTTGTTAGTACTTTGTATAGCAATACATGATAGAAGTGAGGTATCATAATGTGATTCATTAGCTTTAAGATTCAAAGCTTTTGTAGTAGGGAGGTATGATGTGCACCCCTAACTATCCTTGTCAATTTAAGGATTTTACTTTACTTAAAACTTAAAGCGTAAACATCAAGGCTTTTTCATAAGGAGGGACTAATAGCATACTTTGCTGCTAGCTTTTTTTGACTTATCGTTATGATATAAGGCGGTGTTTTATAGGTCATATTCATCTGTATTGTATCTTTTGGACAATTGATGCCTATGCTATTTGTCCATAGACATAATGATATCTCACTTCTGTACATATAGGTGCTCTTTGAACGGTGGGGACTCATCACATTATTGATAGACTGTTAACATATCAAAGTGCAGAACACCACCACTGTCATATTTAATAGGAAAAAAAATATTAATAAAAATATGTTCTGTTATTTAACCTTGTGCAAGCATGTGATGTTCATTGATTTGGGGAAATAGTATTGCAGTGTTGCTTATCCTGCAAGTGAAAGTATGCATGCAAGTTTTGAGATTGGAAATGCTTTTCCATTTGCTTATTCAATGTATTACTTTCCATGGTGCATTATTTTTAGCATGTTACCACACAATTAAGTTTCATGAGTGTATGAAATCCTTCTGACTACCAAGTTCTGCCTTCTAAAATTACTCTTTGACAAGTGTGTCAACCAGTTTTCTGATGCTTGGGTGCTCTGTTTCTTGATTGATGAGCTAAAAATTCTGGTGTGATGGTGTGGTAAGGGTCAACTAAATAGCTATCAACCACATAGCTGGATTAGATTGCACAGACACAATTGGAAGCCAAAATTCATAAAGAATAATTCTTTTACTTAATTGATACTGCAGAAATACATATATAAGTAAACAATAAGCCAAGTATAAAAAGGAGGACAGTTTCTGTACAGTTCAAATGTATTACATCAGAAAAACTTGGTCTTCTTTGCGTACTTAGTCTTCAAAATATTTCAATTACCAGCCCTCTTCAGATGGGAAGGGGAAGAAATTCATAGTACATCAGAAAAACTTGGCCTTGCTTGGCCTACAGATCTTGAAAGTTCTTCAATTACCAGATCTTGAAGATGGAAAGAGGAGGATATCCATCTTCAGCATGTTACAAAATTCACTCTCTTTGGTTGAGTATAGAACAATGTTCCTTGGGATGCATCTCTCAGTTTCCAGTTGACATTCCCAATGTCCTAGATATTCGAGGGATTCGGGGACTTGGAGGAAATGTCCACCTTTTTCGGTACCAGACTAAACCCATAAAAGGCTAAAAGAGGGGAGGGTTGTCATTGTATGTTCAGAACATTGTTTTTAGTTTTTAAAATTTGAGGTGATTTAAGTATGTTAAGTTATTTTAATAGTTGTTCCCCCACCATCCCCAAAATTTGGGAAATTTTTAGCTGTCCCCAAAACTGCGACCCATGTTCATGCTTCTGCTCCTATCCTCCCTGTGCTTGATATTAAAATAATTATATTCTTTTATTCTTTTAGTTATGCTTTATGTTAGCTTTCAGTTAGGATCAGTTAGCTTTTTTAGCTTTCAGTTACTTTCAGTTAAGCCGTTAGTTAGCTTTTATTAGTTTCGCTATTATTAGCTCTTTGTAGTTCTATATAAGAATGAATTTGCTTCTTATTTTTATCAATCAATTATCTTGGCAATAATTTTGTGTGTTCATAATTATTTTATGGTATCAGAGCTCGGGTTTTGTAAATTCTCGGGATTGGTGAGCACATGAATTCTACGGACTGTGGCAGTGACGAATTGCATGCAAGAGGCGCAGAAGAATGTGCCAAAGGAAGTTGTACAGATTCCTACAAAGATTTTTTTCCAGAATTTCTGCAGATTTTTTTTTTTTCAGAATTTCTGCAAATTTTTTCGGAATTTGCAGATTTTTCCAGAATTTTTTGAAAGCTTTGCAATTTTTTCCTGAAAATTTTGCAGATTTTTTCGGAATTATTTTTGCAGATTTTTTTCCCAAAACTTCCAGTGGTTTCAGAAATATTTTTTGGCACCTAGGGTTTTATAATTTTTTTTTGCAGATTTTCCCCCAAAAATTGCAGGTTTTGCAGGAGTGTGATAGCAGTTATTTTTGCATCTTTTTTTTCCAATTTTTTTGGACAAAAATAGTGGTTTTCTGCCTCTTTGTGCAAACTAGTGTTTTGATTGTTTTTTCAGAACTAGGGTTTTATCGTTTTCCGTAACTTCATATTACGGGAGGGATGACTTCATTACCCAACATCATGTTGGAAGGCAGTCAAAAGGTTCAACGACAGAAATTACAACACTTGGAAATAGCGGATGCCACCATCTTCGAATACAGGTGCCTTGATCAGATTGTCCCATAGTTGCAGGAAAGGACTAGGACAAATTTGATGGAAGTAAGTGAGATGCGGTTATGCTTCTCAAGTTATCTGCCATAGATGAGATGCTTCTAGAGGTTCCTTCACGCAAGACCTCTCTTGAGATTTAGAAGCACCTGCAAGATCTGCATTAGACATCAGACAAGGGTAGGGCCTTCTTCTTGAAGAATATGTTATTCTCGACCATGATGTACGAGAAGATGTCTTTGCAGGATCATTTGATGAAGATCAAAGGCATTCTTGATCAGATAGAAGCAATAGGTCGCAAGATGGAAAAAGAAGACATTTTGGTTATCACACTAAAGAGTTTACCATGCTCATATGAGCACTTTATTGAGGCTCAATATTACTTATACAACAGTTGACTTGAAGTTTGATGACTTATGCAACAATCTCTTACAGCAAAATAGATGGAAGAAACAGTTTGGTAGCAGTAGTGGTACATCCACTGTTGAACAAGCCTTCACAACCAAGGACAAGGGCAAAGGCAAGTGGTCTTAGGAGAAAGGTCAAGAGAGTTCTGATGATTCTTCAAAGGATTTGAAGACTATGGCATGTCACTATTGTGGCAAACTTGGTCACATGAAGAAACACTACAAAAAAGAGGTTGGCTGATAAAAAATCCAACTAGGGAGGGTCTCAACCAAAGGCCCATGTTGTAGAACATTTTGAGCAGGAGGAGTTTGCCTTCTTTGCATTTATGGCCAAACGACCAACATATAACACCAAGTCCTCAGCTTGGTACATTGATTTTGGAGCATTCCTTGGAGAAACATTGGTATAGTCTAGACCGACCCAACCACCATCCATTGAACTGCTATGTTCTGTGTTTAACCATTACACATGGTTTATGGTACCTTTGCGGAGATGCCTCATCATGTTGTCTCCTTCATGACACCTTAACGTGTCACCTTGGCCAGACCATGACAAAGATATGAAATTGTATGACATAGTTACAATCCTTGCTGGATATTGCTCACAAGTGGCCACAATGTTGACTTCATGGTGCCTTAATGGGAGATGCAAGCCACATTAATTTTTATTGCATCAGTGCATTCTTTTGGAAAAATATGCAAAAGAAAGGGCACTCAATCTGTTGTGTCTCCATGACAAAGTTATGGTTTCTGCAATGTTTAGGCCTTTTACAAGGTGTTGCATCCATGGATCAAAAACTGATCTCCCACATGGTCCTCAGAAGATCTGAAACATGGTAAATTTTCAGAATGAAATTAAATAGTCTTTGGCAATGGTGTCGCTATTCCACAATCTCAAGGAGCTTGAACATGGTAATTGAGTTGTTTTTCCAAGGACAGTGTTGCATCAATTGTATTTGGACCATTGTAGAAATTTTATTGAGTATCCTGTTATATATTCCAACTCCTCGGATATGCTCCTTTTGCACAGCTTTTTGTGTTGCGAGGCTTAAAATTCTGTATGTTTTTTTCCCTTTTATTTGCAGGAATTCATCAATTTTGCTAAATGTTTAACTTCCATATGCAAACATTTTTGATACTTCCATAATTCAGACCATGGAGTTGTTTGAAATGCATCTCCCATTTGTCTCAAAAACGAGTACGTACCAAAATTTGAGGTATATATAATTTTTCTAGATGTGATTTATATTGTTTGACAATCATTAAAATTACAGTGATGGTAGGATCAAAATTGGGTACAAATCAAATTATATATTTTTCCCTTATCTCTATATGCATGTGACAATTTCAATCTTGTATATTATGTTAAAAACATAATTTTTGGTCTTTTCTTCCTATAAAATGGAGGACTTAACATCTTATTCAGATTAAATGTTGTAGTACTCTCCAACTTCATGAATTGCTTAAAAGTTAAATGCCATGCCACATTTCTGGAAGGCCACCCAATTGTTATTGCAGTTTTCTACCCTATATCATGGCTCATGCAGCTTTCTACCCAAAAAATGATTGCTTTTGTAATGATAGAAACACACATCCTTTCGATTTAGTTTGAAGCTAATTGTTTAACAACTATGCTGATGCTCAAACTTTATCTTAATAGACGATAGAACTATACACTATGCACTCTTCGTTGACTAGATTTGCTAAATGACATGACCAGATTGATGACAAAACTGAAAAACATTTGTGAAGTTAATAGGGTAAAAAAGTATGCTGAATAAAAAGATATTAGAATTGTACTTGGTTGTCAGGTAATAATAGCTCTTGTAGAAATAACAAGTCAAAGTACTAGTAGATGTTTGTATCTGTTAATCAACACTACACGTGGTGCACTGTCTTATGCATTTCTTGTGTCTTGTTTATGCTTTACACTGTAAAGATTTAGTTAATATGTTTCTTCTGTGGATTTTTGATATCAGTAAATCATTTTCCTTATCATATATGCATCAGGAGTTTTCTCCAGGATCAAATGGACGAATGACTACAATGGGTGTTTATACCCGTGATCTGCTTCTAGGCCAGGTTAGTACCATAACATTTGCTGTTTGGGAGATCTTTTGTTTCACTATGTGGACTATTATTTGTTTTGTTTAAAAGTTATTTTTTTCTTGCAATGTTCATGTTTATCAATGTAAATCTGTAGAATTGTAGCTCAAATTGTATTTCTTTGTGCAGTTAGATATAATTGGATTCTAGAAATGAGTTATTTGTTTGGTCATGTAATTTGGGATGCCTTTTCAAGATTGAAACTTGGGAGGATACATTCAATCACTTAAAATATGTGAATATCTCTGTCAAAAATATTTGAATGTTTGTCATATTTTGGCTTTATATATCTTGATCACTCATGGTTGTTCATGCGAGCCTTGAGCATGGGATCATCCTCTGGAGGTTATTGAAAGAGAAGTGGAGCAGATCTTTATCATCATCGCTGTAAAAGGTTTGTAATGTTGATCTTGAAGAAGTGATACCTGGTCCCAGCATGTTATGTGAACCAGTCTGATGTGTTGGTTGTCTATACAACTCTCTTTCTGTTGTATCAAATATGTACTTCCATTTTGACTTTTAAATTCCTTTCAAATCAGGCACTCTATTTTTGTATGTGTTTTTAACTTTTTATTCTTTTAGGTGTAGATGTCTCCCAAATCGTTGCTTGATATTCTTGTGGAATTCCTTTCTGGAATTTTAACTAGTTGTACAAACATTTGAATTTCCAAAAAGAGTTCTAAATGTGGATACAGTTTTATAATTGGTGCATTGCAATGGTTTGGCTAAGTGTGATCCATGCATGTTTTACTGCATATTGACAAACTTCATCTCATGTTTTTTAATTTTGTAAGCTTGTAGTTTGCTAATATATATTTAGTTGATTTTTTTTTTCTTGTCGTCAATGAATATATTGTGTAAATAATTAAGAGATTTAATTGATTCTTTCAAAATTTAAACTCTTTTTATATATGAAATTACTCTTTTAAGTTTTGCAGAGTATCAACTAAATTGTTTGTAGTGATTAGCATTGCAAAATGCTGTCATCTTATTTTTACTAGTATTGTTTTTATATGAAAGAAAACTATTTTTTATTTTAGTGGGCTGCATTGTGGATTTCATCTTTGCATAAAAATATATTTCAGTATCATATAAAACTTAAAAGGGCTTCTTATAGCCTATACAGAAGATTAAGACCTGCTAGAGACCAGATACAACATTCAATACACTGAAGTAAATTAAATATCCTCTTGATCTCGTTGCTGTGTAAGCTGGGCACCTTCCTGGAATTGATTTTACAATTCCAAACTAAAGTACCTGTTGTCTCTAATTAATCTTAAGTTCATTTAGGAAAAACTGTTTTGAACAAAATACCGTTGATTATTTGAGCCATCTGTTTTTAACAGCTTAATGTGATAAAGGCTGCTTAAACATACCTAGTAAGACATCTTTCTTATTTACCTTCACAGTTTGTTGTGGTAGCAGCTTGAGTACATATAGTAACATACCTCCAATCATTTTGGGGAGCAAGGAAAGAGCAGGAAAATGGCTGATATATCTGATCTGTAAACTTAGATGGTTATACCATACGCTAGTCTCCAACATACACATTTATGAAAGAACGAAGTGCTGTAAACTTGTCAATTAGTAAACTGAACTAAAGTAATGTAAATGAGAGCAAATGCCATGCACAATTGAGAAGACTCAGGATTTACCTTGGAATTCTCCCAAAACCAGATAAATGTGATCTACAACTCACTTAAAGTCAACTTCAATGGCAATTACAATCCTAGGCCACTTGGGCACAATACAAGTCTGAATCTCAAAGAATGCAGTTCCTAAAATCTCAAACAACTCTCTTACAAGTCTAATCAGCCTACAAGGATCAACTGTTCACTAGGAATTTAAAGATTCTATGGACTTCAACTCGATTCCCTTGTTGAATTCCTTTCATTCTCTCTAATTTGATGACTATAGCACTTGCATGCTTCACTGGGCTGTACAGAAGTCCAGAGATTGCCAAAAGTTGGAAAACAGAAGAATTTGGAATGCCATGGGACGTTTTTTTTGTTGCAGAGCAAAACTATTACATTCCATCAGGGGTCAGTTGTGTAACTGGCCTGGTCACAGAGACGAAACAGCCACTTTGGTGCAATTTTTTATTCTCGATTTTTTGGAAGCCGTCACTTTTGCATACAGACTTGAAATAAGATTTTGCAGAGGAATTATTCCAATTTTGGGGCCATCAAAAACCTGTTTAATAACCCTGTAATTCCAACAAGGGGTCTCTCAAAGCTGTGATCACCTTGCCATGGAGTCATGATTCGATGCTAGATCCATTTTTGGACCAGTATCCAACTTAAAATAAAACCTATTAAATTCTACTACAGTCCCAAAAATTGATGTGCTGTTATCTTGTAGTGATTTCATCTCTTTCAGTGAATGTGGATCTCCTGGAGTTGCATTAAGAATCTTACTTGAGGTTGCATCTACATTTGTTGCTTAATATTCTCCTCTTAATCATGAATTGGCTTTGAGTCACATTTTTTGTACTAGAATGCATTTCTTCAATTTATCACTGACTTCCAACTGAATCCCCTTGATAACTTTTGTGGAGTTAATTCACTGTCCACCATTTTGAACTGTCACTGGAACTAAAGTGAGTGATATAAAGCAACGGAACTAATGGATATTGTGCAAGAAATGCCATAGTGACCTATCACTTGCATCTATGTCATTTGAAATACCAGTGAAATTGAACATGTAGTGTGAACAACACTGGACATTGCTCATATAGTGAGTGATCATAAATTGCAAGTGACGGTTAAAGTACATTTTACATGTGCTACCTTTCCAAGACTTGTTTGCACTAAATTTACAAGAATTATACTCATAACATTGCCTCTTTGATTTCTTGATTTGGGATCAATTTTGGTCCACAGTTGCTTCTAGCTGTGGAATACAAAATCAAAATGATAGCATCAGTACCAATAACTTTTTGAGAATCAACTATGACAGTGGGCTTTGTTTCCTTGACTTGGGACTAATTTTTGGCATAGGACAATTGCTTCTAGCTTTGTGATATTTTGTCTAACAAATTCAAAATCGATAACATCAGCACCATATGGTCATAAAGCAGTTTTTCTTTCTTTCTTTCTTGCATGACTTATGACGTTCAATTTTTCACCATAGTAGTGCAGGTGCTTGCAATATTTGCATAGACAAGATTATATTCTTAAGAGAGTAAACAGCAAGAGAGTTCTGAGGAATCAATATAAAAATAAAGTTACAAATGACAGTAATAAATGAAATACTGGATTGATTTCGTAAGAATCAATTCAATAGTCACAAAATTTATTTCTCCCAGAATCTTACTGGATAATCATGATTGTTAACCATATCTTAATAAAACTTGAAATTTCATATTTTCCTCAGTACTAATCAGACTGAAGAATAACTGCAGTTTCAAACTCAGAGTTCATGAATGGAGCTTTTAATGCAAACAAAATGACTAGGAATATTAGAAAGCATCAAGCATGGTTACTTAAAAACAATCTTGTTCCTTTTCAAACAACTTTTTTTTAAAATGTTCGTACACCTCAATAAAAGCTTTAAAGCCTTAAAGCCCTTCATTTTTTTCCCTAACTCAAGGCCTCTGATATACTTAAGATTTATATACATTATGAAGGCATGTTAGTGTAAGATCGCAGTTTACAAAACACTGTTTAACAGAATATTACTGTGTGCGTCTTTTAGAGGATGTCTTGTTCATTTGATTTTTTTCTTGATTAGAAGAATTTTGTGGTAGCACCAGAGTGAGGATATCTTCTTTTAATTGTACTGAAGAAGCTCCTATCTCATTAGATGAAGAAGCCTTAAGTGTTCTTTTAATGCATTATTACATGGCACTCTTCTTGATGATTAGTATGTTGATCCATGTTGTAACTCTAGTAGGTCATTCACTTCCGTTTCATTTTCAATCCAATCCAAGTTAAATGTGCTGAAATGTTCTTGAGTTTAATCAAGATTTATATCAGTAGAATCCAAACTCTGGCAGGATCGTAGACACCTATTTGTGAAGAAGACATGCTGCATTGAAAGGAAATATACACTAGCCTCCTTCCAAACTCTCTCATTTACGCCTGACCTGACACTGGTGTTTACTGTCTTATAAGACTGAAAAATCACCAACTTATTACTTATGTTGCTTAGATAACTGCCACTGTTAACTTGATATTGACTGCTTGCTTGTTCTGTTCGAGATTGTTCTTATAGTACTTATCTGATATTTGAAGTAAATGTTGATTAATATTTTCCTGACAAATTTGAAGTTATCCAAGGCCTATTCTTTTGTTCACAGCGTGTACATAATTGATGTTAAAATTTACCTCTGTAATGACGTTGCATGTATATTTTAATCACTTTACTAAGCCTCTCAACATTGTGTGTGTGCAGTACTATTTTGATACACTCTTCCCCCGTATACCAGTACCTATCATGCGGCAAATTACTGCTAATTTGGAAAGAATGAACCTTCCTACTCGGCTTTCAGGAGTGACTGGTGATGCAACTCGCCATGGTTCAGATGATACTGCTCGGAGGCCACCTTCTGTGAAAGCAGCTTTATCTGTATCCTTTGGCCAGCGTGCACCACATCGTGCTTCTACTCGAGATTCCTCACCTGTCCGTCGAACATTGCCTCGTGACAGGAATGAAAGTGATGATATTCCAAAATCTGCAAATGGTGATCGATATCGGGATGCAGACAGGGAGAGAGACAGAGACAGAGACAGAGACAGAGACAGAGATAGAGAAAGAGAAAGAGAAAGAAAAAGGGAAAGGGACAGGGATGAACAAATAAGAAGTAGAGATAGGGAGCGTGACAGGGAAAGGAGCAGGGATTATGATAGGGATAGGAATAGGGATCATGATGTAGAAAAGAGCAGGGACAAGGAACATGACAGGGAGAGGAAAAGAGACCATGATAGGGAAAGGAGCAGGGATAGGGAACGTGATAGGGAGAGGAACAGAGATCATGACAGGGATGAAAGAAGCAGAAGAAGCAGGGATAGGGAGCAAGACAGGGATAAGGTCAAAGATTATGACAGAGAGCGTGATAGGGAAAGGAGCAGGGAGCATGATCGGCATAGCAGGGAGAAAAGTAGGGATTATGATAGAAATGGCAGAGACAGAGGCAGAGACAGGATCAACTCTAGAGACAGGGACCATGATGGTAGGGATAATGATAGACTGAGGATTGAGAGGACATCTCGTGAGAGGGATGCTCGCAGGAGTCGAAGTCGAAGTCCACGGAGAGGACAGAGTAGTATCAGTGCTGAACAGCAGCTAAGTCCTGTGAAGGAAACAACCAAAGAGAAGATTGCTTTACCCAATAATCTTGCCAAACTCCGTGATTTATATGGGGATTCAAGTGCTAAAAAAGGCGACAATGACAATATTTTCCCTACAAAGGATTCCAGCAGTGAAGATGTAATCCGCCTTGGTGGTACCACATGGAGGTAGCTAGGAGTGATTGGATGAAGTTATCAGAGAGACTCTAAGAAAATTTAATGAGTTTCTGTGGTAGCTGTATTTTGATTTGTAAAATTGAAAGGTCCGAATGCCTGCAAATTTGTTTTGATTGCTTGATGAACCTAGGTAATGCACTTGTGGAGATTACTGTTCGATAAAATATTTTATCTAAAATCGTTAGGTACAATTGCCTTCTTTGATTCAATTTAATTTTGGGTCAACTTGAATAAATGGCTCAAATTTTTCAATTCCAAATTTGCAATTGACTTAATAATTCCAGGCTTAATAATTAACTGTGTAGGTTCTTCTCTGCATCAAATTATTTTGTACATTCTTTTTTTCAAAGTCCAAAATAATTTATGGTAAAATCTGACTTGGGAAAGGAGTTTTTCATAATGATTGTGTACTATTAAAAATAAAATGGGGTATAGGGAAGACATTGGTAATTGATATGGTCTAAATATATGACCTGGTAAAATGTCTACCCACGGACTATATCTCAAATACATCCCCTGTAATTTGGAATGCTTGTTTAGGTTTATGGCATTTTAGGAAGGCTGCGTCAATTTTGAGCAAGAGAGAAATAAATACATTGTTGAATTTTTAATTAGAACAACTACCATAACTTATCCGCATCCTTATGATGATATGTAGCTCTTCAACATAATCCTTGTTAGGACATAATAAGAAATTTGGCCAAAGAATAAAGAAATTTGAACCCAACTTTAAAGATAATTTTTTTGAATGGAATTGATATATTTTGAATGAGAATACAAGATTACAATGAAGTGGAAGATAGATATTTTAATTGGGTGGCGGGAAGAGAGTCAAAAAAGACCAGCAAACACCTGGAAATTGAAAGGGCCTCATCCTTATAAGGCCAAAGTGGCAGAAAATTTGCCAAACAATAAGGCACTGATGCCCTTCTACTGTCAAATTGCTTAAGGGCTGCTTGGAGGAATTTCAATGCCAATACCAAAAAGGTGGTCGTTCAGCCCAGGCAGTAGATCGACATTAATGGGAATTTGCAGGAAACTTTTTCTTGATAAGGAGATCCTTCCGGCCTTGCCAGTAAGCTGGATTTTGGTGCATGTTAATTTAAGACCAATGTTAGAAGTGAATATGGTAAGTTTTTGATTTGGAAAAACATGGCAGCTATATACTACAGATATTAATCTCTATATCACTCGCCATCTTTTATAGTTCAAACTTTTGATTGAAATTTGTCTTGGCTCATGTCACAACTTAAGATCGAACTTGGAGACTCTGCTTCACTTGGTCCATTCCACAGCTTGCTGAGAATTCTCTTTGAAGGTTTGTAAAGACTCAGCATATGGAAACCCAAAGCAATAACAACTTTAATATTTTCAGTTCCTGCATATTCAAATTTTGTCATATTGTGCCCTTTTGTAAGAGCTCAAAACAAATTTATTTGTCAGATTTTTTAAGCCCTGAAGCATGTGTGCTTTGTTGTCAAAGGATGGCATCGTTTCTATTTAGTTAAGAGTAACACAAGGAGGAGTTGCCAAATTCTGACTAGGCTTGTAAATTTACCTGCAATGTTTGGCTGTAAGAACAGTCCTCATCGATAGTGAGCACGAATTCTTTAGCTTTCCCCTCACTATGAAAAGTTGATGCACAAATCCATCCCTGTTTTCGATCATATTTAAAAGATAATGCTTGTAGAGGATGCAAAAAGAGGGACAATTGAATCTCTTTTTATTATCAAAGTTTTTGTATCTGCTTATGTTTATGGCAACCAGATATGCGTGCTCGATGAAGGGAAGGGAATGTAAAGGTACTTGCAATTTTTTCCATATCTGATTATTGAGGTTGGCATTGATTGAGCCTACAGGGAATTTCTTTTCTACGTAACTTTTTAATCCCAAAAATGTCTCCCATGCCAACATCATGTTCTTGAGAAGATGGATTGGACATTAATTAATTAAAAAAATCACAATATATCATATAAGCAAGAGTTTGTCAATAATTTAAAAATTTCCAATCTTCATCGAATTGCTAGACTTTTGTGGGATTCACTTAATAAACCACATGCATGGCACTTGCGATTGTAATGTATTAATAAGACACCCCTAATGTTATTTTTACCTTTCAAATTTATATGTTTTTGATAACCCTTATGCATACACCACTATAATTAAAGTACATCCTTGTTGATAAGTAGGAGGTGTTTTTCCATGTGTTAAATTATGATATTGCTATTAGGATTTAACTGTGTAGTATTTTAAGTCAAACTCATTGACCCATGTTTCATGAGTGGAGGTTCACAATAACTCATCTCTCATGATAATGAATGGTCCACTTAACACTCATTGCATCTAGGTGGTGCTCACAAAGGTGAAGCATTGGGCTTTCTTTGGAGGTCAACCATCCCAGTACTACTCCAACTCAAGTGTGCTTAATCATGGAGTTTTCCCCAAGGTTAAGTCCACTTAGCTTGCAACTACATTTGCAAAATCTTCAACAAGAGTTGTGCCTTATGAACCATTCATTAAAGAGCCCCTTAGCTCATCAATTGATAAGTAAGAGGTATTTTTCCACAACATTTCAAGTTATGATATTGCTATTTGGATTCAACCATTTAGTTTTTCGAGTCAAACTCATTGACCCATGTTTGACTCAAAAAACTACATGGTTGAATCATGATAGCAGTATCATAATACATCCCTATTTTCACCAAGTATCTTATGCATATTTTTTAGTTACA
Source organism: Sequoia sempervirens (assembly GCA_007258455.2). Classification (NCBI taxonomy): domain Eukaryota; kingdom Viridiplantae; phylum Streptophyta; class Pinopsida; order Cupressales; family Cupressaceae; genus Sequoia; species Sequoia sempervirens. The sequence goes on along the minus strand of VDFB02273615.1, from coordinate 52,919 downwards.
TTTTATTTTCTTATTATTTTTTCTCTATTAGTCAAAGGCACTAATAACACTTACATCTAACTCAAAACTAGTCTTGGTTGTGGATCTCATAAAGTAAAGTCTCGACACATAATGGACTCTGATAAATATGCCAATCTTGTAGAAAATTTTGTTTGAGAAACATTTATACATTTTAAACTTGAAACTCTTATTACACCAACCCTAAATACAAATCTTCTTGTTAATAGATCTCAATTATAGTATATGTATTAATCTAAAATATAACTGGTTAAGGTACCTAGTGATTCTTTTAGGTAGTATAGTGGCATTACCAAAAAAATCCAATATCTAATTTTAAAAAACTTGGGTAGGATAGTATTGAATAGCTATGACCTTGGTGTGATCATTGTTTTCTTTGTTAATTGCAAATAGAATTGAGATTAATGAGGCTATGGCACAATATATGATTATAGTGTAAAAACAAATTAGTTCCATGACCCTAGCAAGACTAGCATAATGAATCACGTTTCCTCTAATTGACCTGTGCAAAGTGATTTGTAGAGGATTTAGAATGTCATTTATAAACACTCCAACTCCCTTTTATGCATGTTTTCTAACCTCCAAAATCTAAGCCTACATATATCATATTAATTAAATTACTTCCTTTTCCCTTACATTGAAGTAATATGTTAGATCAATTTTGATATTTAAAAACCCTCAATATGCATGCATGTGATGATATGTGATGGCTAGATTGCCATTTTATGCCTTTTGTTTTACCACACCATTTTATTATGGATTTTGTAATAACCACTCTTGGCTACTAATAATTTTTTGAACATTTGCTTTTGCTACAATTTACAACACAACAAAGTGCCATAACAACTTCATATTTTTTGCTTCTTGAAGGTTGACTTTGCCATTTCCTACATGAGTCACTTTGAATTTGCAAGAATCTTGGTGGATATTGATATCTTCAAGCTTCTTCATGAGGATGTTTTCATTATGAGGGTCTCCCCTATAGATGTAAATGTTTCTTTACTATTGGCCATCTAGTTGTTGATTTTATACTCTCTCGATGCAAGGGTGTTGTGATATGGTGGAAGAATGCCATCAAAGATCACTTGATCATTTATGCTTTTGACTCTAGGTTCATGATGAATTTTTTTTAGGAGGTTGGTTCTCTTGTGATTGGTGTCTCTAGTGTGTCCCACTCTTGCCACTCATATTGGCAAGTCCCAACCACCTTCTATTTCAATTGCTTGACGAACCATGCCATTGGCTTTGGATTTGTTTCATGCCATTGGCTTTGGATTTGTTTCAAACTTCTCAGGGTGGTCATTCAACCTACTCCAACTTGATTTTCCTCTATTCCTACTTAGCACATTGTTGGGGCTTGTGTGGAGGAATCCCCCTTGCTTCTCCTAGTTCTATTGACTTGGATGATGATATTTCTTGGATTATTGTACAAAGGTGGAAGAAAGGTCTTCCCAAATTTGTCTCACAATCTTATACTAGAATGAAGGGTGTGGGATTGAATAGGGGTTCTTGCATTGCCTAGGTTGGATCCTTGTGATCCTTGTTGTTTATTACCTTTTGGCTGTCATTTCTAATAGTTTGGCTACGTTGGTGTCTCTCTTTGTCTTTTTTTTGGGTTGTTTAGTTTGTCCCATAATTTATGGTACTTGTTCAATGTGCTTGTGGGTTTGGGCCCTTCAATACCCATTTTTATCAATATAAAAAAAAAAAAACTTCATTTGTCGATACATATCCAAATGAATGTTCATTCATACACATACATTTTATTTTTTATATATGTTTATTTAAGGAGTACAAGGAGTAAACACTTTTTATACACAAGGTTACAAGATAACATCATGTCTTATAGAAATTATCACATCTACTAATAATAGAAGCATATATACAACTTATTAGGTGCCAAACATAAGATGAATTAAGACAAATACCCAACAAATTCTTCACACATCTTGTTCAATGATATCTACAAGTACATAGAAGAGAGCATGGTACATCTAAAATTCATCAATAAGACATTTATTGTTCTAAAAAAAATAGAATGAATTTCTTATGCAAATAATATTATGTAGTTCATGTAAGATACAAATCGCCTACCCATCTCCTTGACAAATTTCATTGAATTTTGAAAATATACTTCTCAATCCTAATAGTTAGTAGATATGAGGGTAAACATTTAGATTCAAGTACACATAGAGTTACCATATTTATATCAAATCACGAAGACTTAACTAGGTAGTGACTAACTAGTTTAAGAAATGAATAGCAACTTTATTACATTATCAACATTCTATTATTTGGTTCATTTGGAAATAAATGCTTTCATAATAAATGTAACTAGGTAAGAAGTGGAAAGCTAGTGTTTCACATTATACACCATATTGCCTTCTCTTTTCAATTCGTGACTAGTTGTGAAGATAAGATAATCATTCCATATTATTTGTATCAACCACAAGATCACTTGTTGCATAGTGCTTACTATAGACATATATGCAAAACACACATCAAGCAAGTCATAACACTGATAGAACACCCATTCCTTTTGATACAACAATGTTTGTATTGAACTCTCTGATGAACATATCATGACATCCATCACTTGTATGTTATTGCCTAAGTCTTGTTTAAACCCTTTAAAAGTGAGTAACTCTTGGCATTGATCACCTATCGATTATTAACCATATGATTTTGTTGGTTGCTCTTACTTATAGAGCACACCTTGATTTTTGTCATTTTGAAAGCTATTGCTAAGCTTAGTTGATAAATATATCACAATATTTCTAATTTGGTGTATACTTAGAGAAGATTAGGATAAACATCTTAGGAGAATTTTTGCTCTCTATCTATGTACTTATAGTGTTTCTCTATTAACCTTAGTTGTGTTGTCATATAAGTTGGCTTTGTATCTATTTCAATTTTGATATTGTGTGGTATTTAAAAGGTATAAATCATATCTCAACATTTATCATCTTAAAAAAATAACACTTTAAATTGGTTGATCTAGTTATAATGCCACTTAGATTGACTCATTAATCTTTGCACACAGTCTTCTAGAATTTTGGAGTTCAATTTGTTTACAAGTACCATTAAGTCCACATGAATTGAATTTCAATTGAACATATATGCATAAGCTAATACAAATGTACACTGACAACAACACCTAAAAGTGCCACCAAACAATTGATAGACAAATATTTATAGTTTTATCCACCAAGTACTCTACTTTTTTCTGTAGAAGTCGTTCTATGAATTACTTACATCTATTACACACAAAAAAGGTAAATTTAATTGTTCTATTTTTTATGGCAAAGAATTATCTTCAATCTTTTGAGTTTGATATTTAGATATAGTCAAAGCGCATATACATTGTAGGAAACTAGTTATTTGAGCTAAGGAATTTCATTCTTTATCAAATCCTACTCCAAGAAATTGAAATTGAAATTATCATTAATTTGTATCTAACTTGGGCGTTGGGTTGAATGGCGATGAGGAAGTCTTTATGGATAGTGACTTGCCGATGGGTGTGAAAGCTATTACCATTCAAGAAGCTGTCCCTGAGTCTGAATATGGGTGATTGGTAATTCATGATGGTGTGTCAAATGCAGGTCCTTTGACCCGACCCTCTAACAGAGAGAAACTTTCGGCTTGGGTTTGGGTGGTGTTTGTGGTGAACTGATATGCTTGAAGGGTGAAATGCTTGCCTTGTTGGGGTTGTAATGCACTTTTGTTTGCCTTGGGTCTACCGGGGTGGGGCACTACCCACCATTGTTTGGTGGGTCTTATTGTCCAGTTCTTCTTCAAAATGTAAACACAATGGTTGTAACAACGGGAGCTACCCCCTTGGTAGCACTAATCAATAAAAATAAAATGAAAAATAAATATCCCCTCTAGAAATTAAAATTGAAATATAAGTAACATATTTTTAAAAAATAAATCTATTTAAAATTTGCTAAAAGATATTAAGTTTGATTTTTTTAATTAATGATATTTTATTTACTTGGGAATACTGTAAAATTATTTAACATATTTTATTATATATACATTGCTTACTTTATTTTTATTTACTTAAGGAGTTAACTTATCATTTTATTTACTTGATAAATAATTTAGTTTACTTTAGAATTATTTAATTTAATTTACATTGTTTATTTTTTTAAATTAGTTTTTTTCTTTTTCTTTTTTTATAATAAACATGAAGAGCTAAACATTTAAAGAAAATGATAGAGACCAACAAATAATAATCTATACAAACAAACCACCCAAATCAACAATCTCCCATTATAACCTAGCTACAAACTAAGAAAAAATTGGGAAATATTACAACCCTTAACTAAAACCAAACCAAACAAAAATCCAACACCAAGCAAAAATAGATTGACCACAAGGGCCTCCAAACAAGTTACTTAGGCCTAGTTGACCTATCTTCTTGTAGGATCTGAATCTCCATCTTTTTCGTCAATGGGAGCCACAATCTACCATCTCTAGAGGGACAACCCCCTCCACCGAATCCTTGAATTCGCCTTCATAATGGCCTAAAAAAGTAGTAACATGAAATGATTAAATGAAGACCTAGTTAATCTACCACCCCCAAATTAGTCGATTAGTTTGGATATCCTTAATAAGAAGTTGCTTGACCACCAAAGGGAAATCCTTCTCCCATTGCATCTTAGTCATATCTTGGCCAATGAAAAACCCAATCCCTTGATTCACTACCTAGTCAACCACTGACATGATTGAAGGAGACACTTTCCAAATTGAGCAACAATTTCTTGGAATTACTAATAATATTCCCTAGGTGTTAGTTCCTACAAGATTACAAATCAATTATCAAATTGGACTCCCCTTTCACTTGTAGTTTTTTTAGCCCCTTTCTTAAGCCAACAAATCATGACACACTACTCTAGCCTCAATAATATGATTGGAAGTTCCAAAATCTAACACAATTAAGAGGAGAGGCCACCTGTTAGTGTCTCTGAATATGTGCCCCCTCTTGCCGGCCCAAGATTTCCCTTCATCGCTCCATCAATATTAAGCTTTTCCCACCCTAGTGAGGGGGTAAGCCACCTATGTTCCTTCTTTGTAGCCTCCCTTGGCTTGGCCCAAAGATCATAATAATGACATCTCGACCAAGCATTAGGACAACCTTTCTCCTTAATAATACCTTTTTTTCCCTTTATGCTAACCTCCCCTAATTCCTAAAGAGATGATTTAATCATATCCTAGATAATGTTCAAATTTTTGAGACATGGAAAATCCTTCAATTTCTTTTTAACCAAATATTTTAAATGATCAAAGATGAGGTGTAGTTCCATAGAAATATATGACTTGACCTATCAATAGGAAAACGCCAATGAGTTAGAAGATTCGCAATGTTTATCAACAAAATTAGACTGAGGCCTCATCATTGGAGGCTCTCATACCATAACTGGCCTGAAAAGGAGCAATGCAAAAGAAGATGATCAATTATTTCTTCCTCCTCTAAGAAGAGAATGCACTTGAAGGGCCTACTCTTCCTAGCCTTTGTAACTTATCCCAAGTTAGAGCCCTTCGACAAGTGGCAACCTAAAGGAATGCATTATCCTTTTGAAAGCCATAAGGGAGTCAAACTTGTTGACTAGGGAATTTCTCATTATTTCCTTGCCCTAACACTACAATATAAGCTTCCTTCACACTAATTATGCCACACTACTATTCCAAATAAATTTATCTTCCTTGTTCCATGGAATCCACTGGCTTGCCAACTCCCTTTCCAAAGATTCACACACATTTCTAGGATCATCCCTAGGGGGAATTAGCTTGGTCTAATGTTTTCTCCTACCTTCCTCCTAGACATAGGAATCAACCCATACCCCAATACAATGTTTAAAGGAGGCAAAAGGCCTCACATGTGTTTGAACTAATGCCTCCTCCTTGAACCATCAATCCCTCCAAAAAAAAATCTTCTACTTGTTCCCCAAATTCCATCTAATCTAAAACTTGCAAGCTCTTAAAAAAAATCCATATACATGGCTTGGTTGGGATATAAGAATTTTGAAAGAAGAGGATTTCTACTCTATTTTCCAAATATTTAGCTTGGACGATTTTTCTCCAAAACCTCTTTCTTCATAAATACCCTTAATAATTTCACACCTAATGCTTTGTTCATATTCTTGTTGTTCCTTATCCCAAGACCTCCCCTGATTCTTAAGAAGAAAAACATGTTCCCATTTTACCAACTTATACTTCCTATCATCCCTAATGCCACTTCATAAAAAGGTCTTCTAAATATTCTTTAAAATATTAGCCACAATACTAGGAACTTGAAAAACTGACATAGTAAAAACAAGGATAGTAGTCAAGGAAGCTTTACTTAAAATGATTCTAACAATGAGGAAAGCCACTTGCCTTTCTAGGAAGAAATCTTATTTTGTACTTATCAAATACCATCTTCCATTCCTTCTTAGTAGCTCGTTTATCCAAAATGGACATCCTATTACTACCTAGTGACTTAACAAGGTTTTCTTTCTTCGAACTCACGAGTTTACTGCACCAAATTTATGTCTAGTCCTTGGGGAAACATTTGTTGGATCCAAAGCATATTATTGACTGAATTCAGACTTGGCCTCACAATTCATAACCTCACTCCTGGTTCTTGGACTTTCTGTTGAAGAAGTTCACACTACTACAAATATGATAGTGCGGCCTGATTTCTTGGGGAATTTGGACTACATCTTGTTTGTTGCACACCTAGCCATTGGAATTCCCTCTGCCGATAACATTCCTCGGTTCTTGGAATGAGGAGAATTAGTTCCTCTCTGACCATTTCTGATTGATCTCCACACCCCTGACTTTGATGCTCCCAGGACAACACTTATTTGGGATATACTACTCTTATGGATGAAGCATCCTAGATTGACTGAATGACCACCATGTTGCTACAACTTGGCTCCTTCCTTTTGCTCTTTTTGCACTTTTATGGGGAGAAATTTTATATTTCCATGTATATGCGAAGTACACACACACAGACACATATATATGAAAATTTTCTTTTCATACTTTAAGCATGTATTTACTGTGCATGGTTTTATTTCTTCATTTCACAACACAATATCTTTAGAACAGTTCAATTTACTCTCATGTGTGTATGTTAAATTAAGCAAAAAATTTTAATGCAAAGAACAAACCAGAAAGAATTGATAGGGAGTTCTCCTTTTGGGAAACTTAAGATACACAAGATGTTTGAATTTTCAAGACACTTGTCCTTAATGAAGAAGATCCTATATTTTTATGGATTTATCTTTTGATTTGCAACTTTTTTAAAGAAGGCCAGACTCCTTTTTATGGATTTGACTTCCCTAGTTGAGGCTTCACTTAAAATAAGAGTGTCATCAACAAATTAGAGATGAGTCACATTATGAATGGAAGAAGAGACTTGGAGACCTTTCAATTCCCTAACTGTAGTTTCTACCTTGAGGGACCTACCAAGAACCTTTACAATAATAAGAAATAGAAAAGGGGACAAGGGGTCATCTTGTCTTAATCCCTTTTTGGTTGGAAAATATTCAGTAGAGGAACCATTGATAAGAAATGAATATGAAACCAAGGAGCTACAACTATAAACTGATTGATACCACTCATTGTTGAAACCAAATTTATTCATGAACTTGAATAAAAATCCTTGAGAAACTTGATCATAGGTTTTACTTATATCTAACTTCAAAATCATATTTTCCTTCTTACATTTTATCAAATTAATGGCTTCATGCACTATAATAATGCCATCCAAAATTTTTCTAACTCTTAAGATCCCTCTATTCCTCCAATATCAGGATCCCCTGCCATGCTTTAAGTCTTAAAGCCATGGCGTTCGTCAAAATCTAATGGATAGCGTTACAAAGGTTACATATAGGTCTATATTCATGAAAGTACATATGATAATTAATCTTTGGAATAAGAACAATAAAGGTATTGTTCCATCCTTTGAATATTGGCTTCATGGCCCTATATTCTTCAACTACCTTGAACACATCTAGTCCAACTAGATGCCATAATATTTGAAAAATAATTTCTTGGAAGCCATTCGATCCTAGAGCCTTTGTGGTCCGCAAGGAAAAAGTGGCATACTTGATTTATTCCATAGTGAAGTGTGTTAACCTTTGTTATTGGTTTTTTGGGTGGAACCCCTAGGTTCATGTCTAGATTTGGTTCACCTTGGGGGCCACCTAGGGTCCTACATATAACTTGTGGGTCCATTTGGGATGAACCTGAGGATACCCACAATGCATTTGGTGGGCACTTGCACCTAGATGATGTATTTTACTAATCTTTAGTTTTTTAAAATTTTAAAATTTCTTTTATTCGAAAAGAAAAATTTCCCCCCCAAACACTAAAATGTGCTATAAAAGACATCTAAAAGAAAAAAAAAATTCATTTCTCATATTGTGAATGAGAAACAAAAATATTCTTCATTCTTGCTAAACTATTTTCTTGCTTGCCATTGCACATATAAAGTTGAAGATCGATTAATAAATGTTCCAAATTGGTTAGTTTGCTAATCCTATGCATTTGCAAGAGTTCATTTGTTTTCAAGGAGATCATAGAGGAATATTTCTTCAAAAAAGGTAGGTTTTTTCTAGTTTTTGTTTTTTCTTCTTATATATATTTTTATAAATGAACTACTTTGTTTTCTTTTGAAGTTTTTGTTTTATTTTCATTCTTATAAGAATCTATAACACATGCTTAATTTTTTAAAATAAATTAGTTTTTTGTTCTCAATTCTTTCAATTCTTTCAATTCTTCAAATGTGTTGTTTATTGAACTTGTTGTCATAAGTATTATAATGACATCTAATTCTAGCTCCATGAGCCGACTCTACTTCAAAATAGACTCAAACTCTCCCCTTTGGAAATATGTTGAAATGATACAAAAACTTCTAGGTGGTGGGTGTTATGTTTGGATTTGTAGAATGTAATGTTAGATATTCAAGCCCATATCTAGTTGAGTTAAAAGTCATTTATGCAAGATCCCTTGACTAGGCATCAAATTTTTCCTAGGAAAAGATGGTGAAGGCATTCTAGAATCGCAAGTCTTGACATATATTGATGAGTAAGAAAAAACACATTAAGAAATAGTCCAAAAATCAAATCATCCTTTGTTAAATGAAAGGATCTTAAGGGATGAAGCCCTCTTAACTACCTTCTAATCTTCAACTTATAAAGAACCACCCATTTTCATCCACACCTGAAGAATAAACTATGACCTATACACATAAAAGATCAAAGGAGCCATTGGAAATGAGTCTTGAGAGATTGTCATAACACATAGCGATATGTCTCTATGCAAATGGATTGAAATTCAATGTTGTTCGCTCACTATATTGGAAACAAATGGTGAACACATTTAATGAGGCTCCAAAAGGGTACAAGGGCTTAGATTTTGAGAAGGTGCGTAGAACCTTAATGGAAAAAGAGGTGAAGTTTGTAGAGGATTCCTTGAATCCCATAAGGAATTCATGGGCTGAAACAAGGGTGTCCATTGTTTCTAATGGATGGAAATCTAGCAATAAATCAATCATTGATCAATATTATTGCAGTGTCCCCTAAATGGGAAACATTTTTGAGAATAGTGGATTATGAAGGGGAGGTGAAGGATTATGAATTTATTGGTAACATTCTTTGTCAAGCCATTGAAGAAGTGCACTCTCAAAATTTTGTGCAAGTTATAATAGACAATGCCAAAAATTATAGTGGTTGGGTTATTGGTTGAGGAGTGTTATTCACACATTTTTTGGATGCCTTATGATGTCAACTCCTTCAACCTCATGCTACAAAAATTTGGCACCAAAATTGATTGGATCAAATAGGTGTATGCTAAGGCCGAAGAGATCCAAATGTTTGTCACAACCACCATATGTCACAAGGCATATTTAGAACATTCTTGAAATTGGAGCTATTAAAGATAAGTTAAATATGCTTCAATTTAGTAAAATTTTTAATTTTGGTTTTTAAATAGGTTGCTGAGACCTGTTTTACCCCCAAGACAATTGCTTTGAGATAACTTGTGAGGGTTTGTGAGGAGTGTTTTAACATGGTCATCAACCAATATTGGTCTATATGGAAAAAATCTAAAACGAGAAAAAAGGTTAATCAAATTTCTTAGATCAATAACTTAGGTTTTAAGAAAGGCTTATTTTTATATGCTAATATTAGGGTGGGGATATGACTAAGCATGACTTGCTGCACACTGATATCCTCAACTTGTTCTATAGCTAGTAGTTTTGAAAAAAAAATCCCCTCCTTGTGAATACCTTCCATATCCTAAATTTCTAGCCCAAAAGGAATATAAACAGAGATTTGATTTCAATCTATCTACTAAATTTATTAAAGAGATGGATTTTTTTGTATTACAATCTCTTGCTTGCAACCAATTGAATCTATATTTTTAAAGAAAAAAAATATTCCATATGAAGGATCTGGTTAAGTCGATAATGAAGGTATTGTTATGTCCCCCTTGAAATCATAAAGAGACCTTTAGTACTAATTTATTTTTCCAACTCTAAAATCTAAGCTTCCACTTTATCCTTATGTTTAAAAATATTATCCAAGACACTTTTATTCCATTTCTTGGCTTGAATCTTAACCTTAGAGAGCTTCTTTTGAAGGATAAACCAACAAAACCCCTAAAAAGGACCTCCACCACTTATGGAATCCTCAAATTTAGGATTATTGAACTATAAAAGTATAACTTGAAGGTATTTCCCCCTCCTCTATGATCTTCCCATATTGAAAATTATATTGGCCAATGATTCAGGCCCTCAACGTGAATTAATTTCGCCTAGGGGGAAATATTCTCCAACATCCAACAAGAATTAATCGAGAATCTATCAAGCGTGCACTTGATATGATCCCCTACCCTATGGTTGTTCTCGGTATACCATCCTAATTTGGGCTTGATATCTAGAAGAGACATCATCACACCACTATAAAAAATCAATTGAACCTCTCCCTAAAAACTAAATCTCACCCTATCTCTCATCTAGGCTTAAAACCATATTTTAGTCTCCTTTTATGACCTAGTGCTCTCTTGAGAAACTATGACCATCCTAACTTAGATCATTCTACAAAAAGAATTATTTTATATCTAAATCTGGCCCACACACATTGGTAATATGAAATTAACCATTGGATTGCATATCAAAGAGTTTGTCCCTCAAATAATTTTGAGAAGACCTAAAGATACTATAGAAAAATTCATGGCATCCCAAATGATTTCTAAGCCACTTTCTATACACCTATCTTCCACAAATGAAGCTCCCCTTCTATTCCAAATCCTTCTCACAAAATTTGTGGAAACTTAACAAATTTTAGTTTCTTGTAATAAAATCATATCCAAAGCCTCACTCACAATCAAGTGCTTAAGAAGTTAGCTCTTCTAGGGGTGTTCAACCCATTTTATGTTCCAACTTATGCACTTAATGGGTATTTTGGTCCTTGGAAGTGCTTTCCCCCATTAACGTATTTATTCATTAGGTTTTTTGTACCATTTTCCAAATCCTCCATTTCCTTGATCTTATCTTTGGTGGCTATCTTTTTTACACTCGTTGGTGTTAATAATATCCAAATCTAGAAGGTGAAGCCCTTGTTTATTTCCCAATCCTTTTAATACTTATGGTCACCCTGTACCTATCCTGCTTTGCTTCTTCCTTATACTTAGGGGTAGTATTTGAATTCTTTTCTATTTCTCAAGGGGCAACCCTTGTATCTTTCTCCACAACCTACTCTTAAATAGAATTAGGGGTGGATATAGGAGGTAAATCAATATCATAACTTACAAAAATCAAAGCGTCCCCCCCATGTTGATCCTCTCTGCCCTCTTGACCTCTAGCTTTAGAACTGCCTCATTGGCCAGAATGATACTACAAGATTTAGAAAAATACCCTACCTTCCAACAATTAAAGCATCCTATTGGAAAACATTCATAATCTAGCTCCTATTCCTAGAATCCTAAAGAAGACTCCAAAATAATTGCTATTTTGATTGGTTTAAAGAGATCTATTTTAAAATTTCAACAGAGATCCAAACATAAGAGGTCATCTCCTTGCCTTCTGTAGCACTAGTGCTATAGATATATCTTCCTAAGAAATCACCTATGAGTTTATAAATCTCCTCTAACCATAACTCCTGTGAGAACTTGTGCAAACGAATCAAAATGGGGATTTGCTTGATCAATTATTTGCTTGGATTAAATAATGGGATCCATAATCTTATAAACACTTAGACAATGCTTAGAATCATGAATGAATTTTTAAGAATTTTGTCCCTATCTTCTTCAAAATGAAAAGTAATATGGAAAAAAATTAAGGTGAGAAAACCTATCTCCTTGATCTTGATCCCCATCCATCCTTGTCTCATTCATTCTTTCAATCTTGGGTTTAAGGTCCAAGTTTTGATAAATTTTTCCAATCACTACTATTCTCTTGAACTTCTCCACCAAAGGTTTAGGGAATCGATTCAAAATTTCTATCTTAGGAATATCAACATTGATGTCGATGTTAATATTGGTAATCAAAAGCCTCAGGGTTTACTTACTCCCTTTAGAACGGGTCTCCTTCAAAAACCCAATCTCCCAATCTACCTTAGAAAATACACTAAGGAGTTCTTGACTACTTTTAGGAAAACCATGCTACAAGCCCTTCTAAAAGTTGTTCTTTTCCTAATTCCCTTCTTTAATTAGAATCCTTAGGGTAGGTTCTCATGCAACTATTTAGCTTATTTTGATTAGCAAGCACTTCTCAACTTTTTAAGGAGTAATTTGTGGAGTTGGTAACCCCATGAATATGTAACTTTTTTGCTTATTTTAAGCTGTCATCTTAATTTTTTTTTTTAAATGCATAAAAAATTAAATAATTTTTTTAAACTAAAAAAATCCCATTGATGTGTCTGATGCCTAGAGCAACAGTTCCTCTCTGTCCCATGAACAAATTGGACATATAATTGATGTGTTATAGTGAATGTGAATGCAAAAAATACAGTGGAGGTAAAACATAAATTCATTCACACATGAGGATCAAAATTTCAAACAAGAACTATAATCAAAATTTAATTGAAAATTTATCATCTTCATGGAAATTTGTATTTGGGTGCTACACTGTCACAATTTCTTGCTTGCTTTATTTACATGTATGAATGAAAGTACTAATAATAATTTTGCAGGTAAAATTTGGAGGAAAAATTGGAGGCAAATGATAAGAAGGGAAATAAATTTATGGAACCACATGTCATTTTTCTCAACATGTAGTTGCTTCTTCTTTCTAGCCCCCCTTTTTGCCAAACTAAAATTGGAGGCAAATGAAAAGAAGGGAAATAAATTTGTGGAATCACGTGCCATTTTTCTGAGTATGTAGTTGCTTCTTACTTCTATTCCCCCCTTTTTGCCAAACTTATTTTCAATTATTAAGCAGTAGCTGCTCCACTAAAATAGGGAAAGATTCCTTATTATCCTTTTCCCATAATTAAGAATTTGTATGGGAACACTCTAATTGTTTAAATTTAAGTAGAAAATGCACTTAATTAGCCACATGGGGACATGGGGTTAGTACCCACATCTTCTTCTTTCTCTTTTCTTTGATTTGCTTAACTAGAGCCCTTGAGTTTGTCGCTGGATTTGCCTTCCACTCCCATAACATTCATCTTACTTGTTAAGAACTATTTTATTCAATAAAGAGTAATTTTAGTTGGTATGAGTTTTCCATTGTTTATGTAGATTAGATAAGATTGTTTTGGATTTAGTTGTGCTAGTTTTTAAATCCATGTTTGAGATCACTCTTTTTTTTTTATGGTGGATCATGAAAATAAATTTGCAGCCATCTATGACAATTTTCACATAACCCAAATAGAGAAAATCATGTAAACATGTACTTAGAATCCACATGCAAAAGAATAGATAACATACCATAAAAAATGATGCAAGATATACTCTAGGAAAACCCTCAAGAGGGAAAAACATAGCCTCCAAAAATATCCATCACTCATGCATAAGTCAACAATGAAATCGTTACAATACATCTTTAGATTCTATGAATACTTTTGAAACACAAAATCTCTAGATGAACTCCATGTGAACAAGAATGTGACCACACTTCCTATGCCATGTTTCAAACCATCACACATGCGAACTACAATAGATGCTTACACAAACCCCTTAGCCAAATTAGCTAACTTTAGACAACTACACACGTGCTTGCTTTCATAGACATAAGCTAGTACAAAACCACCAAGTGGTATTACATAAACCATGTGACTAATACCATGAACTTGTAAAATCATTTCCCCTCACATTTAATTTTTGGTATTAAATTTCCCTGATATTAAATATTTTCCCAATGTGCAAACCCTTATTAAATATTTAATCCAATGATACATACAACACATAAAATGATCGAAAGGATGTCTAACCCATGTGATGCACACATCCATATATCCCCTAGATGCACTAGAAACAATATTAAAATTACATTATAAATTTATGCAAGGTGGACAACACATATTTTCTTAACACTGAGTGTAATCCAAAACATTAATTGAAAAACTAACACAATTGGCAATTTTATCTAAAGAATTAATTTTTTACTTAACATATATATATATATATATATATTACTTGATTTATTTATAGTTATTTTTAATTTAAGGGTTATTTTATTTACTTAAGAGTTATTTTATGGTTACTTTTTTTAAAATCTAAAAGTTATGTTATAATTATCTTTTTTATTTAAGAGTTATTTTATAGTTTTACTATTTTAAAATATATGCTGGTTGTGGTTGTAGTTTTCATGGATTGGGAATGAGGAATGACATGAGACTCCTTGATGCCATTGTAGAACAAAAATAAAGTCTAGTGCAACAAGTCAAAAAAAGTATTATCTCTAATTATATAACTAAATTAATAATTATAATCGTTACGTCAAGAAGGCATTCACAATGGCATATGGGGGTAGTGAATGTGTGGACATAAAAACATAAGATTAAAGGGTAGTAAATGTGTGCACATAAAAATATATGATTAAATCTTGGTCCACATGAAAATAATCACTA
This sequence comes from Sequoia sempervirens, assembly GCA_007258455.2. Taxonomy (NCBI): domain Eukaryota; kingdom Viridiplantae; phylum Streptophyta; class Pinopsida; order Cupressales; family Cupressaceae; genus Sequoia; species Sequoia sempervirens. The sequence continues at coordinate 37,833 of VDFB02273615.1, read as the reverse complement.
TTGAACGAGAATAAAAGATGTTTCATTGCTGAATAATTGTTTTGATAAGCATGTAGATTGGTTTAATTGTACATGCAATTATATGTTGAGTGCTACAATCTATTTCTTCATCCATTGCTTGTGTTTGTGGGAGAGTGTAGAGGAGACAACAACAAAGTCACAACCCTCTCGCGGTCATGTTTATTAGCAAGTACAGGTAAAATAAGCCACTCACATCTATTTAGCCCATTGAAAAGCTCTCATTTTTAAGTACACAAATACATACTCCAGATACATCTTATCCAACCAAAAAACTAGTAGTATTATTGTTAAAAAAATCCATTAAAAAAGATAAACACTAACCTTTAGTCATAATAATCTCGTATTCTAACTTAATCATTGTGAGCGATAAACCAAAAACAAGTGAAAAAACTAAATTATTTGTGCATTTTGTAGCAAGAACAAAAACACAACTCATTGGTTAGAAAAATAGAGCAAGGTAGGAGTTCTCATTGATTTTTGGAAAGATTGACAAAAACTACCGGGCCGTGATTATATTTGTATAAGAAAAACTCAAACCAAGTGTACCTAACCATTTTAAAAAACCATGATTGACTATTTATATAATTTTGATTATTGATGATTGGGTTTTGATCAGTTACACAAACTAACAACTTAACAATTTTTTTAAAAAAATGTACACTGAAATTAGACTTTACAGTCTGCTACAATTGGATAGAATAAAACACGTCCTGAAAGGGATTATTACATAGTAAATAAAGTTGCAACAAAACCCGCTCCAATATAACATGATGTTACTCCTTACATTAAGGAGACTGCAATGAGGTAGGGGTTTTAATGAAGGTGTTAAAAGAGGTCTCATAAGAAGCTGACCAAATTGGGGAAAGGGCTCTTATAGAGTATTTTAAAAGACCCAAGAGGAAGATGTCAAATTGTTGTCATCAATTGATAATGAGAGTAATAAAATTAAATCCACTACCTGTATGTTTCTGTTGCTTCACCTAAATTTTATATCACCGATAGATACACAACCTAGGCTATCAGGATTGCACGATAACTTAGAGAAAAATAACTATTCCATTTATTTTACTAGGATCCTTGAAGAGATAGAATGTCATACAAAAGCAAATAAATCAATACCAAATTTATTAGCAGTTCATCAAATGTAAAGTGAATTTTAGTTAAAGTTACTGTGCTACTTTTAGTTAGCATATCCCTTGCCCATCTTCAATTTATGTTGGAATTTTCCATTCCAAAAGACCCTTAGTGTGACTTGACATCATATATAAGTCAGGTTAATATTGTTTATCATATAATTAAGCACAATTAACAAATAAAGGGTAAATTCATAATTTTTTCTCCTAATATATTGGAGAAGCACACTAATTCTTTCATTATTTAATTCAGATGGGAATTACACAATCCTCAACCTCTGAAATCAAACATAGTATTTGGTGTCAAGATACACCAAATTTGAGCAATGTGGAAGAATATTTCCCTATAGTTTCTTTTGATTTTGTGCCAAGGAAAGCAAATTGACAGCCTGATGCATTGTATGGTTTTCCAAAAGGTTTTTATCAGCTAGAATAACCATGATGATTGCCTAAAACACTACAATTTTTATAATATTATATTGTATATCATTGCACTTCCAGAGGAAAATATTTAGGTATTCCAGACATTCGTAGTACATGGCATCTGATTGCTCATATCTGGTATGTTTTCTCAGAAGTTCCATCTCTTTCCTCGATTCAAAAACTTTTTACTTTTTCCATATCCCTTGCATAGAACTTGATTGCATGGTCTAGACCTGCTACTCTTCAAAAATATTATACATATGATTCAAGTAAGATAATCTTATACAATAAATTATCCAAAAATATAGCTTTGACAAACCCCAAGCTTCCTTAATTTCCTTAGTGAACTGTTTGGCTAGTTGGTGCTATATGGGTCCTTGGATATTTCCTTATAATACATTTTTGCATTTGTTCCCAAATAATTTGATTCAAAGTCCATGCATCCTGTTTGACCAAATAGATCTCTTTAAGCATTTTTGTAATAATCATTTTAGAAACTGAGTTCTTTCTTTCTTTTTGATAACATTTGAAATAACTATTATGCTTAAGTTTCTTCTATAGCTTTATTAATTATAATTTTGTTTTCTCTTCTCTAGAATTTTTCATAGCACAACCAAATTTTGGTTTTGAAAATTCTTTATGAGCTGTTTAAGGTAAAATTCTTGAATTTGAATATGTTGCTTTATTGCTTATCACCAACTCTTTTCACTTACTATTGTTATTATTATCAAAGTCTTCTTCTTGCACGACCTTAGAATCTTTTGCTGGCAATTGCAGAATTAAACTAAAACTCTTAGCACTATCTTAGACACCTCGATATTTGGGATTGTTTATGGATTATATTGTAGGATATGCAAATTATTAAATGTATTATAAGTTGTATGGTTAATTGGTTGGTTTTACATGAGTTATTATAACAATTTTTATTTATTTTTACATTTTCATTGATAATTTTGTATGCTTTGATTAATTAGATAGAGTTGAAATATTTTTCTTTCAATTTTTTGTTAATTTTTGAATATTTTGTTGACTCAAATACATTTGTAGAAATCACGACTGAAAAAATAATAAAATCTATTTCAGAGAATTCCCACAAGATTATTGAAGAAATTGAAGATGCAGCCTTGTGTACTATGGAAATTGAAGAAAAAGAGATCATACAAATGCAAGAAATGACAGAAAAATTCCATAAGACATGTACAAAAGTTGTTGGCTTTTGTAAGTTTATGAAATAATTATATTATGATGAGCAATATGAACAAGGTTCTTCTAGAAAAATAATTGAATAATTTTTGCTGTTTTTAAACCATATAGATAGTGTTTTAAAACTAGGTTCATGTATAATGTTATGATATATTTCAATAACTCATATGTATTACATTTTGAAAAATACCTCTTATGGATATTCTTTATAGATATCACTTAAGGTATCTTTTATGTATATTTATTATCACATATATAAATAGTTGTACTTTAAAAAAAATATCTCTTCTATATATTCACTATCATATATGTCGATTAAAATAATAGAAAAAATATTCAATATCTCTCTATATATAATGTACATATGTTTGTTATATAAATTTGAATTCATATATATAAATTGATTCTTTTTTTATCAAATCCTTCCATTTTCTTTTTCTTATTGGCATGTGACATAAAAATGTACTATTAAAATTATTATTTCATGATATTGTAGTTGCCTTTAATTAAATTAATTGATTTTTTAAAATTATAATATAATAATATAATGCAAATAATAAAAAATTAAAATTAAAAATATTTTATTATATTACATTAGCAAATTATACAATACAACTGAAATTTCATAGTTAAAATATAATATTAATAAAAATGAATTATATTCTATACAAGTAATTATAATATACTTTGAACAACATATTTCCTCGAAAAGGAAAATAGTAGATGGACAATTATTTTCTATTATACTATTTTCATTTTCATACATCTTTTATTGTTGTCAAATGAATTTATAAACACTAAAAACTTTGTTTACTATTTCATTTTTTATTTTGACAGGAGTACATTAAAGAAACATAGTTTCATCCTCATATATGATTTTTTCTCTTATAATTTAATTCTTTTAGCTATCATATAGTGCTGAAAACTTCTTCTATATAAAACCATACATTAATTGTACAACACTTGTTCTATTCAATTTTATTTATTATAATTTAAATTATGATTTTTATTTGTTTTAATATACTATAATTTAAAGTCTCATATTCTATACTTTTATTACAATACTAAGTTTGATTCTATTATAATGATTTTTAGTAATATTCATTTAATATCAAAGAACGTGAATTGTGAAATATTTAATTGTTCATTTAGTTACTGCGAAAAATAAATACATGTCAAAAAATAGTTATATCATAGTGATGCTATATTGATTATTAGTTTTCCTACATTATTATGTCATATACATGAATCCTCCAAATAATCCATATGGTCATCAACTTGTTGTAAGAAATGAAGCTCCTACAAGAATAATTCCTATAAGAGCAATGAATCCTTACTAAAGATGATGGACAATAAAGGCTAGAGTGACTACAAAATGACAACTTCATCATTTCAAAAATGCAAATTAAGACAAAAAGGTTTTTAGTTTTGACTTGCTTGACTTTGACGTTGATGAAATAAGAGTAACATGCTTTAATGCCACTAAAAAACAATTCTATTATCATATTGAGGTTGGAAAATTATTTATAATCTCAAATGGGAACCTCAAACATAAGTTTTTTTCAACAATTTATGTCATGATTGGGAAATTTTCTTAGTAATTCTATAGTTGTGTTGTGTTTAGAGGAGGATACATTGATATTGAAGCTCCACTTTAATTTCAAACTAATAAGTGAACTTAAGGCCACGAAACACAATTCCATGGTTGATATCATTGGTATTATTTTATCCATCACTCAATCTAATCCAATATTCAAAAAACAATGCCACACAAACTCAAAAATAAACTCTTCAACTTAAGGACATGCTAACTTGTATAATTGACTTGACAATGTGGGGTAATTTCTCATTAACAAAGGCTAATTTAAACTTCAACAACTATGTGATTAGGTACTTTTCCAATTCTTGTTGTAAAGACTACACAAATTAGTGATTATGGTATAAAATATGTAGGAAAAATCACCACATCTCTATTGAATGCATAAGACAACTGAGAGAGGGTGTGAATCAAAACCGTTAAAACATCAAAACCCTCATTAACATTTAGATCTGCATTAATCCCTAAACCTTTAACAACCTTTAAACCCTTATCATACATTAGCCAAATATAAACATGAGAAATAGTAATGCAAACACATCCATACACATGAGAACACCAAATTTACGTAGAAAACCCATGAAGGGAAAAAAGGGTGAGGATTAGCTCACAATATAAAGTAAATGCAACACCGAATACAATAGGCTTATTGTCAGAGGGCTCACTTCCCAAAAGAAAGAAGGGCTTATTGTCAATAGCTCACTACCAGATTAAAAAGAAGAAGATAGAAGATTTTTACAATGAGAAATACATCTCAAAGCAATAGAAAATATCTACCACTACAACTCTACATCATTAGTAACCTCCAACTCACTACTATCAAAAACTTCAAGTACTCTGTAAATATAAACCCTTCTGCTTACCACATTCAACCCATTGACATTAAGCTCGTACTTCATATCTTTGCATCTGATTAAATTCATATGTCAAAACATCCTTGCATCTACACACACTTCTCCAACAATTCACCTTACCCTTATACCATTCACAAACTTAGAAACATCTCTCAAGGTTGGCTATGCACCGAGCAAAAATTCAAATTTAAATTAGGTTGGCACCAAAAAATTCCCACGATGTAGAGGAATGAAGGAGAACCACATCACACCTTAACTCAAACCTACATCCACATATATATGCCACACTATGCTTCCACAAACACCGAAGCATATATGCAATTAGTGTAGACACCCAAGGTAGGCCGAACCTGTGTTAACACATTAAACATTTAAGTACATGCTTCCTTAAATCTAAAAATGAATCATAGACCACACACAAAAATTAAACACAATTTGGCTCAACACCTTGAAATCCAACAAATCCTTCGCAACATCATATACCTGAAAGATATATTCATTCTATATACCTAGTTAACCTTCTACACACTATAACACTTGAATCCTACCTTGCAGAGCACCAAAACTCAAAAAACTCATACTGAAGAGAAATATGAGTTCAATATAAGAACACTCCTAGATCCAAAAATCCAGAAACCAAAACATAGAGAAATGCGAAGCAAAACTATTTCTACTAGATAACACTGTACATCATAATTCACACACTAGTGAACACAACTTCTTTTTCCGAATGATCTAAAACTTGAAACTCTAGATATAACACATTTGAACACCTTTGATCAACATATCTGAACCACACAAGTAGATCTTCAACCATGAAGAATTGTGGAGCAAAAAACTGAACACCACTATGCCATATTGAACACTCTTTACCACACTGTTTCCATTTTTATTAAAATTTTCTCAAAAGCACTTGGAAAACAAGCACCAAAAACATCATCTCAACAAATGCAACACCTTCTCAACAACACAAGAGGTTGAACACCCAAAAACATATGCTCATCAAAGGAAAACTAGAGGTTGACATTAGTGATATTAGTAATGATAAAAAATACAACCAATCAAAGCATCTCCATAGGTTGACATCAATCCAACAACAAAGCTCTGTTGACATCAATGAAAACACATACTTCCAATAGATGTACAAAGAGAGAGAGAGGTGAGATAGAGAGAGTAGAGAGGAAAGGAGAGAGATGGAGGAAGGGAGAAGCACAAGAGAGAGGTGATAAAGAGATGTGATAGAGAGAATAGAGAGGGAAGGAGGGAGGGAGGGAGAAAGAAATAGGTATAGAGGGATAGGTTAGATAGAGAGAAGTAGAGAGGGAAGGTGGGTGGGAGGAAGGAAGAGAGAGACAAAGACATAGATAGAGAGAGATAGAGAGGGGGAGATAGAGAAAATTTGAGAGAGAGAGAGAGAGAGATTCAAATAAAGGGATGGAGATAGTGAGAGAGAGGTCTAGATTATAAGAGATAAACAATGAGCGAGATAGAGAGAGAAAGATGATACAACTTGTTGATTACTGAAATTTGACCTCTTGATTATTGAAATTTAACATGCTGATTACTGAAGTCATTGTGGGATCTTGTGGCATGTATGAATTCTTTGTATGGACCTATAGGTGGATATCGAATCACTTCAAACCAATCTCTGTCGATTTGGGTCAACTCAACACCATTTGTGTGTTCCAATGTCAAACACATTCTTGTAAACAATGTCAGTGGAAAGAATTGAAAAAATGGATCAAATGATAACTAGAAGTCTCTACTTATGAGTTCTAAGATTTATGGAAGTTATGAGAAGATTCACATTTCATTCCAAACACAAATAATGGAGAAACTTAAAAAAAGAAAGAGATTGGAGCAGGTGTACACAAACAAAATCACCTCCAAGCAATGAAGATGAACAATGTTGGCCAATAGTAAACCTCCATGAATGAAATAGGTTGAATGAGAGCTCCCACCCTACAAGTTAAACAATAATACCTCCAAAAATTTAGCAATTGAGAGAATGTGAGAGTACTAATTAGAAATGGGGTCAAAGAAGAACCTATGTATAAATAGAGAAATTCTTGAGCATAAGCAACATGAACTACAAAGTTTGAACTGAACATTCTCTCAAATTAAATATAACTTGAAAATATATTGATCTATATGAACTGATGTGGATGTTTAGATCTGAATTGCTTGAAAATATACCTTTGTTTCCACAAAACCTACATTTTTTCATACCAATTATTTTTTACGAATTTTTTTAATGTACTTTTAATTCAAACCATAGAAATAACATGAATCTAAATAAGATGAATAATATCATACCTATCCCATACAAAAAAATATCTACTACTGAAGTGTGCATGAAGGGTCATCTCTTACCTTTAGAGTATCCAGTATTGCTTCATGATCAACACTACTGATTGTCCATAGTTCCTTTGTTCTTGGTTTGGCAAGATGTCTCAATAACTTAACATTTGTTGCTATAACAAGGTGCAAATACATAAGAATGGTTTTGTGTTTCTCGTAGTCTTCAAATGCAAGTATGCCATTCTTTCTAATCATATACATTTGCAACCAAGTTCTGACAACAACTGAACCATAGGATACATGAACCAATGAATTAGGATTAGATACTATGAATTAATCACAATTGCCTCATTATATAGAGATATTGAACAATTCAAAGGACTACAAGAAACATATCATGCAACTCCATACAAATTACAAACTCTAAGAATTAACATGCAAATTCTATATTTAAGAATTCTATTTTTATTCTCATACAAGATTGCAGTTCTATCTCAACTTTATGCTCATGCAATGTGGGAGAAATTACCACATATTCCAACACTCCCCCTTAATTTCAACCACTAATCATCAACACCAAACCAATTATGGTTGTGATCTTCATATTTTCTCTCAACAACATCTGTAACTGACTTCATTTCTTCTTTGGAATATCATTTGTTTATATACCCCCTACCTACAACTCCTTCTCATGAATTCCACCCTTTAACTTTCAATGATAGTTCAGAAAAAATTTAAAACACGTAGTCTTTGCAATTTGCTCTTAATTTTTTCTATTTGATTTTAAAACACTAGACAGTTGAAAAACAAAAAAAATGGAATTGGTTCGCATATTTACTCACATGTTACCCTATAAATCCTCCATGTGGAATTAACTTTAGAAAGCAACACTTTGTTGTAGAATACAACAAACCATAAAATACACTAGAAAAAATTGCAAGAGAAATTGTTTCGATGTAGTTTGTTGACTATATAGCATGAAAAGTAGGAAATGCTACTATTATACCCAACATCATGCCATGCATTTGACATATTCATCAAATAATTTTAAGTGTCATTATGTTAGCCCATTCATTAGTTCAACCCCCTGTCTTGGTGGGTCTTTGCTTGTAATGATCATAATGTTTTTTATGTTATGATTTATAAGACATGTTATTTTGTAGGGATAATAATTGTGTACCATCTATTGGAAAGTACTATCAAGTAGTTTCATTTTTCCTGTTGCACGATATTCATCTAATATTGCCCTTATCACATGCACCTTCTGGTCTCCTATGTACTACATGGTATTTAGCCTTAGTATGAATTCCTAGGTAATCACTTCAATGAATGAATGACTCATGTAGCATATGTGTGTAGACCTCATATTACTCTATAGTTGGTGTTGTAGACAACATGGATGGGTCAGTATATGTGGACCAATTACTTTATGCCAAGTGTATCCTAGCTAGGAATACTGGTGGGCTCAACATGTCTACTTAAGGATCCCAAGTATTTAAAAAAAAAAGGTATATTCTATTAAGTAAAAGGGCAACACACTAGCTTCTTATTCACCAATTGATAAACTTACCCTAGTAGGTAAATAATTTTGTACATATTTTTCGTAGTTGTCCTTTAGTCTATTGATCTATTCCTTTAATCAACATAGAGTACCAATCCTTCACCATTAGAAGCTTTAAACAAAGGTTATTTACATTTGCAAGAAATTTACAAGCAATACTACCACAATTTTAGGGTTTTGTGTAGTAAGGTAACAAATGCAAATATGGAGAACTATGCATAGTCGTTGAGGTTTTCATAGTGACCTTGTAACTCAATAAGGTAATCAGATGACCTAGGAGATGCACCAATCACATGACAACTAGCTGTAGGGACAAATCATATCTCCATGAGCCATGTCCTTGTGTGCAAAGGAGATAGATGGATGAAGTAATAGATGCATGCAAAGATATTATCGATTCAAAATGACCACTTTCATAGTTTGAATCCCTAGAATGCAAACTATAAAATGAAAGGATTTGCAATGTTGTAGGTTTTCTAGAACTCTTTCCTACTACAATGGTGATGGTTGTTTGGGTCTAGATTTTAATGCCCCCTAACAATGATTAAATCAAGCTTCGAGTGAATTTTTTAGTAATTTTCAATATTGGTGACATAATGTCAAGGTTTGTAGGCACTATTTATTATCCTCTTAGGATGATGTGTGTATATCTTTCCTGCAATTGAATTCAATGCTAGTGCTGGGTAGTTGTTATAACTATCTAGTTGAAGATATAAGAAATCTCAATCAAATGATTAAACATAGAATGTTGGGATAGATGTCACAAGCTCATTGAATTTCATAGAGGCATCTAATGCTTATATATGCAATTTTTTTCTTACATAGCAAGGATTGGTCGAATTGTGTGCTCTATTTTTAAGTAAATTTGAGGGTGTCAAATTTTAATATCATACTCTAGATTTTTAGTATTTTTAGGTGTCACAAATCCTTGAGAAGGTGCTAAATGTAAAATCCTCTTCATAGCTTGGTATCTTCATGATTGTATAGGATATTTCAAGGGATTTATCTTCATCCCTTATGTTACTTTCACTAACTTTATTATGACATTTGATTAGTTTGTCATTCCAAAAATTCTTAAATTACCTCAATGTTTTTGGAGAAATCTTTTCACCATGTAAATGAAATATCTTTATTCATTTGTAGATTATTAAAGTAGACCTAGTTAATGAAATGTCTTTATTCATTTATTAGAGAAATCAATAAATTGGAGCATTTTGTGGTGAATTATCCCCTACCCTCTAAAATAATTACAAAAGACATAAATTGTTTCAACAAATAAGATTAGTTTTCAACACACAAAGGGTTATTTTATTCAATTTCAAAAATTATAAATGTTTGCAATGATTTTACTACTTGATCAGGTGATTAGAGATTAGAGACAATGACGTAATTATAATTTCCTCATTATATAGAGGTCTTGAAAAACTTAAAATACTACACAAAAAATATCTTGCAACTCCATACAAATTACAAACTCTAAGAATTAACATGCAAATTCTATATTTAATAATTCTATTTTTTTTCTCATACAAGACTGGAGTTCTATCTCAACTTTATCCTCATGCAATGTGGGAGAAATTACCACATATTCCAACAGTCCCCTTAATTTCAACCATTAATCATCAACACCAAACCAATTATGGTTGTGATCTTTATATTTTCTCTCAACAACATCTATAGTTGACTTCATTTCTTCTTCGAAATTTTGTGAACTTCCTTCCTACTGGATAGTGTGTGACGATCTTGTTTTAAACAATGCTTTACTATGCTATGACTCCTTCAGGGATCCACACTTTCTCTCCTCCTATAAAAAGCCTCAATTTCTATCAAAAAAACACTATGACCTTTTTTAAGGCTAGGATCTAACTTCCTCACATGATTTCACATTGATGGATGAGACTAATTTCTTGCAAACAACGATCTTCTGATCTCATTGACTTCTAATCAAATGGTGAGCTTCCTCAATGACTTGTTTTTCTGGATGGACTACAAACTTTTTTTCAAACATGCTATCCAATTTGCAATCTAACCTTGAGTATTGATTGCTTCAATCTTTATTACTTGCGGCTTCAACAAGATTTGTGATCTTCTATTTGACTCTTATTTTCTTAGAGGACTACATCCTTCTACCTTTTTACTTCACACGACTACAGTTGTGGCTCCCTCTTTGTCACAATTTTCCTTTTCTCAGTTGCAATTTCTCCTTGCTACACTGGATTCACAATCCTTTGGCTGTGACAACCTCTTTATCTTCAACTACAATCATACCTAGTGATTTGTTTAGTGCTATGACTAGCTCTTCAACCTTCTCTGTAAATAACAAACTCTAAGAAATAACTTGCAAATTCTATGTTTAAGAATTCTATTTTTATTCTCATACAAGATTGCAGTTCTATCTCGACTTTCTCCTCATGCAATGTGGGAGAAAATACCACATATTCCAACACCCTCTAGGGTTGGCCTAAACATTTTGGAGATGTTGAAATGTAAAGGAGACATCCCATTGCGTCTTCATTTTTTTTGCATGCATCTCATACCCTAAGATTTGTTAGATTTTTTGGCATCCTAATATTTAAGGGTGTACATTGAATGGTCTCTAGGACATTGAGAAACATTTTCAATCTGTTAAAAGCATCCTAGGAATGTCTTAATGTCCCATTTATCACTATTTTTTTAAAATAGAAAGGAATAACCTCTTTTGAAAAATGGAGATCAGAGGTCATTTTAGAACAATTAGATTCATGATCATTAATAATACAACACTCAGGTATTTGTTTTTAACAATCTCATATATTTTTTTCATTGTTTTACTCAACTTTTGAATTCATTGTTCAATGTTATAGATGTTAATGTTATTTGAATGCCGTCTCTATAGAGTAATTAACACTTAGATTTTAATGGTGAATGTAGTTGAATTATTTCGTATTTGAATTATAAGTGGTAAATTTGAATCCACTTACGATAGGATTAATTGTTCTAATAGCAGAAAATATCAAATATAATTTATTCAAAGAAAATAAAATAATCTATAAGCAAATCTGATAATTTTTGTTTAAATAGAAACTTGAATAAAAACAAAAAGGAAATGCTGCCATGCAACTGTAGAATATCTTTTTTAATTAATCTGGAAAGCTACAAACCTCCAAATCAAACAAGAATCCAATTTTTTCATAAAAAACCCTTAAAAATAAGAAGAAAAAAATTAAATTTAAAACCACTAAATAAAACTAAAATTCATTTCACAGATCAAAATACCTCTAGATGAAAAAACAAATAAAGATCTAATACAAATAATCATATATACAAACGGCCACAGATAAAACCACATAACTAATACCTTCATTTAATAGCTAACAATAGAATTGTTTTAAAATAAAGTAAAACACAAGAAAAAATGATCCAACCTTGTACAGATTCCCAAAAATAAACCTCATTCAAACCATGGTGAGTGACGTACCTCAAGATTCTGCACAAATTGTATCTGTTGTAAGCGATGCCGGTTTAAGCTGCTACAGGCAAACTAAGGGAAAGGACCCAGTAGTTGTGCACCCTAACTTCGCACTTCGAATTATCCTACGTGGAAATTTCAAATCACTCCCAATTTTTTACAGCAGCTTACTTGGCAAGTCCCCTACTAATAACTAAGGTTTTAGGGCCACATCATCAAATATGATGCCACATCAGCATGCTTTTTGTCAAGGTATCCAAAAAGGCCCCAAAAAAAAGTGAGACCAATACTCGTGAATTCACATCATGTTTTATTGAGCACTAATGTGGAATCACATGATTGGTTGCTTTTTAGATCAAAGGAATACATTTTGTTTAATTATGGGTAGTGATCATAACACTAACAACTTTAAAGTCACAACTATTGGTCCAATATTGATAAAACTATTGGACATTATATAAACAACTACTATCACAACTATTGAAACATGCTCAGGTATTGGGTCCTCTCCCCTAGTTAAACAATCGAACATATAGTAATATTTTGCCAAAAATATCTAAGAAAAACTCATCAATACAATCTCGCTAGAGTAATCAATTTTTTAACATATCGCAGAATATTTATTTAATAATAACTAAATATTTATAATAATCAGAAATAGGTTTTGAAGGGCCCCTAAAACCCTGTACACTGCAAAATACCAGTTGACCCACAACAACACAGAAAACAGAGAGAGACAGGACAAACAGCAGGACAAGAAGCACAAAAGCAATTAAACCAAGGTCTCGGCTAGATGAAAGTCCTCCACAGGCAGACAATTACTAAGTTACTAGCTACATTTTTATAGGTATTGTAGCTCTCCTCCACTTCAAACCCGAGTCCACGCAATGGCAATTGGGCTACGAACGATGTGCGTTCCACCTTGGACGCAATTCCACGATATCTCCCCGTACTCTCTCTCCTCTCCCATTTCCACTTTGCTCTCGAATGTCACATTGAAACTTGCCTGGTCACCTAGTTTCTTGAACACCAATGCGTTTGGCTCCACGTTTACCTTTACGTTTGGACTACTCTTCACCCGCACCTTGTAAATGGCATTGTCGCCGCCCACGTTGGTCACCGTTCTTCTCTTCACCTGAATATGGTCCCCATACTTTAACAAAACAGAGAAAGATGGGTAGTTAAGATCTGCACCCAGTTCTGATTTGGGGCAGGGAGGATTCTTGTGGGTGAGCAGGGCAATGTGCCTTTTGGCGTGCAAGTTGAGACCACACAGATAGTTGATGTAGTCTTGAGGACCCATATCGTACACCAGCCCTGGCTCCAGGGCAGCCAATGGATTTACATGACCTGCACCCGTCAGGAACGAGTCCGCGGCTCGCAAGCTTAGCGCATCTTTGATCGGCTGATTGCTGTTGTCCAGCTTGTAGTCCGTTGTCACTAAAGCCGATTTGATTGCCGCAGGACTCCATCTCGGATGGGCGGCACGGATGAGCGCCGCGACGCCGCTGACGTGGGGACAGGCCATGGATGTCCCAGAAATTATCTTGAAGATTTCAGGGCTCGACAATGGTGACCACGCTGCCAAGATGTTTACACCTGGCGCGATTAGATCTGGCTTAATAACGTCCGGATATGACAAGCTCGGACCTCTGGAAGAAAAGGAGGCCACGATGGGAGCAGCTACTTTCCCTACCACGGTCACCCCCGTGGTGTTGATGGTGGCCGTGGGCGCCGCCGTTCTGTATGCGTAGGCTTTTATCTTTTCTCCCGTCCGAAAACTCACGCTGGTAGCGGGCAGATATGTTTGAGCGACAGGTGAATCTTGGGCTCCCTCTTCTAGCTTGGTGGCAAATATCACTCCTTCTCCTCCGGCTGACTTAACGAGCCCCACAAGACTTGCCGGGTCCGAACCGTCGTGGGAATCGCACAGCACGACTTTGCCTGTGAAAAGGTGAGGGTCGAGATTGCGATCGCTGCAATTACCGTAAACCAGAGGCAGATTTTCAAGCACAGCTCCGTAAAGCGATGAGCCTTTGAACACCTCGCCATTGCCGAGCTTCACAATAGAGGGAAACTCTCTGTCTATACTACTGGCGCCCACAGTAGTTATCCACGGCGACGTGTTTACAACAGAATGGTGGAAAGGCCCTTCGTTACCCGCAGAGGCGGAAACAAATACACCATTTTCTATTGCCCCGAATGCTGCCAGAGCTTTTGGATCCTCGTAGAATGGAGTGTCGCCATTACCACCAATTGACACAGAAAGAATGTCGACACCATCGTGGATGGCTTTTTCCATGGCAGCAGCTACGTCGCTCGAATCGCAGTTGTCTTGTGGTCCCCAGCAGGCCTTATACATGGCCAGTCTGGCTGCAGGAGCGATGCCCATAGCCGTTCCGTTGGCAAAGCCATTGTAATTCGCTCCCCTTACAGCAGATCCTGCTGCAGTAGAAGCAGTATGTGTGCCGTGGCCCTTGCTGTCTCTTGCTGACATGATATCAGCTTTGAAATCCCCGCTTGTGTGCGATTTGTAGCCCTCGAAAAAATTAAATCGAGCTCCGATGAGTTTTCTATTGCACATGGAGGAATCGAATTGCTCTCCGCTTTCACATTCGCCCTTCCATCTGGAGGGAACAGGCCCCAGACCCTTGTCATGGAAGCTTTCACTCTCAGGCCATATTCCCCTGTCCACCACGCCCACTATCACGTCTTCTCCGCGATTCAACTGCTGCGACCACAGTCCTCTGCTACCGGTGAGGCCGAGAAACTGAGGTGAGTGTGTGGTATGAAGCTTATTGAGAGAGGATGGAATCACAGCCAGACAGCTATCCACGCTCTCCAAAGCTGCAGCCTCCGCACTGGTCAGCTTGGCCGCAAAGCCATGAAGGACTACATCGTATGTATAGAGCATGACACTTGGATCTGAGGTGGAGCCAGCAGAAGTTGCCTCAGTAAGAATTGAATGATACCAGTGCTCATGCAAACTGAAATGCTTGGGTTTCATGGATTTCATCATGTGAATAATATATGGCTTCCTTGTATTTTCATCACTTGCTGTAGCGGATAGCAAGAACGAGACGAATATTGCGAGCGTGGTGATTGGCATGCTGCTACTCATTGTGAGCAACTCAGAACCAGGGGATGAGCAAAGATGCAAGAAAATGAGTTGGTTGTTATGAAGATAGGTGGGGAGGATTCCTTTAAATTACTTGCAGGAGAGACTTCGATGTCAATACAAAGACCTGGTCACGCAGATAATATGAAGACACAATTACATGTACGTCGGCATGGTCCACACTCTGGGAATTTTTCAAAGCAGACGTGGAAATTAAACTGTTCTTGGCTTGAATTTCGAAAGAGATGTAGTTATGGGAGAAAGTACGCAGAAACATACAGAATTGTCTACCTTGAAGAATTGTGTACGAGGATGACACACAAATTAAATCGATTATTAAGTTAGAACTTTCAAAGAAACAAAAATTACCAAGTTGAAATCTCGTCATAGACATAACTTGAGATGTAGTTATGCAATGAGTGCTAAGTGGACCAATCGATATCATGAGAGATGGGTTCTCGTTGAACCACTACTCATGAAACATGGGTCAATGAGTTTGACTCGAAACTACACAGTTGAATCCTGATAGCAATATCATAATTTGACTCGCTGTGGAAAAATACCTCCTACTTATCAATAGACATAACTTTTTTTTTTTAAGGAGATGTGTTAGGTATATGAAAAGATAAAGAGATTTAATGAATCGTAGACTTAACTAATTTTAAAATTGGAAGAAATAATAACAAAATTTTCATCAATTTTAATTAGTTGTTACACGTTTGTATAATTATTTATTATGCATTTTGTTTATAAATATTTATTTATGAAATTAAACACATCAAAGGGAATAAGTTTGAGGAACATGCATATTACAAGGAACAAGCATTCTAAGAACATTTGGATTTGAAGCAATAAAAATTTCATTGCATTAATATTTGCATATAGGCCTCTACACTCTTATGCTTGTTGTCTTCCGACATTTATCTAATGCCCTAAAGTTGGTCCACCACGAAGATTGTCTTAGAAAACATGGATCTTGTGATCCAACAAATTTCATAAGGTATTTATAAATATTACATTTCTTATAAACCATTAGATATTGGAGATTACAATGAACTAGGTTGTAGTGCTTGATTTTAATTTTGAACATTAATAGGTAAAACATATCTAACATTTTTTTGTATTAACAAATGTTGTAACACCAATAGTTTTGAGGCATGCACACAAATTCATAATTATTTTCATCACCATAACAACACTAGCACAAACCCTAATACACATATGAAAAAGATGTGTTGGAGACACACAAGGGATAGAGATTACATTGTCTCAATGTGGTAAGAGTGGTAATCATCTAATGCAACAATAACCCAACTAATAGTAAAAAATTGACAAAGGAGTAAGATAACATGATTTAGTTATTCCAATAATTATCCTTAAGATGACTTGGATGGATTAGAAATATAGAATCCTTTTATTCATAATACCAAGTGTATTATTAATAGATTATTTCTTCACTATAGCTTATTTGTTCAATCTCTTTTTCCCAACTAGAAACCAAACCTCGATCCCTTGTATTAGTTGGTCTCTTACATAATTCTAATCTCCTACACTCCTCACTATTTTGCACCTCAACTTATGTATACAAATTATAAAATTAGATACTATGCCACATTCTATAACTACAAAAAATATTTAAAATGATAAATATCTTAAACACATTTACAACATATTGGTAGCCTAGTTCTTCTTGCCTACAATGCTCAATATCATTAAGAGAGGTATGTCCTTGTATATGAGTGTTTACATTAATCTATAACATAATAAAGACATTTATCAATTATTTCAGAATACCTAATGATATAAATTAAGACAAAATAATCATTTTTAAACATAAATATTCATACTCATACCTGTGTTAATGAAATTGAGGATGGAATTGCATCAGTAACACCAGTTTCCAAATTTTATAATATACCAGGAGCTATGACAATTGAATTCATCAACTAAAATAATAATAATAGATTAAACTTGAAAACACAAATATACATAAACAATACATTTGAATTTTGCAATTTTTTTTTTTTTAAATGAGTTATAGTGTACCTTAGTAAATCCAATGTCACGACCATCCCTATGAACATGCATGTTAGATGGTGATGTAATTCCCACCTATTCAACAAAAAAATATATTTTGAACTATTAAACATTATTCTTAATATAAACTATTATTTATTTTGATATATTATAAAATTGCTACCTCTAAAATATATGCATTTATACAACTTATTGGTGAGATGATCGATGTCATACCACCTTTTGACATTACACCCTAAAATGTATAATGTATGCATAATTTTAATTTAATTAAATAATGTATGCATTGATTTATAATTTGTAAAAAGAGCACATATTTTTTATTTTATTATGTCTTTCCTTTTTACCTCATTATACAATAATTTTTCCACATAAAATTCATGACATGAATCTTTATAAATTTTCAATTGATTTATTTGACTTGTCATAATGTCACATAGGTTATCATTTCTTCCAATGATGAAGCAAGGGATCTATGGTGGGATTTTTTTATGTTGAAGGATTCAAGTTTGAAACTAATTGTAGAATTTGAGGTTTGTTTTGTTCCAAATGCTTTATCAAACCCTCTTGCCTTTTCCCTACGTTTTATGGAAGTGTTGTAGGAGACTCGGGTATTTAAGGCTGTCCTTAGAAATTTCATCATCCAAATTTGGATTTGGAATAAAGTTTATAGGATCTGTTATAAAGAATTAAAAAACAATAAAATTCATAAAAAATAACTCATTTTTTTAATGCAAACCAAATTTGATTCTAGTACACTAAAATTTATCACTTATCTCTCCTATGGTGTGGTATTGTGAATATCCTCGTTAAATTTCTAAAGCATGATCACATTGAGAGAGTAGAAGGAAAAGAAGGCTAGTTATGAGTTGATGTTGTGGGTTGCAAGTGTCAACCTGCCCCTTTTTTGTGTGTTTCTTTTATCTTTCAATAACATGATTTTGTTATGTGATCACAATGCGTGTGCATTATGCAACCCACAAAATATGCTCACGTTATGGCTTGGTATTGCTAAGCCATAACGCACACACATTTTTTGGTTTTCACAATAACACACTCGTATTTTCTTTATTTTTTGTCAATTGGTCACTTCTTTGTACACCATTTTGGTGCACATATCCCATGGGTGGCTCAAAATAACAAGCTACAAAACCTGATGAGAGTACACATACGAGGAGCTCAATACCCTAGCATGTATTTGCAATCTGATGGAAAAAACAATAATACTAAGTTTCAACCATCATACCATGCCCTTAATGACATATTCCAAGGAAAATTTATTATTATGATTTGACATTCGTATTTCTGGTTGGCTAGTGTGAGTATTTATCTAAATAAATTAGTTTGTTTGTAAGCTCTTTTGATCTTAAATAAAGATAAAAATTAGATGACACTACTATTGTAATGTAACCCATGATTTCCAATTGGAGATGCCATATAATAATAGAATGTATAATTTTTTGTAGCTTTAATATGTTTTAAATTAAACTTTAATTCATTACAATCAAGATGCCAAATACATTTGTAAGAATGACTAAACCCAAATATAGCTTACAAGTTATAGAGTGAATGAGGCACAAAGTAAAAACCTATGACAATAGAGAGTAGGAGAAATCTATAAAAACCTTCTTAGTTAAAATTTATGACCACATTCTATTAGAACAAAGTATCTCAAATTCCTTAAAAGTAATCCAATAAAAATAATTTAAAAATTAAATCAAACAATTATAAAAAAAAAATGAAACTAATATATTCTTATGACCTACATAATCCTTTATATTAATCGACCCTTATCATTAAAACATGCATCTTAATGCCAAACAATGAAACTACTAAAACCACTAAAAAGAATCAACATAAGCACTTGAGATGCATAGCTAATAGTATTTCACAAAATATCATTGAAAGACTCCAAAAAAACTTGATGAAAGTGAGAATAGTTTTAAGAGCTACTAAAAAACTGAGACACTGGATTTAGCAAAGTATTAGGACTTCTAACAAAAGGCATTGTAAAATTGTAGAAGTGGATTAATAAGATTAAGAAGCTTAGTTTCCAAAGCCATAGATGGTCTTGTATAAGTGTCTACACACTCTCCAGGTAAGGCCACAAATCAAATTCACCTTTTCTTGACAGTTAGGCATAACTAATTACTTTGTTTGAAATGTGTAGGCAAGCATCCTCTTCATCCATTGCAAAAACCAAGCCACACATTTATTATTTAATTGCAATAAATTTTAAATCCTTGATAGTCTCAAAAAACTATTCTAAACGAATAAAAAAGCTCATATAATCCAATTTCTTATCTTGCTAGAAATTAAAAGAACAAGAAACATTAGTCTCAAATATAATTTTTCACCTTGAACAAGACAATGTGGACAATGAAACTCTAGAATGTGGAAGCATATAAACAAGCAGTAATTTTTTTTTCTCAATATTTTTACTAAAAAAAACATTTTTATGTTGAAGAAAATGTGCGAATTGGTAATCTTCCACAAGTGAAACGATGGGCACAATAGGATGTCTATCATATTATATGGAGAATGTAAATACACAATGAGAAACCTTGTTTATATAGAAAAGATAGATGATGTAGCAAGGTAGGACTAAACAACTGACTAGCCCTCAAAAAATAGAACATTTGTGAACTCACTTAACAAGTGTGAGCAAGTGTCAAATATACAAATAGTAGAGATCTCAAGTGATGAAAATCATCAATACAAACAGCATACGTACATACATTTTAAATATAATAATATTAATTACAAATACAACTTTATTTAACAAATTAAAAATCATTAATAAATTTTAGTTATAATAATATTAAGTAGAAGTATAAGTTTATTTAATGAAAGAAAAAAATCATACAATCATTTTCAAAGAAAATTCTACCGAACTGTTAACTAAATATCTAACTCACCTACTTCAAAGCGTATAGAGAACAACGATTAAGAACAACGTGCGTTCCACACTCGATCCTTTCCACGATGTGACTACTCACATCAAAGTGGCAATCGAGTATAGACGTTCGTCTATCCTTGCCCCTCGCTTTCAAATTTCACGTTAAAATTGTTCATTAAAATCAATGAGTTTTTACGTTTACCTTTCTTTGTGTTGTGATTCTGGATGAGGAGCGCCCTTATTCACCACACAGATAGTTGATGTAGTCTCTAGTTAGACCACCCTCGTCTCACAGGACTTGCACCCATTGTGAACGGGTCTTCGATGAATTATTGATTTGAATTGTCAAAGAAATTAAATGTGAGAAAAAGATTATTGAATTGAAATGTTCTTGTTGAGTGTAATTGATGTAAGGCAATATTATAAAGCAAAATAAATTTTCCTTGGGCTTGGTTAATACATATATACAAATGTAATTAGAAATAAATGAAAAGGAGCTAAATCTTAGTGGATAACATGTGCATAGAAATAAGTGTGAGCATAGTTATGATGAACAAGTGAATAGGGTGAATACATAGGGGTGTGTGAACATGAGAATGAGGATGAGCGATAGGTACATAATGAAAGATATGGAAAATGTGGTCTAGGGCTAATCATTAATCTAAATTGTGATTTCCATCTTTGACATTTGGGGGACACAAAAATGATCAAAAGAGACCACTTGACTACTATCCACAAGGAAGAGCCAAAATGGCTAATCATGGTTTTCATCCCCTTTGTTTGTTTTGGATGATGGATTGAGTGATGTGATGTGTGTGGAATTATGAAACTAGGTCAATTATGCAAGCATTTGACAAACTATCACAAATATAGAAAAATACAAAATTGATACACAAAAATATAAAGCAAGAGAATAGAGGGAAGATGATAAGAAATCTGACATTCAAATCTAGAATCAAACTGGTTGGACTAGGGTGAGGGCACCCTGGTCTAAAAAAGAGGGCTTTTTGAATTTTAGGACCTACACAGGATCATTAGGGTCTATAGGTGCTTCTCTGTTAGAATCAACTTCAAAACTTCATCAATTCGTGAATAATCAATCTTTCCCTAATTTGATGAAGGAAGATGCTTGAATGCTTGATTTAGGGTTTGATGCTTTGAGGTCTTCAATCTTCTCCAAGTGCTTCAATCTCGTAACCTACGAGAAAGACAAGGGGAGAAGGGTTGTGTCGTATCTAGGAGCTTGCCTAAGTCAAACCCCATTTTGGTGTTTCCACCTCCACAACATCTATGATGATGTTGGATAAAGATTGCTTACTTTGGGTCAAATAGAGGAAAATGAATAAAAAGGAATGATAAATCACTTTGTTGCAACTTACCACTCAAATCTACAAATTCCTTGATGGATTGAAGTCATTTGACACATCTCATACAAGGAGAACTTGATATTTGCTTGAAGATCTTGTAAATGTTAATACTCACAATAATAATAAAATAAAATATGAAACATCTTACTTATGCATGAACATGGATTTGATAATGCATTACAAAGATGATCTTGATTGATAAAAGATGTTGTAGAATATTGCTTATTTTTCTCTTGAATTTTCTTGATTGCATTTTTAGGATACACAAAAGATATTCAAATTGCTAGGGGTTCAAATGAAGGAAAAGACTTATATTTATATGAGTTTCAACATTTCCTGCAATAATTATTTTGAAAAGATGATAAATGATTTTAAATTTGTAAATATATTTAGGTTGACAATAAAATATTAAACTTTGTGCAAAAATAGGGCAGACAAGGGTGAGTGCAACATAGTTTTGACCTATTTTGAATTTAGATGCTCATTAAATAAATAATTAATTTAATTTCCCAAAATTAATTTGATTTTTCGAAGACAACAATAAAATGGGTAATCAATAAGCATAATTAGGCTCAAGCACTTAAGGGGAACCAAACATAGTGTGAAATTTTCAAGGGTGCCAATTTATAATGCCACACAGTAATATGTGTAATGAGGTAGGTATGTAACATAGGGCAATGGACTTGACTTTGTACTTGAATTATGTCATTTGTGATTGCACCGTACAAAAATGGCCCCTTGTCATTTTCATGGTATTTTAGGCCTTTCTTCATGATGCTTGGTCCATTTTTCTTTGATTTAATGTTGCAATGTGGCTTGAACATTTGCATTAGGTCCTTAAAATTCAAATTGTGGCATCTTGTGAAGGTGTTGTGAAGTGTTGTAAAACATTTCTACACTTTTCTAGACTTTATTTATTATAATTCACCTAAAAATCATCTTTTTATTACTTGTCAAGTCCTATTTTGAAGCGTTGTAAAGTATTGTAGCACGATTTCACACTTTTCTAGGCTTAATTTCACTATTTACACCTTTATTATGCTTTATTTGATTCCTTTATGCCCTTATATAAGGCTTAATTAAGTGTGTTTTTGAATGTAAACCCAACAAACAACATTAAATGCAAGATAATTCCTGACACCCACATTCAAGTCCAAGGTGGGACCCATTCACCATGAGTGGCGAATGAGTCCCTCTTGGCTCCAAATTCAAAATATTTTTAATTTTCTTTTGGGTTTTTATTTAAAATCACCTTATGTCGGCCTGTGATGAGGTATCATCGGGTTACTAAGGCGCAAGTGTGTATAAATAAGTGTTTTTCTTCTCATTTTACACCTAATTCATTCAAGCATTCCCCCCATTCATCAAATTCACTTACTCACTCACTCATTCAAGCATTCAAGCACTTTGCATCATTGAATCAAGCATTAATCAACTATTTTGGAGTAGCTATTGTTATATCTTCAAATTTCTTCAATAAGGGTTTGGTAAGTTGGTAGCATTTGCATGTTATTTGTTTATCATTCTCTTTAATTTCAATATTTCATTAAGGGTTTGATTACCAAAGTGGGATTTGACCAAGGAAAATCCCTATAAACTAACCCTTAACCATTTTTCCCCTTTTGCATGTGTGTTTGTAGACTTGTGTATGTAGATTTAACAAGTATTTAGGTGTTTAAAAGTGGACAAGAATTACAAAGTGTCTCAAGTCAACTACAACCTATTTCAAGCTTGGAGAAGACCTATAGTCCATTTTCTATAGATTTGACTTTGGCAACCCGACAAGCAGATTTCTTAGAATTTTGGGAGTGGACTGATTCGCCATCAGTGGCGAATGATCCCACCTTAAGGCCAGAAATCTAGATTTTGTCAAATTCTAGATCCTGACACTCAGAAACCAGCTTTCAATAGTTTTCATCAGGAGTAGGACTTATTCGCCATCAATGGTGAATGAGTCCCATTGGTGATTTTTAGTGATTTTTGTTAGCATTCAAAATATTCCAGAATCCTCATCAGACCTTCAGGTGCACTCTGTTTCAGCCCTTTACCTTTCTGCTTTGCACTTGTTCATACTTAATTTATGTTTACATATCACATTGTGTTTTCCAACATTGCATAATTCTTAAGTTTTGCATTCATAACTAGTCAAAAAGTTCATTTAGTTGCACTTAAATCATTCCATTTAGTCTAAATAACATCATACATTTCCTAATTTGAGTGAACTAGTTAGATTCCTTTGAGTAGGGTTTGTCTCTCTCCTTTTAGGTGAAACATCCTAAGAGTGCAAGAATAGTCTATAAGCCCTACCCAAAAATCTATGGTTCAGTGACTGTGTTTGTATCAAAGTACTTCCTTCAAAATAGGCACAAAACTAAATGGGAAATGACATGTAGATATAAGTTTTACCATTAAACACTTTTCCCTACTTTGAGTTACATGTTAAGCCTAGGACAATCATGCATATATAAGTATCTATTACTCACAAACATGTATGTAATGTAAATATCTCATACACTCAAAATATATCACCACAGAGGCATATAAAGTAACAAAACATGTAAGGACATGATCATGTGCATTCACCTTTTATGTATATATTCTATAAAATGAGTCTATACAAACACCTATATCTATTTTCATATCTAAACATAAAAATATTAGTTACATGATATCTCCCCATAGACAATTGGTTGTATTTGTAGGATACAAGGTGTTGTAGTAAAGAGAGAAAATAGTAAATGAAAAATAAATGCAATCTAAGGGTATGTGCAGGTTAATGGTGGGCCAAAAAGTGGCAATGAGGAAAAAAACACGTCTTTCATCGGCCGAGAAAATGCGAAAAGAACATGTTGACTTTTTGAGGCTCAGGTGTCACCATACCAAACACCAAAGCTACTTTTACAAATCGGATATCCGATTTGTAAAAAGTATATATTAAAAACTTCTGTCGCTTTTTTGAAGTCATTCGGCTGAGAAGAACCCATGGGTGCATAGTGCATCCATTCTTCACGTAACGGATATCTGATATAGGCTAAATTCGATTTGGAAAGGTAATTTTTTTAATTTTCATTTGATTTGATTCAATTTTGATTTAGATTTGAATAATTTCATATGGTTTTTGTTGATTTTTTTTAAAAATAGGGTTTTTGATTGAGTTTTTGTGAAAAAATTGAGTTTAGAATAGATTTTGATAAAAAAATGAATGTTTTTTGTGGATTTTTTTTCACAATAGGGTTTTTGATTGAATTTTTATGAAAAAATTGAATTGAGAATGGAATTTGATAAAAAAATGAATGTTTTTTGTGGATTTTTTTTCAAAATAGGGTTTTTGATTGAATTTTTATGAAACAATTGAGTTCAAAATAGATTTTGATAAAAAAATGAATGTTTTTAATGGATTTTGATTTAAAAATAGTGTTTCATTTATATTGTCTAATTTTAGATTAATTATTTTTTAACTTTAATCAGGCATTATGGCTGAGGAGAAGAAAATAACAAATTCCACTTTTGAAGAGGAAAAAATTTCAAAATTTTCCCAAATGCATATCAAATGGGTTCGGCCCACCCTAAGGCCATCCAAACCATTTAGCTGGTTCGAAAAATTGGACAAATGAGGGGCATAAAAAATTGTTATAGGAAAATTCTCCGAACCCTGTATGGCCGAACTTGTTCGAATAACCCATTTAGTATGGCTAAAACCAAAACACATTCATTTAATTGCTTTTTTTAAGAAATAATGTTGGTGGTTGAGGCGAATCCAAATGTTACTTGTTGCATCCTTAATCTTAAGGCACCAAAACTTTCTATCTAAAATGGTGCATGCATAGGCATAGTAGATAATAACTTTTGGGATCGTTGGTGTATGGTTTTTGATAAACCACCCAACAATAATCTTGATGTACCTTTTTACTTTATTAAAAAATTATATCTTTGAGTTTTGTTAGGGCATCATGTCAATTACTTTGACATTAAACCCTTCTGGTAGAGGTATGCCTCAGGATAGGCCAGAGGGCAGCTAGAGTAGTTAGGCACCCACATGTTCCCCGTCCTCCCCTTCCTCCGCCACCTCTAGTACAACATCCAGATATTACGGAGGATGTAGCCACACAAACTATCTAGGCCATTCACTCTTTGAGTGGTCTTTTGGTTTCCCATGCTTCTTTAGTAGCTCAGCCATAGTCTGGTGATCTTGGCGATGGATCCAGTGCTGCTGCATCATCCTCCTCGGGTCCACATATTTGTAATACGTGCTAGCAAATATGCTTGGGTCCTATTGTACATCCCCCTGAGCAACCATTAGACACTTTTGATTATGACATCTAGGATGTGGATATTATAGCAGATCACACGTAGGGGAGTAGAGCACACCCTATAGATTCCTCTCCTACTAGAGAGGTGGACATTAGAGTAGTTACACAGGTGACATTTAAGGTGTAAATTCATAACTTGCATTTTTAAAAAAATGAATATTAATAAGAGATAGTATCAAGTACTAATATTTATTTACATGGTCTATTTAACAGTTAATGTCTGAGGAGGAGCTCACACAGGTGACAGATAGCACCCTTAGGAATGGCCATTTCATTTGGCCTCTCGACACACCACCAGTATGTATTTTTCTCACTCACTCATTTTACATTTTTTTCTTGTATATTTGCTTGCCATTTGAATTGTCAATAATGAAATTATATATTAAATTATATGTTATAATAGTGCCGTGTCCGAAAAGAGTCCTTACACATTCTAAATTGTTGATCCAACCACTGAGACCTATGACCATGCCTTGCATACTTGTAGAAAAGATTGTCCTTAAAATCTGAAATAAAATCAGCAACACTGCATTCTTTTGTAACCAACTCACATCTAGAACCTTCACCTCCACTTTGCAAAGTATATTTGACTATCTCATATCTCTTTTTCTCAACAAGCTTCTTTCCAAATTCATGTTTGGAAATCTCATGAAAACATTGAACAAACTTTGACAAGCCACCACATTGTGAGCACTTTGCATTTAAACAATCATTTCTATAGAAAAAGCAACCATCATCTTTAGAACATAAAAATAGATCTAAAAAGTCCCTTGATTTTGGAAGATGCATTACACCACACTCCTGTAACATTTCATTAGTATGCAAAGTAGAGCAAATATAGCATAATAGCTCATGGTACATTGAAAACTCCACATGGTATTTGCAACAAGTATTATGAATCTTAGAGGCACATATCAAAATATTTCAAACCCTCAAAAGTCCTTTCTTGAGATTTCCATATTTTATGTGTTTTTAATAATTTTTTGAACAACATTGTTTGGCTTGATTCAAAAGAAATGTTTAGGATGTGTGGTGTCATGGTCAGGTGCCAATTCTTAACTTTTAAAACATCGCTTTGCATTGGGTGATACACTAGAGTTATCATGCCAAAATTGTTGAATTACACCTTTACATTATCGGTTACTTCTTATATGAACACGTGGAAACCTCCTGGCAAAAGCCCATGTATCATTTTCAAGAGGATCATCTATTCTTTCTCTTCTTGCAAGTGCTCTATCCAAAGTTTTACGATTTATGTCAAAATCAATACAAGTTTGTCTCATAAAGTGAGCCTTTTTCAATTGATGGATTACTAGGGAGGTTGTAATGACTCTCCGAGCAGCTCTCTTATCCTTTTCCTTGTTGCTTTTTCCAATAGACTTGAGAGCATTAAAAAGATTTTTGACAATAATAGAATTTTTTTCAGTCTTCTTGGTCACACGAATCTTCAATTTGGCTAGCAAAGGTCTCATCTTTTGCATCTTTAGCAATTGTACAAAAAATTGGCATTGCTCAGTCAATATCTTATCACTAAAATATTGGTTGAAAAGTCTTCTAGCGTAGCCCACAACCGAACAGTTCGTGTTGACCTCTTGCCTTCAAAATTGTTTATAATATTCTCATCAAATTCAAGTAACCCATTTAGGGTTCTTGAAGGTCTTGAATTTGGAATATGTCTTTCTTCCACACAAGGTTCTTCATTTCTCATGTAATCTGGTGAAACATAATTTACACTTAGTTTAATATTATGTTCAACATCTTCAATTGCAACATTTTCACCTTCAATTTGAATAATTTCATTTCGATTTCAATATCATGTTCAACATCTTCTAAATCCATTTTTCACCTTAGTTTTATTTTCATTATCAATTTCAATATTTTC
This sequence comes from Sequoia sempervirens, assembly GCA_007258455.2. Classification (NCBI taxonomy): domain Eukaryota; kingdom Viridiplantae; phylum Streptophyta; class Pinopsida; order Cupressales; family Cupressaceae; genus Sequoia; species Sequoia sempervirens. The sequence goes on along the minus strand of VDFB02273615.1, from coordinate 9,679 downwards.
ATTCCCAATTTCAATATCATGTTCAGCATCTTCAAATCCAACATTTTCACCTTGAACATTTTCATTATCAATTTCAATAATTTCATTCCTAATTTGAATATCATGTTCAGAACATCTTCAAATTTCCTCTTCACTTGAAAGACCATAGGGGTTAGGTTCTGTGGCTAACATACCTTGTCTTCTCTTCCTACTTTCTCTGTCTTTTTTGTCCTATGGCACAATTTCTTCTTTTTGTAGAAACTTTTTTTCGTTTTTACTTACGACATTTGCTGCTCCCCGGTATTATACCTCATAAAAGATGCTAAAAATCATTGCTTATGAAAATTTTCAATAGAATATGCTCCAAAAAAATTATCTTTGTCTCTTCTTGTCTGAAACCGCATGTGTGTCGCCTGCAAACAGAATTTAGGATCTATTGGAATGCACAAAACAGCCCACATGGGGCTTTTCTATGGTCCAAAAATATGATATCCATTATGATCTAATATCTGATTCATTTGAAAAAAATTAAGATACTTGTAATGGTATAATTTTAGTTCTACAAATCGGATATCCAATTTGTGTACACATAGACCTAAGGGTTAATGGTAGATGGTAGAAGGTTTAAGAGTTAAGGGTTTAGAGTTTAGGGTATATGGTAGAGGGTTTAAGGGTTAAGGTTTTATGGTAGAGGGTTATAAAGGTTTAGGGTTTCATGGTTAAGGGTATAGGGGAGAGAGATAGATGGAGTGAGTGTGTGAGAGAGAGTGACTTGAGAGGAGGTGAGATATAAAGGTCGAGAGAGGTGGGAGAGTGGGATAGAGGTGGGAGAGGGAGGGAGATGGTGGGAGAGGTGTGGAGAGAGAGTGGGAGAGGGTGGTAGAGAGCGGGAGAGAGGGAGGGAGAGAGTAGAAGAGTGGAAGAGGGTGGTAGAGAGTGGGACAGGGTGGGAGAGGTTAGCATAGAGTGGGAGAGAGTTGGAGAGAGAGGGAGAGAGGGAGGGAGAGAGTGGGAGAGTGAGTGAGATGGAGTGAGTGAGTGAGAGAGATACCTACAAGAGGGAGAGGTGGTAGGATGAAGAGACTTGAGAGAGAGAGAGAGGGAGGGAGTGGGAGAGAGATAGAGGGAGGGAGTGGGAGAGAGAGAGAGGGAGGGAGGGTTAAGGAGTATACTTAGATGGTTTTGAGAGTTTGGGTTAAGAGGGTAGGGGAGGGAGATAGAAGTGGAGTGAGTTGAGGAGAGAGAGAGGGGGGGAGGGAGTGAGAGATAGATACAAGGAGAAAGGGTTAAGAGTTAAGGGTAGAGGGTTTAAGTGTTTAAGGTTTAAGGGTTTAGGGTTTAGGGTTTAGGGTTTAAGGGTAGAGGGGAGACACATAGAGGGAGTGAGTGAGAGATATAGAGATACCTAAGAGAGGGAGAGGGGGTGGGAGGGAGAGGCTTGAGAAGAGAGCTGAAAGGAGATTAGGAGGGTTTGGGGTTTAGGAGGTTATGGAGGATAGAGATAGAGAGTTAAGTGAGAGAGGAGTAGAGGAGTAGAGGTAGAGGTTAAGAATTAGAGGGACATATAGATATGAGTAAGTGAAGAGAGAGACTTGAGAGAAGGAGAGGTGGTAGGAGGGTGAGACTTGAGAGAGAGGGAGGGGGGGAGGGAGTGGGAGAGAGATAGAGGTTTTAAGGGTTAAGGGTTTAAGGTTTAGGGTTAAGGGTAGAGGGGAGAGAGATAGAGAGTGAGTGAGAGATAAATTCTTGAGAGAGGGAGAGGAGGTAGAATGGTGAGTCTTGAGAGAGAGAGAGAGGGTAGAAGGGTAGAGGGTTTAGGGTTTGGGGCTTAAGGGTTTAGGGTTTTAGGGTTATGGGTTATGGGTAGAGAGGGGAGAGGGGATTATTTACATCCCTAACTTTAACTATGTTTTACTTTTTACTTTTGAAGTAAATAGTAGATTCTTACGCATGACTCAATGATTTAATGTTAGGAAAAATCAATGTTTTCATGAGTTAGGTTTATTTGACTAAAATTGACATGTGTTCAAAATTTGTCAAGGTGTGATGATTTCATATAAGGATTATGAAATGATTAATAATACACTAATCTTGAGTTGGTGAATGCAAGTCACATTCAAGGAACAGTTTCCGCCCTCCGAGAAAAGGAGGGAGAGCATCATCGGAGAGAAGGGAATAGATATAAGGAAAATGATAGTTTCAAGCCATCTTAAGTCTTGTGTAGGCATAAATTGGTCGAACCTACTTGAGTGGTGAGTGATACTCAACTCTTGGTCTAAGTTTACTCTCATTCGACAAGTTGTTGATGTTGTTTAAAGTCTTTTCCAAGTTGTTTAACGTCAACCTAGTCGTTTTGGGATAGTGACGTCATCAAGGTTGAACTTTAGATGTTTTGTGAATGAGACAACTTCCTGTCGAACATGTTGCTTCTTATGTCGTAATCGAGTTTATGAGGTGACCTCATTAGCGTAATTGGTATAATTGATATTTTTGTTATATATTATATGCGAAAATTATAATTCTTCGCTAACAAGAAATAACATATTTATAAAAATGTGATAACAAGTAAATTGTTTTGATGGTATCAATATGAGAAATGGTGGTCAACACTTATATCAAGGCGTAGTATATCTAGGTCGCCAACTTATGTTTTTCCACCTTATAATAGCTTGAAAGATTTAATAGTTGTTAAAATATTAAGTGGTTCGTTAAATGGCCTTATTTAGCCACGGGTTAGTGTATTGCTTGACTCCTAGCAATGAGGAGCATATCCCTTAGAGACGACATAGTTATGTTTAATGTTGCTTGTTTTAATGCCAATGGGAACTTGTCTAGTCAGGGCATAACATTTTGAAGGCGGTAGAAGTTCTTTTGATATTTATTTTAATGCTTTTAAATGATAAATATTACACAAAATACGGTGTAAGCTGAAGCTGGGAGTAGTCGTGACCTGCTGAGTGGTAATCGGTTTCTATAACCGTTTCTTGATCTAATCCTCAGCGTTTTTGTAACCGTTTGGGAAAAAACGGATTAAGGGGGAGTTAATTTCAGTAAGGGGGGAGCTCCAGAATTGGTCCCAACACCCCCACTTTGGCACGAGTTGGAGAGAATATTTGACAAAGGTCTGGGATTCGGCTTTATTACCCTAAGATCATATCACTTTATGACATGAAATCTCTTGGAGATCTGTGACCAAACAGTGGAACTATCCCTGTTTCTAAAACCTCATCAACAAGTCATTTTTCTGCATTTCCTATTTGCATGAGACACCATCTCTGTGGGGCATTTCACCAATATTTCATGTGTTGCATCTGCACCTCAATACTTGCGCATACATCTCAACCAGAGCAGGGATCGAGCCATTCTTTGGCAATATATTGGATATTAGCAACGATGGGAAAGGGAAAAAGAGAATTACTTACAACGCGCTCCCTCAATGTTGAGTTTAAGAGAGAATGTTACCTCTAGCAAAGGAGGCTATCATACCAGCGCTCCTGCACCCCTTCACGAAAGGGCTTATGGGTGTCAAGATATGGGCACAAGAATGGAAAAATCCATTCGTCTGAGCTTTCCTCAGTGGAGCTAGAATATTGATGTTGAGAAGTTCGATACTGCATCATCTTGTATACAAAATGCATGACAGCAACAACTGGGAGTCAACAAGAGAGTGAAAAGAGAATGGAGTCAAATTTAAGAGAGAATGTCTTGGACAAGAGCAGAGAGTAGCTTCCATGAGTTCTCTTCCATGCAAGTCAGTCACAGGCATGTTTCTTTCCTTGAATGATAAACTCCTTTATGATTTGCAAGCTAACTTGTAGTACCTCTTCTTTCATTCAAGTGATTTCTTTGAGATGAAAGATATTAATGGAATATTAGAACCTAGAAAGGGAGGAAGATTGATTTTAATATTTAGTATGCAAGTAATCTTTATTTTCTATATAAAGGGATTAGTCTTTTCTTTGTTTGTGTACACGCTTACATTGTAATGATAACGGATTATCATAACCTATAGTGAGGAGGTGATTTCGTAACCTTTCCATGCATGAATCAATATTAGCTTCTTTGAATCTCCAAGATGAGATAGTTTAATTTAGAGATTGCCTTGGAATGAATTAGATGCTTTGAGGCAATTCAGGTACGTTATCCTCAATACCTCCTTGGCATAGTCGAGTTTGGGGATGAATCATGAGAACCACCTTTGTTGTTTATGAGTTTTGCATGTCATTTTGTAAAACTAATCCAGGAGTATAGGCGAACCAGGAATATGGAAATTTAGATAGCCTATTGATTAACAACTTATGTTATGATTTCTCAGGGGAGAGAGTAATCTAGGAAATGTAAGATATTGATCTTGAAACCCTTATAGGACTTATTTTATTGCTAAGTGCACATAAGACATAGGTAGCCCAAGATTGGGTATCACTGGAATGATTTACCTCAAGGTGGGACATAAGGAGAGATTCGTAACTCAATTCAATATGACAGTGGTAAACTATTAAGATTGATAAAGGTTTAAACTTAATAAAGGAAGATATATATGAGTTCATAACTTAACCTAGGTTGAAAGTCAGTGGACTCAAATAGACCAAGGGGTCGAAGATAGATTATTATCTTTTAAAAATCAAACCTTTTTAAGGGTTGAAAGATTGACTTAGATCCAGACTAATGATATGAAATGATAGCATTCTTTGAGATATTATACTGGGAAGGAAATACCTTGAATACTATGTTTATTCATGTACGTAAAATGTGAATTCAAACAATGTCAAGTGGTCTAGGAGAGACTAGAGGCATTTTGTTCTTATGGTTAGTTACACTTATGTTATTACCTTTGGAGAAAAAAAAATAAAAAAAAAAAGAGGGTCGATATTCCGTGAAATGGGTTAGAGAAGCTAAACCCTAGTATTGAAACATGAAGGATATAGGAAATACATAACCCTTATGTCGGATATGACATTGTATAAATATATATTGATTGATAGTGAAAGGTTGAGAAAACCATAGATCAAGACAAGAAGTCTTTATAATACCTTAAGAGATTCTACGATAATGTCGAAACTCGATTTGACGCATCAAGATGTTGGGTATTGAATCTTGAGAGTAAAATGACAGGAAGTCAATAACCCTAGATATTGCAAGGATGCAATAAGGGACTTTTTAAAGGGTTGAAATACCTAAATCTTTACATAGAATGAATATCCTAGATTAAGGATTAGTTCTAAGTCAGATTGACTAGAAGGGATTTTCTTTAATGACTAGTTTGAGTTTAGAATACCAAATAAAGTAAGAAAAACTATAGGATGAGATAGTTTCTAAGACGAGTCAGAGGTGTGTGTCTAGATGGAACGACCAATCAGAATGATCATACTTAACTAGAAGGGATCTAGAGTTGTATGGTCGATTGAGTTTTGTAGTACACATTACTAGGACTCAGATGGTGAAACTGGCAGTTCCTTATATCTATACTCTTCGAGAAGGGCCGGGTTACTTCCAGTTTGGAAGTGCGCGGGGGACCACTTGAGTCCGTGGTTGGAGGAAAAGCGCTCGGATGATGCTCTCCCTCTGTAGCAATAGACTTTCTGAGGCTTGTGAAGATAGAGATCGACATTCCAGATGCAGTGAACTCCATGTTCTGGCTTATGATAGAAAAATCTATGAGGTAAAACTATTCTTTATGCCAAATTTATTTTATGTGATATAAATGAATTATGTAAGGAATTAGCTTGATTCTAGTTATGATTACATGTGAATTCAAGTTTGAATTTATCTGGAAAAGTTGTACTTTATTCTTGTGCTTATGCAAATGTTTTCCTAAAAAAAAAAAAAAATTCTCTCTCATGTTTACTAAGTTGATTTACCTTCTAGTAAATTCTTGAGATTACTTGAGTATTAAGAAGAGGGTTGTTACATATGGTATCAGAGCTAACTGGGTTCAACACGTGGACCTATGAGCTCATTACAAGAAAATTTGTTCAACATCTAGCATATTGGCTAAGGTTAAAGTTGATTTAATGTTGGAATGGCATACAAAAAAAAAGAAAACCAAGGAAACTGTCTGAAAGACTTTCTTTGCAACACTTACCTAAGACAATGGCTAAGAGAAAGCCAACTGAGGAGTTAAAAACTCTAAGAGAAAAACCATTATGTTAAGGTTGCATATTGAAAAGGTTTTGAGACTTTGACTTGAAAGGTAAGACCTTGGTCAGTTACTAATCAGACTAAGAGCTCAGGTAGAGCAGTGTCTGTATGAATTTAAGATTACTCTTCTTTATCAATAATTTAAGGATGGGAAGATCTGAAAGTAATCAACCAGGTGCAGGAGCATCTGATTGTTGGAAATCCTGGAAACTATATCCACGACACCTAGATAAGATGGGTTTTAGTCTAAGTTTTAGATGGCTTGGAATGAGCCAAGTGGAATAAATGGATCATTAAAATGGTTGAGAACTAAGTACTTGCATTTTGGTAGAGCTAGAAAGAACAACCGCATTGGTGAATGTAATTATCACTGAGATATTTAGTCAATTGTTTAAGTTTTAACATGTAACCTATGCAATGAAGTAAGGAATAAAGTTTTGTAATGAGGAATGAAGGAATAAGTTGTGTTCCTATTGTAATCTTGTATAAGAGGATCTTATGATATCATCTGACAAGTGAATGATAGATACTCCAAGAAATAGGAGTGAATCTGATATAACACCTTTATTTGCAAAATGATTGAGCAAGATGTAAGTCTTAAGAGACTTATTTGTTTGACGTGCTTGTAATGCAATCTCTAAACCACTGTAAGCTTTTGGAAAATCTGAATTCAGTGCTGCAATCTACTCCCTGGAGTGACTTAGTCAAGTCACGTAGTGCATTAACAGTGTTCTTCTGGATTGTGACACTTCCTTGGATTTTTGGTAAAATTCCTATTTAATACTGGCAAGGATTGTCATTGTTTTATTCTTATTTTGAAATGGTCTAGCCACCGAATTTTCAAGATTGTTTATCTTATGGCCAGTTGGTCAAAATTTGATTTATTGTTGGAAGAGCTCATTCTTTGATTTATTGTTGAAATCAAAACTGCTTATATTTTGACATTGAGTTGAGTTTTGTGGTGGCTATACAAGAACTTTTTGGTTGTTCACTATGTTTGATTTAATGTTCTTCTCTATCATGTCCTGGATGGGCCTCTGATGGAATTGTGTAGGGGAGTAAATTGTAACAAAGCACTTGATATGTCCTTAGCTTTACAGATGAAGAAACCTTGAATGGAAAGGAATTGGTTCCGAACCCTTTTAGGGTTATATAATTGATATGTAAGTTATCTGAAGGAGTTCTTATGCAGATATCACTTTTGAACCTTGTGTTATGGTATGTGGGTGGACAGGTAGTCCATTAAGCCCAAGTAAATAGTCTCTCCAAGTCGAGCAGGGTGGTGAACCATTACTACGTGGATTGCAAAGCGTATGTATATAAAACTATGGCCATAGTGAGTGTCGTTGCCACTACGTGCACTCGTTAGTTCACAGTACTCTAGACACTTAGCTAACCAGAGTTGTCGTACTTAGTAGGAGGGTATCCTTAGTAAGTGGGGGTACACACTAGAGCTCAGATGGCAACTGTGAGGGTTTCCAACACAACCTTTCATCAAGAGGTAGGACTGCTTCTAGTTAGGAAGTTTGCGGAGGAACCGCTTAAGACCTTGGTTGGAAGGAAAAATAGCCAGGTGATGCTTTCCCTCTTTTCAGTGGCATGCCGAGTCTTGGAGGACAGATGAACTAGAAAAGGAATTCTAATCCTTTCTCTTGTATTTACTTATTAGCTTATTTTGATGATGCATGAAATAAATGAAATTGGAACTTGGTGAAAAACATTTTTAGCTAGAAAAGTGAAGGTTGACGTTACTATTTGTATCTTACATAAGAAATAGTTGTACCTTACATGCTTAATGTTGTTAATCTTTGGTATAATTCTCTTGGTGAACCTATGTTAAAAGTAGTTGTTGCTACATGTAGAAAGAGACATCCACCTTTTATGGTGTTTGATATAACTTCTAAAATTCTGCTATCAGGATGACTCCATTTGAAACATTGGACCAAAAGATGCCAAACTCCTAGATGATAGGATTAGCATTAGTCCTGAAATGTTGTTAGAAATGGATAAACAAATCAAATTGATCCGAAAGACTGGTGGAATCTAATGTTAGATAGAAAATTTAAGTAAATGCCAATCGTCCTCTAACACAATTCTTGGTTGGAGAAGGAAAGTTTCATGAAATAAGGAATGTATTCCTAACCAATTCCTAGATATAAAGGAATCTTCAAAATTCTCAAAGTTACCAATTCGATGGATTAATGAATCATTCTTTTATCAGCTATTACCAGGAGGTATAATGCTTTTTATGAATTATATTTGGAAAGTATATAACAAATGATAATTATATTCTGAGAATGTTTTACAGGAATAGGACCAGGGAGTGGTCATGATCGAGCTTCTTCAATGCAAGGTCCAATAGGACCAACCACCAGAGGGTAATATGACATGGAAAGTTTACCATGATTTTATATGAAAGATTATCTAAATTGCTTACGCTTTTGCAGGATAAAACAATTTTTTTTATCTTATTAAAGTTTCAGATGCATTGGATCATCGAGGACGATGACTCTTACGGGGAGAGATATGTTACATCCCTAACTTTAACTATGTTTTACTTTTTACTTTTGAAGTAAATAGTAGATTCTTACGCATGACTCAATGATTTAATGTTAGGAAAAATCAATGTTTTCATGAGTTAGGTTTATTTGACTAAAATTGACATGTGTTCAAAATTTGTTAAGGTGTGATGATTTCATATAAGGATTATGAAATGATTAATAATACACTAATCTTGAGTTGGTGAATGCAAGTCACATTCAAGGAACAGTTTCCGCCCTCCGAGAAAAGGAGGGAGAGCATCATCGGAGAGAAGGGAATAGATATAAGGAAAATGATAGTTTCAAGCCATCTTAAGTCTTGTGTAGGCGCAAATTGGTCGAACCTACTTGATTTGGGTGAGTGATACTCAACTCTCTTGGTCTAAGTTTACTTCTCGACTCGACAAGTTGTTGATGTTGTTTAAAGTCTTTTCCAAGTTGTTTAACGTCAACCTAGTCGTTTTGGGATAGTGACGTCATCAAGGTTGAACTTTAGATGTTTTGTGAATGAGACAACTTCCTGTCGAACATGTTGCTTCTTATGTCGTAATCGAGTTTATGAGGTGACCTCATTAGCGTAATTGGTATAATTGATATTTTTGTTATATATTATATGCGAAAATTATAATTCTTCGCTAACAAGAAATAACATATTTATAAAAATGTGATAACAAGTAAATTGTTTTGATGGTATCAATATGAGAAATGGTGGTCAACACTTATATCAAGGCGTAGTATATCTAGGTCGCCAACTTATGTTTTTCCACCTTATAATAGCTTGAAAGATTTAATAGTTGTTAAAATATTAAGTGGTTCGTTAAATGGCCTTATTTAGCCACGGGTTAGTGTATTGCTTGACTCCTAGCAATGAGGAGCATATCCCTTAGAGACGACATAGTTATGTTTAATGTTGCTTGTTTTAATGCCAATGGGAACTTGTCTAGTCAGGGCATAACATTTTGAAGGCGGTAGAAGTTCTTTTGATATTTATTTTAATGCTTTTAAATGATAAATATTACACA